>VCAZ01000003.1:3119509-3499509 GCA_005784505.1 Bagarius yarrelli | reverse complement strand
ACATTCTTGATCCACTCACCCCCTCCCAAAAGCTGTTCACACCAATGGCACATCAGCGCCTAAGCAGCAGGTAACAATCACTAATAGGAATAAAGAGTGTATTCAACACATCACTGTCTAGTCAAGTCTCGCCAACGCCTATACAACATCCCATGTCCCCAGATATTCAAGAGTTTAAAAAAATTGAACCTGATGTTTTGTTTATTGGTCTCATGTCTTTGATGATTCGGTGGGAAAAATGAAGCGAGCCAGTCCTTCATTCAGCGAGGTATAATAGACGTTGCTCTTATCACACTATTAGACTTTTAAATAAAGTTATCTGAGATAACAAAGTGTGTCATCCTAAAATTGGCTGCTCACCGATGCCGCTAAAGTTTCAGCTTAAAATGTTGTTTTTCACAAAGCTGCACCGACAAAAAGGAAAAGGCGGCGGATCAAAAGCGAGCCTCCGTCAGCAGTCACCCAGTTCATATTTCACTGTCACACACAGAAGCGTCTCGTTTTAAGCTACGCAAAAATGAGCACCAGCACAGACTGAGCTGAATCAGTAATACAATTTTTTTTTAAAGGAAAGCGAAATACACTTGACTTTACAATGCTTTGCATAAGTATTTACCCCCTTAGTCTGTAGTATTAGAACCTGGATTTAAAAATGGACTTTATTAAGATTGTCACGACTCTAAAATAGTCTATACTTTACAAGTAATTTAAGGGTGCTGTATCATAGCTGACCCTTTGCTTCGCCCCCAACTAATGTATATGTGGCAATTAAATAGGCTTCTTTCAAAATTAAAATTCTTAGATTAAAAGCTAAAATCTCATTTTTATTACTTGCTCCGCAGCGCGTTATATCAAAAGTTGATACTGATGACATAATAATTAGTGATAAGCATATTACAAAAAAAATGTTATAGCTACTAGTTACCCCTCACAAATAGTAATGGAGTTAGTAACCAAGTTACATCATCATAAAAGTAACTAAATAGCAGGGAAAGTAACTATTGTGTTACTAATGTTTAAATGTGTCAAATAATTTGGATTTTTTCCAATAATAAATAGGTCAAATGAATAAAATAAACACTAAATAGAATAAATTATTATTATAAAACATTGTACCCTAATCTACACTATTTTAAGATGTTGGGCTGCTAATTGGAAGATCTGGGTTTAATTCCTAGTACCACAAAGTTACCACTTCTGGGACCCCTGAGCAAGACCCTTAACCCCCCCAATTGCTGAATTGTATAAAAGAGATGAATGTAAGTCACTCTGGATAAGGGTGTCTACCAAATGCCGTATGTTATAAATGTTATAAAAGCTACTGTATATCCTGATAATCGTGATTTAAAAACTTGTGTTAAAAGCACTGATTTTATACTTCAGGCACATCAGCATGCTTTTCCTGTTCTAGTTCATGCTGAGCTGATCCTGCATACCTGCATACATTCACTTGTTTAACCTTTGACCTTGTGGTTCGTTTTGTTTTTTTTTTTACCCACATTTTCTCTTAGGGCTCACACATGCTTCAACCGTCTGGATTTGCCTCCATACCTTTCGTACACCATGTTGTACGAGAAACTGCTGATTGCTGTGGAGGAGACGAGCACTTTTGGCCTGGAGTGAACCGTCTATTACCGATGGCGAGACTATATTTTATAAACATTACGCGCTTAGATTTACAGGGAGCGTCTACGTAAAGGACTGCTATTTTTTTTAACGAAATTCAGCTAAGCGTTGATTCAGGATTTTTCTTTTGTGACATTTAGTTGGTGCATGACATCTACGTAGGAAACATTGCACATATTGTATTATTATGGGGTTGAGGAAGAACAATACAGTATTAGAGTGTAGTGAAAACCTGCATCCAACCTACACAATTCTTGTGCTAATGTTCTTGTTAAGGAGGCGTTTTGCAGGGATGGGCAACCCATATTCCTTAAGTTACTTTGTACGTGCTTGTTTTTTTTTTCAACTATTCCCACCAAATCAGGTGTGGTTACTCAATCAAATAATAACATCTCTAAATAAGGGTGGGGTGGAAGAAGACCAAGTAAATTTTGCCCGTAGCTCAGAGTAGCTCGTCTTTTGAACGTTGTGATTTTCTCTACTAATGCTCAACTCAACTCTTGCTGTTTTATATATTACACTATGATAGCGGAAGCAGCTAAAATTTTAGCGGCAGTACCTCATCGCTCCTTGTGCATACAGCCTATTCCAATAAAGCGTATTGATGTTTTTCTCCTAGTATTGTGTAATTATTTTACACTGAATACATATTGGGGCAGTGATGGCTCAAACGGGCAAGGTGCTGAGTTGCTGATCTGAAGACCAGAAACACCTGGGTTTAAGCCCCAGCCCCGGCAAGCCAACCACTGTTGGGTCCTTGAGCAAGACCCTTAACCCTTCCTGCTCCAGGGGCGCTGTATCATAGCTGACCCTGCGCTCTGACCCCCAACTTACTAAGATGGGATATGCGAAAAACACTGCATTTCATTGGCTCTGTACATATCTGACAATGATGTTGAATATATATTAATATATATCTTGAATCGGCACAGAGTTTTGTGATATTTAATAATAATAATAATAATAATAATAATAATAAAATTAAATATTTACAGTGGAATTTAATATATTTACAGACAATTTTTTTTTTTTAAAGGATGGTCAGAGTCAGTGAAGAGCGATAATTCGGAGCGGATTTATTATAAAATGATAAAAATATAGAAATTGTAGAGTGTAGAATGGAAAGTTTTGCCACTTGACTCCGCTCACATACTGCACATTGGACTGAATACGCCTGATTCGGATAATTAGTAAGGACAGGGATAGCTGAAAAAACAAGCAGGACAAAGGAACTTAAGGAACATTGGTTGCCAATCGCAGGCGTTATGACCTAAACTTGTAAATCTTGCTAATTTGATATGCATGAAGAATAAAGCCCACATGACCCAGTTTACCAGTGGCCTACATGCTGTACATGGACCTGACGTTCACTTACATTTTTGACTTGTAGTCAACCTAAACATTCCCTCTATTCTAGAACATTACCTAGAGTCAAAATAACACTATTGATCTGTAAATAAGTGACATTAGCAAAATCATGGAATTATGTACATGCATAATCACTGTGATATAAATAACATCTAGAGCTCAGGTTCTACGACCAGAACTGGTTTAGTGACCAGACGGATGTAATCGTTACATCTATTACAATCTAATGTAAAATAAAATTAGATTGGAATGATCTGATAACAGTCTGAAGAGACTGTTACTTTAAGAGGGGAATTATATAATCCTAATTCATCATTAATGGTCATTTATACACAAAAACATGCAAAACCCCCCCACACACACACAAGACAACTAGGCTAGTGCATTTCTGATGTCTTAACTTTTGCTTAAGTTTATTGTGCCCTTAGAATACAAAGAATGTAAAGGGAAAAGTTGCAACCCTTTTATTGAAACAACAAAAAACCACTACACTTATTGATACACTACATTTCCGTACAATCTATCTACAGAATTAATTTCCCTATTGAGTTTTTTTCTCATATGAATTTATCCACCTTGTTTAGATTGCTTGAATTGACAGTATTTGCTCGAGAGCTCTAGACTCACTGTTTCATACCATTCTGTGAATTTTCATCAATGATGCTGTTGTGTTTGGTTTCACAAAAAATCCAAATCATCTAATAACAATGAGCAGCAAATCATCTGATGTGAATACAAATCGCAGGGCTCATAAAATCTCTAACCGGACATCCCGGGGGTTATTTTGTTTTCTAGTCTGGGCTACCAAAATGTTTCCCTGCCCTTTATATGCTTTTCCAGTCTTTTACAAATATAGTTGGGTAATTATGTTGCCTGTACTTTTCAGTTTTCGGAAAACCAAAAACTGAAAAGTTTCTGCCCTGAATTGTAAAATTAGATTCTAGGCACAAGACAGTGCAGTGTGTCCAAAATAACAATTTAAATGCTAACCTCTTTAGAATAAACTGGGTATTTTTCACTCCAAAATAACTTCTTGGGTGGTTTTACTCATGATGTTCATCAGATGATTCAATTTTCTTTTTTAAATAAATTGGATCTTAATTTACAAAGCCACGAAAAATATAGAACAGTCAGGATACCACTTTAGAATTCATTAGAAATATGCTAATGGTTGCTAATATTCCCAGCTGCAGGATAAACTGGAGTATGCAACAAAAATAAGGAGCCTTGAAAAAGCCATGGATTTTATTGATGTTGTTTATTTTTTTATTTTCTATGCATGTATTATTGTCCCCTAGGATTATTTAAAGCAATATACATTACTAGAATAACAGAAGTGTCCATATTAAAATGTGTAGATAATGAAAACTAGAGATTTACTGTGTTCATGTGTTTAATTTTTTATTCTGATCTTATTTAGGTTTTATATAATACTTACAATACAATTTTTGATTTATTTTCTATCCTTTGTGCATTTTTTTTTAATGATTTTTGTATTATTCTGTCAGGCGATGACTGACGGTGATGTGAATTGATGTCATTCATTGTTATATAGTTTATTTTAGTGGGTAAACCTCATGTTTATTTATTTGTATTTTTTTTATAGGGGACATTATTCAATTAGATAAGTTTTAATAACATTAAACGAATGCCTATAATCTATTTCTGTAATGCACTGAATTATTGAAATATATATACTGTAACTGACAAATATACTTAAATGGTGTTTATCGAATAAAATGCTCTTTATTATTACTTTTGAACTTTGTCCCTTTACTTTGAACTTTGTCACTCAGGACACTGAGAGTAACGTTGCACGAGTGTTATAGCGATGTCACAAAGCCATACATTAAAATCACTCAGGACATTAAGGGAAACGTCACCAGTGTCATAGTGATGTCAGAAAGCCATACACTAAAATCACTCAGGACATTATTGGGAACGACATCACAAGTGTCATAGCGATGTCAGAAAGCCATACATTAAATCACTTAGGACATTGAGGGAAACCCCAATTGTGACATCACCTGTAATACTTTATCTTTTTCTCTGTCTTCATTTGTACTTCTATATCAGTTAATTTTAATAATGTAGGCCAGATGGCACAGTGCACCAGACCAAAATCCCAGGTTTTTGTCATCGGTTAAAGTTTGTGTCAAGTTTAGCAAGTTATCCCAGTAATTGCATGGGTTTTGCTCATTTGTGTTGAACCTAGGTGTAAATATATGTGTGTGTGTGTGTGTGTGTGTGTGTGTGTGTGTGTGTTCGTGGTGTGATGCACTGGTGTCTTATATAGGGCACATTTCTCTACACGTGTATAAGGCAGTTTGTTTACTTCAAAGAACTTAAATGTAGATTTAATGCAGCCTCGTCATCCCTTCTCTTTCCAGCAGGGGGCGTCTTTGCATGACTGGTTTATTTTGCAGTTTTTGCACCCAGATCAGTCACTAAAACGTAAAACACTTAACACATCCTAATTTTATTTACTGACACAAAATCACCATTTGATGAGGGTATTTTAAAAGAAAAAACAGCACGTAAGCACATCTAAGTTAAAAATAAATTAATGTATATTCGTGAGTTGTTTTTATTGCTAAAGTAATTAAGCATTTTTAATTTTTATGTTTTAACTTAGTCTTTTTTAGCTCGTGTAGTCTAAAAGAAATCCAAAAATCTGTCTTAGTATAAACATTTTACATCCTGGACCAGTGCCGGAGGAAACCCCTAATTACAAAAGCCCGTCCCTGGTTGGCTGATCTGCTTGTCAATCAAGGCTGTTACCACGGAGACGAAAATCAAAGTGTGTTTGCAGGAGGGTGACGGCGCTGCTACAAACAAACCGCTCGTCACTCTGTAGTGGATACACACACAGACACACACCTCACAACCAAGATGAAAGTTTCGGAGTTCGAGTTGTTATTATAAAGTTGCGTTTTGTTTTATTTTCTCGGAACTGTTTGTATGCTTATACTGCCGGTTACACACAGCTGGTCGTGTTCTTTCGGTTAGCCTGCTAACTAAACCAGTCAGACGAAAGTTACCAGCGTCCAAAAGTGAATTATCAGGTTAATTATACGTTATAACAGGGATTTGTAGCCGTTATGATTCCTGAATGTCCGTCTCGCAGCGTCGAGGCGAGAAACTGCAGCCGGTGGCATGAAGTCGGTCCGAGTCGCTCCGGTTTACTGTGCGACATCCACAGTGTGATCAGGAGAGAGCCGTTCACCGAGTATTACACACTCTTCCCGGGGAAAGAGCTGGGCAGGTAACGCAAGCACACGCATACACACACACACACACACACACACTGAAACACTTTGAAAAAGTTTTTTTTTACAAAAAGTGAAATCAGGTGAGCTTTACCTGCCAGGACTCTCTACCATGACTTTCTAATCTTTTTGTAACCAAGCAAAAAGTACTAAAATGTTTCAATATTTTATTATTATTATAATTAAAGCATGATTTTAATTATAGCGGCTTTTTAGAAGTCTAAACATTTAGAATAAATATACATGTTTAAAGAAAGTCCCATCAAACATTTGCCTAATTCTCTTATCCAGAAATAATGTACAGCTGACTTGTTAATGGTCAGGGGCCTTGCTCAAGGGCCCAGTAGAGGTAGCATGGTGGTGCTGGGTATTGAACCCATGATCTTCTGATTACCAGTCAGCACTAAGCTACCAATGGCCAACAGTATCCAAACAGTTGGCTTTCTTTTTTCTTGGATGTCTCCAAGAGATGGTTAAGGACCTCAGTCTTTAATATCTAGCATGTGGCATTTCTTGAGAAACGTTGCTCTTTTTACAGCAGTTTTTGGTGTATGTATGGTGATCACTTTCTGACCAAGCGAATCAGTATTGATCTGTTCATCCATGAAGACTCGAAGCACTTTTTCTGTATGTCACTCTCGATAAGGGCGTCTGCCAAATGCTGTAAATGTTAAATGAAACTATATTTAGCACTAATGAGCAAGAGTGACAAAGAAAGACTGAGACGACATGAGAAAGAAACCCTCAGAGAACCCAGGCTCAAACGAGAACCCAGGCTCAAACGAGAACCCAGGCTCAAAAGAGAATCCATCTTCCTCTGGTTGACACCAGAAAAGCGAGATTAGAAATAATATCCTTTATTATTTTTTTTTGCAAATAATGAGCAACTTTGTGTTGTTTCAGCAAGTCAAGTAGCTTTTATTGCTGTTGTCATGATTAACCAATTAAAAGTCATCCACTGGCCGTATTTGGCCCACCTGGAGTTTTTTTATTTTTAAAGCCATCCAATTTAAGATTCACCATTAAAAATGTTAAGTACATCATCTCTGTGTTAAGTAATATTTAGTTTGTTCCACAATTGTTTCCCATTTTGTCTAAGAAAGTTAGCAGACTGATGCAGACATCAAGCAGCATTAGGTATAAAACAGTCATTCAGAACCCCTTGGGTTATGATTCCTGGACCGTCTGTACTGTGGGTGATTCTTCAGGACTGTGCTTCTCAAATGACGTACCATTGCAAATGCCAGATCAGTGGGAAAATATCTAATACATACACAGGACAATGCATGTTTTGTAATACATAAAATCAATGCAAACAGTTGTCTATAAACGTTAAAGTCTAAATTATAATGCGGTTAAATAAGAAAATGTGTAGCAAAAAGATCAATTCAGATCAAGACCAACTGTCTCTCATTGCAGGACTCACAAAATCTGCAACTAACCATATGCAAAGCTTCGAATATTTGTTACGTTTGTACAAAAGCAAGTGCATTGGTAGTGTTTTTACGCTCAGGTGAGCTGTAGACCACATAACTGTCAGTAACTTGACCAACTAACTGAACTTCTTACAAGTAATCACTGGCTCGCAAAAAGTGCTGGGCAGAACTATGGAAAGTTGATCACTGCTTGATCTGAATGAGATGTTTGTAGGACATCTTGGTACTTGTGGACATCTTGTAGGACATCTTGGTACTTGTGACTTTATCTCCTAGTCACCTGTGTTTCTTTTTGTGATCTTCACCTCGAGGATTTTGTTTCCAAGGTCTGTTAAAAAGACAAAGTTTAGGTTCGATTAGAGGTACGGTGCTAAAGATCAGGTTTAGATTATTGAAGAATTTGAACTATTTCTCTTCGGGAATCAATATTTCAGGTCTGACGCAGATTTGCTCATCTCTGGTATTCTCTTTTTATTTAGGGACCAAGTGATGGTGTGTAAAGAAAATAAATAACACATGATATGGGTTTCAGAAAAGGGTAGGGTGGGGCGGGGCTAAATGGCTTGATAGTGCCACCTATTAACTTTATTAAAAGAAACTGGGTGCACATATGTAACACACCAAGCCTTACGAAAAAGTCTCCTGGAGCAAAATCTGAAACTTAACATTTTTTTTTTTAATTTTTTCAACAAAATTTTGTTATTTTTGGCATTTTCAGGCATTTAATTGTAACAACCTCCTCCTAATGATTTAATCAGATTAATCAGAAACCAAATTTGGTCAGTGTATTCTAAAGCCCAAAAGATTTTTTTTTTTAGGGTGTGTCTATGGCAACCTGACAAATCTCAATGTTTAACTATAAAAAGGAAGTTATAACTCAGGCATGCAAAACAGCATACTTTATTTTAGGTAAAAACTGGATGACAAACGTTCAGGAATAAGAGGAAAAACTGTGTCCTGTTCTCTTTTTAGTCCCACATAATGTATATTCTTGGTCGAGTCTCCTAGGACACTGGAAAAACTAGTTTTTTGACTCAGAAGTGTAACCTAGTTACTGTACGTGGCAAGGAGTATAACACTATGTAGAAGTCATGGGTTTGTTACTATAGCGTGTTGCTACACAGTGCCCATTAGCCGTAATTATTAATAAGGATTAAAGGCGCTGTTGCGGTTCAAAAACTCCGTCACACCTTGATAAAATCGTGTATAGCAGAGTTTCTAATATGCCGTTTGCTGGATAAGGGTATTTTTTTCCACTTCGCCAGATCTCCTCTTGGTAAAACGAACAGCAAAGCCCTGAATTATTCTTTGAGCTTGGTCATGTGATGTTGGAAAAAGGGCCACTGTTCAGACAGTTTGATGCTCCGAGGCACACTAGTCAGCCTGATGGTCCTTATCTGTCTTTCCTTTGGGCTTGTCTTCTGAATCAGGAGGCTTTTACATGTAAAACATGCAAATGTTACAGCTGAGACATATTTAAGAAAAAGAGCATTGTCTGTAACGTGGGTAGAGGCAGGACAAAGAATAAAATACTGGATGTCCTTTGACATTAGGTTTAATGTTAACGAGACCTCAAAGTGTGGTCTCCAATGTGGGTTTTTTTCTGTGTGAAAGCCTTAAAATCATAAGTGTCCAGATCTACCTAAAAACCGGTCACGGCGGATATGTTAGCATGATTAGGCTGGTTTGAATAAAAAAGCATTAATGTTGTTCTGGATCTAGTGCTAAAAAAAGTCTGGTTTAATGATCTTCTATGTTGGTCCCCGCTGAGTGGGGAGGAAACGTTTGGCTGTCTGGATTTTCGCCTGACCCGTGGGATTAGGCTAATTGACATATTTACAGGCAGATTGTAAAACAATCAGTCATGTGCGAATTTGTTCGGAAAGTCACTTAATACTTTTCACCGTGTTCATGCTCACCGAAACAGATTTATGGTTCAGTAATGATTGTCTAGAGGCTATGAAGCCTGATGACAATACAACCCAGTGTTAGTCTGCTAAGCATTAATGTCAGAATCGACATTAAGTTAACAGCAAATACAAAGAATAGTTAAGAAACGGCTTTCTGGAGTAGACCTTTGACTAGGCTCTGTGGCTATGTAGTAGCACTAGTTGGCTTGTATTTTACTTCTTGCTTAATTTACTGATTAAAAAAAGAATTGAATAAAATACTACACATTTTTAGTTTCTGTGCTATATATGACTCAACACCCCATTGCTAGTCCACCTCTGTTTTTTACCCTCTGCTGCACCACATATGTAGTATTCATTCTTAGTCATACATTTTCTTGCATGAATAAGTAATTTGTCAGATTTGTCCAAACTCTGCTTTCAGTGATTTATTCTGCGGCATTTTCCTCCTGGCATCACAGTTCTATGCCACTTTGGAAGAATTTTTCTCTTTCACAGTGAAAAACCCGCCGCTTATAAACCATGAGATGAAATCAGAGTGGCCATGTGGTCTCAAGATTTTCAAATATGGATAATTCCAGGCTTGTCGCACTGCATTCCACTGCTTAGGGAACGCCCGGTCCTGTCAGATCACAGTTTCACACCAAAATCGCTTGACTTAAAAGGTTCTTTCCGGGTACACAGGGACTAAAAACACATTACCTGTAGCTAGAGAATAGACGCAAGTTTATTTGCTCTAAGATAACCGGTCTTTGTAAAGCGAGATGTGTAATTTAGTGTGCAAACATTTGGTAAGCCATATCTGATGTTCCAAAGTTCTTACACGGCAGAGCACAAGGCTTTAAACAACAGCCTGTCATTACAGCCGCTTTGAATGGAAGCCACTCCAAAATTTAGTTTAGCAATAAAACATTTTTGGATGTGGATTTAATATTTATATAGCCAAATGCGCTTAACTCTGTTGGTTTGGAGAAATAGTAGCATGTACACAGTTCTGAGCAAGTTATTCATTATTCTAATTCCAGTGATCGTTTCATGCAGAAAAAAAATCTAAATTCCGTTCTTACCTTTGTATTTATGGCATTTAGGAAACACTCTAATACAACATGAAGTATTTAGTTAAATTAATATTTTACCCGTGCATTTGAGGACTTGGTGCTTTGCTGAACGGTCCAGCATTAACAGCTTTGCGACCCTGGAATTTCCAGAGTAACTTGCACGTGCTGACACTTTGCTCTGGCCAGTTGCACTACTATTTAATCCAGATGTCTCTAAAGAACTTATTACAGTGGATTCTGCTAAAGACTATTCAGTAGGTGCGGTCCATTCTGGAGCAATGAGCCCTAGGCAGTGTTACAAAATGGAAGTTCCCACAGCAGACATTTGAAGGGTTTTTCAAACGAGATGCTTCCCCCCCCCCCTCAGTGATTCTTCTGTTTTGTGCTGTGTAAAGTAAAATTACTATTGATTGTGTTATTTGTAATAGTTTTTATTTTGTTTTGCAAAATAAGTGAATTAATAAGTGAGTAAATGTATGACTAATTAATAAAATAAATGTTTTATTTAAGATGTATTCAGCATCAGTATCTGCTTTATGATGATCGAGGTTCTGGTGAATCCAAAGCCTATCCAGAGAACACTGTAAAGGGGTTAAGTAGATCTTCGGATGGGATGCCAATCATGTCACAGGTAACCATACACCTGGCAGCGGTTTTCTTTAATTTAGTATCACTGATTGTGTACCAACGAAACACAGGCTTTGGTGTCTTCTGTGTCTTTTGTATGTCTGTTAAAGAGGTAGTTGTTTTAATGTTGACCACAGATTATCATTATTTACTTGGTGTTTGTATTATTACTCTCTTTTCCTGGGATAATTGTTTATATCAGTTAATTAAACTATAAGCAAAGGAACAGGTACACATAATATCACAATAGAAATCATAACCATGGAAACATTTTGTTGTTCTGCTCTTAACATGATTTCTTTTCAGTTTAACATGGTTTACTTATTCAAAGGGCTTTTTTTTTTGTTTTTAGATGTACATGCTTCCACCGTTGATTCCAAAGTAATTTTTTTTGCATCTTTGCACGATCTATAACTATCTATTGCTACACCTCTATATTCTATCCATATACCTGTACATTATTTACCCCCACCTCTGTAATTATCACCTCATACCCTTATTTATACACTGCTATTTATTGCACAATGACAATAAAGTTGAATCTAATCTAATCTAATTCTAGCAGTAACCACTGAATGAATACTTGTTACCTAACATGCTTTTGAGTATCGATGTTTCACAAATTTAATCTGCGTTTCAGTGTTAAACTTTTAATAATTTTCTGTCAATAGCAAAATGAATAATAAAAAATTGACATTAGTGGTAGTTATTATGAAACTAATTATAAACTACTAAAAATAGACTTTTTATCTACATTGTTTGGCTTCCAAATGCACAACGCAACGCACTCTCAATTGCAAAATGCAATTATTTTGCTTTCTCAAACATTTCCACCAATTCAACACAAAAAAAACTGTAAACCTCGATGCCCCTGTAATGGAAACTCTCCGCCAATTTTGTTCACAAACGTCACTAGCTTGTTATGCGAGTTGTACTGTAGCTCCCAAATGACGCTGGCAAAATTTAGAAAAATTCACTTCAGCCTACGATCCATCTTACAGTTTACTTAAATAAACAACATAAAAATAATAATAAGGATATCGGTCCTAACTGTTGTTGATAAATGCTAGTGGCGTTTAACAGTGTAAGTGAGGATCCTGATGTGCAGTGACTTGTGTACACAATGTACCCGTTTCACAACCAGAAAGCTGATTGATTGCACTTGTTACGTCTTTAGCTAATAAGCTAAAAGAATAAGCTGTGTAAACCTGTACAAAACCTTTTCAGTCATGCAAAGAATCTGACTTCAGAAATTAGTTCCCTAGAGAGAGAGTTCTAAATATTTCTCATGTTTTCACAAGGCATTCCAGCGGTCATCTGAGCCCTCGGTGGCTGTTCATAAAACAGTATCTGTCATCTTTAATTAAGGTCAGACACCTCATCGGTATTTGGGAGGGCTTTGTTTACAGCTTGTCCTCCTACTAGTCTGGCCCTCAGCCTAAGTAGCATGTCTTAAGTTGAAAATCTTTCACCCTCCCTCACATATCGTCAGGCCGCTGCGTGTAGTTCCGTCTCTGGACGGGGGTTTAAGGGCCTGTCGGATGTGTGCAGTGTGAGCCCTTTCATTTATGCCACAGGCCCCCCTTCTTCCTTTCCCATCTCCTATTCTTACAGAAAGGATCTGTCTCTAGCTTGACAGCTGAGACGGGATACCATGACATCATTGCTCCACTTTTCACTTTGTTTGGGTCTCAGGCTCCGATGGCAACATCTGCGAAGCACCATGGCAATAGTGAGAGGGAAAAGAAGGGGAATCTGGCCCTTGAGAAAGCTTAGTTTGTTTTTGAGGCCCGTGGGTGACTGAAACTGCCCTGCTTGCTCATTATCGGACGTCAGAAAGAAGCTGTGATGTGCATTGATTACACTCTGAGAATGCTGTGTTTAACCAGAAAAGATATTCATTTAGTTTATGTTGATGGATGACCTTTAAGCCAGCTGTCAGATAGACAACCAAGTCTTACAGTTTTGACTTTTGTGCCATCGATTTTTGGGGATGTAGTCAGAGCTTGTTTTAAAAAGAGAAAAAAAAAAAACACTTTGCAAGATAATTACCCCGTGATGGATTTATTAGCTAGCACACAGGTGTACATTCTAGCATCCTGTTTTTGTTTCCCAGAAACTCAACTGACTGGGATAAAAATGTGCGTGTAACATATTATTACACATGGGGGTAAGATAAGATTATCTCCTAAGACAAGTTAACAAACAGCTTAGTGCTCCCACTACTGTTTTTTTTTTTGTTTTTTTTTGACGTCATTAGCACCATGTGCTGAAACAAGAGATGCCCGAAAGGACAAGCGAAAACCTTTGCTTAGTGACACAGATGAGGTAATTCACTTTCCCAAAGTATTCCGAAAATGTCTGCCTGTGTGCCTGGAGACTGTGAATAGTTGCCTCTTTCTCCATGTTGAGGTCACATGTCAGAGTTCATTAATTCCTCTTGCCATAGTGTAAACAGGCGTCTGGTTTCAGTCTGGGAGCTTTTACCCCTCGCTAGAAGGGATTTTGGTCGTACTTTTTTTGTATTTTTCTTCTTAAGATAAGGTTCTCGTACTCCTGTCAAAGTGGCTGTACTTGCCTAAGCTGCTTCTATTTGCCTGGGTGACTAATGCAGAACAAAATGCGCCACTTTCACTGACTTTTAGCAAACTTTTCTTTTAACCAAGAACGTCTAACACACTTTCTTCTAAGTCTAACACACACATGTAAGAAGCTCTATTTTGTTATACATTTTGAAACTAATTCACAGAATTGTGAATAAAGAAAATCATTTTGAATAAATTGTAATTAAGTATTAGTTATATTTTAAGCAAAATTTATTGAGAAACTCTAATTTATATTATTTTTTTAGTATTAAACTTTAGTGTTTAGCTGCATTTTATTCAATTTAGTTGCACAGATTCGTTTAGAGATGTGGGTTAAAAAAGCTACTGATGAGAATTTGTGTGTTTCTTAGCAAATGAGTTTGTGACTTATGACATGGTACATCATACAGTTAAATGTGCAAAAATATTAACAGACTATCTGTAATAATTGACTAAACAACTATGATTGGACTGACGTATTTAATGTAGTCTTTCCCAGTGGCCGCAGAGCTGTTTGTTTGAACAGACGTTATGTACCGTATCATTTTGCAGTGTTTTTGCATTGTCAACCGGTAGCAACATGTAGTTACGGATTTCGTCTGGTTACTGCGAATGAGCTGTGCTGGAGCTGAACAGTGCCAGAATGTCACTGCCATGACGTCATGTCTCTAACATATCCCTGTCAAAGGCTCTCTGCCAGGCTCCAGATTTACTGACGGCATCTGTCAGCATCCTTAAAGCTCGCTTTTAGCTTCGCTGTCCTTTATTGATCTCCTTTGTTTAAGAATAGCTGACGGTGCCCTTGTGTTATTCTTAAAGGCATCAGAAGCCTTTTTCCAAATTGCTGCTAGTTGATAAAGAGCTGTCGGTAATAGAGTTTACAAATCAGCTTCTTCGACAGGTGTAGACCTCTATTGGTAATAAATAGATAGATAACTAAAATATGTAAACAAAAACATTCTTTGCATCCTTCATGTACATTTCTGTATTTCGATAATTTATCAGGAAAAATTGTATTAATTGCTATGTACTTTTCTAAATGGAATATTTTGGCTGCAACAATAACAAATAACCTACATGATATCCAGAACAACTACTTGCGGTCCTGGTATGTGAGGAATTCCAGTCCCTTTTTCTTTATTAAATACAGCTAAACCTCATGCCACATTCCAGACTGTATGAAAAGATATTGTATATTAGGTAAGTAACTGCACAGTGAAATTCTTTCTTCTTCGCTTATCCCAGATTAAGAAGTTGGGGTCAGAGTGCAGGGTCAGCAATGGCACAGAGCCTCTGGAGCAGATAGGGTTCTAAGGGCTTTGCTCAAGGGCCCAACAGTGGCATCTTGCTGCTTGTGAGGCTTAAAGCACAGTCCTCCAATCAACAACCCAGAGACTTTGATAATTTGATCCACCACTTCCCCATAATATTGTCAATTAGAAGTTAGGGAAAGTAATGATCTTGGTTTTTGCAGCGTTCCGCTATGTAATGTTTAATGCTGTGATAAATGTGATTGAGCTCAGCAACAAATATATAAAATAGAATAAAATGATACTGTAAGTTGGTCAAGAGGGATTTAGGAGAAGTTTGGAGTAAGTTTCCTGTTTTGAATTGCAAACATATATACTGTAGTTCCATGGTCCTTCTGTTATCCTCACGGCTGCACCCATGAAAATCATCTCTTTCTGGATGTTTCTTTCAGGCCACTGGCTTCCAAAATGTGCTGACACTTCTCCAGAAAAATCTGTAAACCTTTTATTTAAAGACAAAATCGCACACTGGCCTCCGCTGAAAATCGCTGAGAATTTCTCAGCCATCGGACCTTTTTGCTAGTGTGTGTGGAGTGGGCCCAGGTCCGATGATGTGTGGAGTGTGTGTGTGTGTGTGAATATAACTGATAACTGATGATAATTAATGATTATTGGCTTAGCTAGAGGCAGAGAAAGAGTGTTCACACAAAAGCATGCACAGTCACACAAGGACAAACAGCTCCGTCTGAAATTGCATACAAGATTCTGTATACTGCATTTTATGTAAGTATGTACTTCCAGGGCCGTTAAAGAAGTATGTTCTATCTAGTATAGTTACAGGTAGTGTAACTGAAAATTTAGACGTATGGCAAGTCCAATGAGTTTAAAGCCGCTTTCACAAACTGGAGGTATAAACACTACCTTTGTTTATACCTCTAACGTGCCACTTATGACCAGGAAGAAAGCTTCTCTCCACGTCCGTGCCAAGTAATTATAAACTAATGAACCGCCTCACATTGTCACATGCTGTCTTAACAGAAAAATAGTGTAAATGTACAATGTTTTGTAATAATAATTTATTCCATTTCCATTCAGTTCATTTAACCTATTTAATATTGTGGCATTTATTTTAAAAATACTCACTTTCCCTGGTAAAAAGTTACTTCTAGATGATGTAACTCGGTTATTAACTCGGTTACTTTTTGTAGTAAGCAACTATAACTAATTACTTTTTTAAAGTAACACGTCCAACTCTGATGGTAAGTGAACGAAAGCATAGGAAAACTGTCACCTGAAAGCCCAGTCTCTCCTCAGAGAGGTCTATACCTCGCCTGATTAACTGCAAACTTATAAACTGGCTGCTTCTTATGTAAGAGTATTAGAGATGCTTCTTTATTACCTTCCGACTTGTTTTTAAGACTCTTTAACAGCAGGGTACAGATTAGCAAACTACTGTAGAAGTGAAGAAACACCCGACCCGTGCAGTCAAGGTCAAAAAACTAAACGGAAAAGCTGCTAAATAAATAAAGGTGTGATTAGTTACATTTATTGACACAACTGAGACATTGGGGGTAAATTAGCCTGAGAGCCCAGGAGTGGCTGCTAAGTGGCCTTTAGATTCAAAGTATTACTCATAATACATAATACAATATAATATAATATAATATAATATAATATAATATAAGTGTCTGGCTACATTAATTGAACGGTAAAGCTGCTGATTTATTCTTTAGAAATAGACATAAAGCCAAAAACAATCCCTAAAAAGTTTCCTGACTTACTCGATTGTGCATCTACAAATGGTTGGTACCGTAGTTTAAATCTTATGAATAGAGCTGAGAACTTTATTAACAGTTTGGAAAGAGGAATGGTGTGACATCTGACGAAGCAATACTAAAGATACGTTGGCAGTACTAAGCACCGTGATGTAACTTGCCACAATTATCAGTCATTCATTTCTCTTCTTTTTACCTTCCGTAGTTTTAAAGAGGAAGGCAGTGGCAGCTGTATGTAGTAAATCTGCAAGTGAGGCAGACAGAATGGGGCTGAATGATGGGGGGATGTTTCCTGTGGGCCTTGAAACCCACTCTCAAGTCCACGAGTGCTGTCAACAGCTGTGTCTGTCTGGAAGAAGCAGGGTTCATAGGGAGAGCCTACTACCAAAATAAACAGAAGTAACATCATGATATACCATATAAGCGCAAAAGAATTAGTGATCAGCATACCAATGAAACCTGACCAGTGAGCAATGCTGCAATTTTTACAATGTAAATAACGAAGTATATTTCCTTTCCTGAACTTTATAGGTAAGTTTTTACCTTAATACTGGAATTTTTGGGGGTTTGGTCTCCATGGCACATCAGGCAAAATTGCATAACTAAAAATAATAAATGGTTTCCCATTTATGGCATTTGGCAGATGTCTTTATTCAAGGCACCTTAAATTTATCTCATTTATCCAACTACCCAGCAAGGGCAATTTGATGGTGCTGGTAGTTGAACCCAAACAGAAGTCTTAACACCTTAACCACTGTAGCATTTAGCACAATAGAATAACTTTTATTATTTTTATTCTGCAAATTAACAGACAGAAACAGTAGATATCTTGTTCTCTGTCCAACATCTGGATGCAAGCTCTGCTGTTCTTCAAGCATAACTTGTTATTTAAATGCATACAGATGACCGATTTGGCCCTTTCTGATCCTTTTGAGAGACAAGAATGAACTCTTCAAGTTCACACAATGTCCAACTGCGAGTAGGAAATGCACCCTGCCGACCTGTCCTCCGGTCATGATCTCTCATGCAAATCATCTCTCCCTTTTCTTGCATGGTTATATGCTGGAGCCATTAAAAGACAAAGAGCTATCATATCGCTAACCCACATGTCTCTGGGGATAAGCATCGATGATATTTTAAAGGTTCCGGGATGTGCAGGCGGGTATGTTTAAGTCATTCAACCGGTGTTGATCGTGCATTTGTGTCTGACTTGCTGCATTGTAAATCACTAATTGTTTAAGTAGGGATTTATATGGTGGCAGCTTTTTTCCAAGGTCACCTTCCGTTTTAAAGGAAGTATTTTACTCAAACACAACGCTGAGCCTATCACAAGGTTAAATAAACAGTATTGCAGTGGAAAGGTCAGTTTCTCGCAGGAAGATATTTTAAATCGAGTGGCTCATCGTGTCAGTCAGTTTTAGGGCTGGGCGGTATGACAGTATTTATTGCTAACGCGAAATAATTTTTCTATTTGGTGTATGCCGCCACATGTAAATAAGTGGGTGTGGCTAACTTGTGCGCAGCCTACGAGAGCCTGAGCAAGACCAGCGCGTGCAAAGTCGCTTGCACGACGTCCAAAGGCTATTATGTCTTCTAGTCGGGCTAGCAAAATGTATCCTGTTTGTCAGGCTATCTTATAAGTAGGGGAAAAACATGTTTTAACGCTTTTGCATTCTCTCAAGTATAGTTCAGAAATTAGGTTTTAATTGGATTTAATTGTCGAGCCCGACTTTTACTTCTAGGGTTCAGCAGTACTGATTTTACAAATATTTGTTAGTTATTCTCCAGTTCTATTGCTCACCAAATTGTCAGACATGGTCCTGTCAGTCATTACTAATAAAAACTAAAGAAAGTTTTTTTTTTTTTGTTGTTGTTTTTTTTTTTTACCATTTTTTAGAAGTCTGTCATTATGATCTTAATTATGCCTCATATAACCACAAAACTATGTATTACTCTAAATGACAAAGGCTAAACGATTTGAGAGGGGGATGTCATCTTGAATTAAAAAGTGTCCTCAGGCAAAAAGCACTGTCTGTTTGAGAGTGTCTCACCTTTTAAGCATCCCATCCAAAAGTGGGTCACCCACCCTAGAGTGGGTACTTGATGTGAGGGGGGAAAGGGAGGACATGGGCAGCTAATGATTTCATTCCGTAAAAATGCAAGTAGGACAAAGTGTGCAATCATTATACAGTTGGTCACCCCTATCAAATACACTTTTAACTACCCTCTAGCTCTTCTTTCAGTGGCACAAAATAATACTCTTAATGTGCAGCCGGCGCTGTGCTGCGAACGAAACTGATCTTACCAGCAGGACTTGAGATGTTTTGTTTGGTTTTATGCATCAGCACGAGAACTAGATTTTGTTTAAAAGTTGTAGCATTTTTTTTATCCTCTATTACATTTTTTTTTTAAGGTATACCGTTTCCTCATTGTATTCCGTTCTTTGTAAAGCGGGAGCCCTGAAATTTCTTTCACCTTTTCACTCTCAGGGGAAAGTTTGCAGTGGTGAAGAAGTGTGTTGAGAAGAGCAGCGGTAGAGAATATGCTGCAAAGTTCATGAGGAAGAGGAGAAAGGGCCAGGACTGCAGAGCAGAGATCATTCACGAGATTGCTGTACTGGAGTTGGCGTCATCCTGCCACCGGGTGGTTAACCTGCATGAGGTCTATGAGATGCCCAGCGAGATGGTGCTTGTTTTGGAGTTGTGAGTATATACATATCAATTTTTCTTTTTTTAATTAATATTTTATCTAGTGGTGCTTGTGGGGACGCATAGGTGGACATCGCGGTACATTGATGTTAGATGTTACATTATGTATAGTTTAAAACTTTATTTATGGGTTTGAGGATTTTTTGAATTAAAAGTATTTCACAAACTAAAGAATAAAAATGTTGAATAAATGTTACCAAAAATGTTGCCAAATATTGTCATATCATCCAGTCTTGTGTTTTATCTTGTGCTCATCATTGACAAATAATAACAATGAAAAGGTTTACTATATAATTTAAAGCATTGTTAATTGCTATTTGTGTGTATTTTTAACTCACAAACACGGTCAAGTCATTGACGCCGGTACGTCCGCGGTGGTTTGCTTCTGGTGTGTTGGAGAGCACGGACAACTGCTCTATAACCGGGGTCTAATTCATGACACTTTTTTATTGCTAGCTGCATCTACCAGCTTTTTGTTTTTGATTGGTTAGTAACGTCAGTTGTGTTGTAAGTGAAAGTTGTGTTCCCTTGTACCGTTGTTAAGCAAACTCATAAACTCAAACTTGATATTAAGTTGTTTTTTTTTTTTTTTTTAAATGTCGTGCTGTTTTTTTGGGGGGGTTTTCCACAGCCAAATGCTCCAAAAAACTTTAAGCCCTGGTTACTGCTACGTTGCATTGTGTTGACAATGAAAAACTGCATATAAATTTGTAAATTATGCCTGGTGGGTCACATATAATACATTTCAATAGACAAGTTGCGGGTTGCTTGAAATTCATCTTCATTTGTCTTATTGTTTCGTTTGAAAATAAAACAATAGAAGACAAACAAGGCCAATAATTTTACCCAAAGAGAAATAGAAAATAGTCAAGTGGTGTTCCGCAGGCCTGTCTTGTTGCAGTGCAAAAAACAGAAACATTGTTTTAGGCATTCCAAATATAAATCGCTGGCTCTGTTTCCTCAGTTTTTTCTGCACTGACCAAAAAAAGGTTTCTTTTCCATCCTTCCATCTATTTATCCATTGATTGAATATACCTAATCAAGGTCACAGAGACCTGCTGGAGTCTATCCCAGCTGTCATTGGGCAAAAGGCAGGGTTGCACCATGAACATGTCCCAGTCCAACACAGGGCCACATACAGACAAACAACCACATACAGTTACACTTACTCCAGTGGTCAAATTAGATTCACTAATCAATCCAACATACATGTTTTTGGACTGTGGAAGAAACCGGAGTACACGGAGTAAACCCACGCAATAGTGAGGCAACAGTATTAACCACTTAGCCACCGTGCTGTCCAAAGGATTCTTTTATATAAAATGTTACAGAAATCTGGTTACCATGGCAGAAAATTTATTTATATACTTGCCCCGAAGCTATTGGTAATAACATTTGTTCTACATTCTTTTAGTCTTCTGCAAACCTCTTTCATAGATAAGCATGACTCTCTCTCTCTCTCTCTCTCTCTCTCAGGGTCAGTAGCATTCCCTTTCACTCACTAGCAAATGGCCTGCGGTCAGTTCCTTTTTAGTCCAAGTCCATCATCTGGTCATGCTCACACCCGTGTCCCAACGGCAGCTGGTGATGAGGCCAGCTTCCTGAATTGGAATTTGGGATTTCCGGTATATATTAGCAATCTTATAATGTGACACATAGACGCAGGGTCAGCTATAATGGTGTCTGATCTTATTAACCCTACCATTTATCAACTTTGGAATCGTTCTATGTATTTTGCATCCAAGTCACCTAAAGAGTGGAAAAAAGTTCCAAAACTCTGTCATGAGTTTTTACCGTGGGGAAAATAAAACAGATTTCAAACAGATTTATATATTGAATATAATAATAATTTCACCTATAATAAGCTTAGAGGTCAACATTTCCTCTGGCACATAGCCATTGCTTGGCATTGTAAAACCTTCCTACAGTTTTTAGGAGCATACATCCTCCATATTTAAACGCATCATGTACAGTATTTGTGGTTGTGTGTACAGTATAAGGGAACACCAGTTTGCTTTTGGTGAACTCAGAATAGTTCATGAGTCCATCCTGAATGGCCGATAAATCAACAGACCTTCATCTGGAGGGTGCAGGAAATGGGCCTTAGTGCATTGCGCTTTCGAGAAAATCCATCATGTTAAACGAGAGAAAAACTAATAAAAAGTAATTTGTTAGACTCTTTTCATTCGTCCAGTTTCCCCCCACTTTTGTGCCTATTTTGGGGCACTGGGGCGATTCAGGGGAGGGAACGGGGCTTCGGTCAGTCCACAATGATAAAAGCCTATTCATGGTAAATGGTGGGTTTTTTTTAGGGGGACTTGATCAGCCTTGGCTTAGTAACGTACCCTCATTGTACTCTGAGCTCCAACTGAGAGTTTATAATGTCAGTTAGTTATGCAGTGGCACGTGAGAGTCTGGACTGTGGAGAGCTGTTGCTTTGTGCATGTTGCAGCTCCCATATGTAATAGGTGATTACATGTGTAATGGTTGATGCCTTGCATGTGCAAAAGTATGTGGTAATATATCATTTTAACGTTTCCGTTTAAAACAGAACTAATGAAAATGATGGCTTATAGGCTGTTATCGTAGACTAATTTAACAAAAAGTGGAGATTTGGATTAAACAATAGAATTAATATTGAATAACTGATCTGTTTTCATAATGAACTGAGGGAAATGTGTTGGTTGTGTGGTAGATATGGTCTGGTGCACTGCAGCGTTCCCAAAAAGATGCAGTAATAATAAAGATGTCTGTTGTTTTAAGTAGAAATATAAACAGCCGAATGTCTATGCATCTTTCACTTATTGTGTTATTTAAATGTATGTCATTTGGCAGACGTCCTTATCCAGAGCGGCGTTTATTTCATTTGTACACCTGAGCACTTAGGGGTTAAGGGCTTTGCCCAGAGGCCCAGCAATGGGAACTTGATGGTGCTGGGAATCAGACCTACTATCTTCCACGTCATTCTAAAGCCTCGTGCTCCACATGATGAATCAGGAACAGTATTAAACATGCATTCACTGTCTGTGCACCTTCATTCAGCTGTTTCCTCTCTCAAAGTGGAAAAAGCAGAGCAGCTGCAGAAGCCCACAGGTGATATGTGAACCTGAAGGCCGAGAAGAATGCAGTGGGTTTATAGTCTAGGAGTTTTGCCGCTTGGGGAATACCCAAACATGATTCACACCCAGAATCTGTAGGATTTAGCAGCTGCAGTCAAAATGCGGTGATGTGTAGTGTTTATACTGGTTGCTAGGGGATAAGATGAATATAGAGTATCTTACTGGTCACACTGGTCCTTATTCTTGATTATTATTTCACTGCATTGTTGGTTTCACAATCCTGATTGGTCAGAAAGTGTTAATTTTCCGTAACAACAGCTGTGGCTTATAATAATGTTTTTTGTTTTTTTTTAATACACTATTGATTCTGTAGTAACAACTAACAAAAATGTGTGTGGTGAGATGTTTCTATAGACTGATTATGAAAGTTTTGGTGAGAAAAACCCCACAGCTGTTAACAGTCAGTAGTGACGTGTTGTTATATTTACTTATAGTTAAATTTACTCAAGTGGATTTTTGGAAGAAAAAAAAATTACGGTAAAGAGCCGGTTTAATTGCAGTTACATTTATTCTCACTCAAGTTCATTTTTAATCGCAGAAATTAAATATTTTTATGCTAAATTTGATGCTGTTTTCTCCCATTATTTTGATATGTTAATGATAAAAATGTAGTTTTATTAAAAAGTTTCTATTATGTTACGCATAAAAAGATGGTAAGTCTGGCAATAGGCTGTTATTTATTTATTTGTTTATTATTTTTTTAAAACTCATTCAGAAAATAATGGCCGAATATAGAGAAGCGAGCGTGTCAGTGGAGACTGAAACACCCATGGCCTTACGTTTTTTCACTTTAGCGAAACGAACAGTTACATAACGCAATGTCCTTCTATGTGCAAAAACTGCTGACTTATCAGGATAGCGTATAGGAGATCCAGCTCCAACCTGAGATATCGTGTTGCAGTAAGTTTCATCATGATAATGACTATTCGAGGACTATTCTGCAACTTTAACCTTACTGTAAATTACTATAAAATCTTTTTTACATATATTTGATGTAGTCGATTGTTAATATATTTCTGGATTTTTTTTCCATTTAATTAAGTAGATCTGAGCTGATTAGTAACGCTCTATTTGAGTAGTCTTATCATTCCATACTCAAGTAACTTTGAAACATTAATACTTTACTTGAGTCATTATTTTCGTTGTACTTTAAGTGAAAATTTTTCTCTGCTCTCTCCACCTCTGAATGTGAATATATATTTCTAGAGCTAAGCATCATGACTGCGGGCTCAGTGGTTTCTTTGGTCCATGGAAAGTTCAGGAGAGGGGAAAAAAGCCTGGTTGGCTAAAGTTACTGTCTAAAATTGGTAAACAGTTACTGATTTTACAGCTGTTCCACACACTGGGTATGGATAAAATAGTTTCCGTCCTGCTGAGTGATTTCTTTTTTTGTCTAAGCTTATCTAATGAAAGAAACGACTTAAACTGGGCTTATGCGCTGCGAGTTTAGCCATGATATATTCGTGTGAGACAAATTTTAAAATCCTAAAGGATTGATTAAATTCTACGCTAAAATCTCTTGTCTTTGATTGCTTGTTGTTCAACTTCACCAGCAGCCATTTTTTTTTATTTTTGATTTTTTTTCTGATGAAATTCTGGCAGTGTCGGAAGATTTTAAACATGCGGTGTGACTTCTGTGACGACCGTCGAACCCATAACAAATAGCAGCACCTAACCTGATTCGAACCACCAGGGAAAAACGCCCAAATTAGTCTAGTTGACAGTAAGAAAATTAAACCTATTGATGTATGTCATGAGCAAAATTTGTTTACTGCTAGCTACCATTTAGCGAGAGAGCATTCAGTAACCTGCGTGTCACGCATTGATGGCGCTAAACTCTGCACAAGTCTTTCCGTGCATGTCCATTTTTAAATGGAGTTTTGACTGTCGTACAGTCTAACAAGCGCCGTGAAAGAAAGCTTAAGAAAGACTTGAGAAGGGAAAACTTTTTTGTGGTAATCGTTACTCTGCAACTTTTGGGCCACCACAACCCATTCCTTTTTTTAATTAAATAATTTTTCTTATAATGCTCATTCAATTCACTGCGTGCCATGTAGTTTGTATGTATTTTAGCGCCGGGTGTTGAGGAAACACTCGGTTTTGAGCATCTGCAACTGTTGCATGTGGATAATGTTAAAGCCTCTGTTTAACTTTGAGGATATTTACTGCAGTGGTCAGTTCCGAATCTTCAGTCCACCACTAAACCATTTATTCATATTAGGAAAACCTGTTCCCTGTAATCTATTCCTCGTTTTCCAAGTGGGTTACAGATTGTAAACGGTTGCTGTTATTTCGGTGGACGGCATCAATGAATCCTTTGATGTAGGCCTAATTGCAATTAATTACTCAGACGAGCTTAACATGCTGTACTCCTTTGACAGTAAGCAGCAGGATCTAGAAATAGATCTGCTGCTTCAGCTCGTCTTTTGTAATCTATTGGACACTTATTGAACTGGAACAGCTTTCATAGTTAAAAGAGCACTGAAAGGCTTATTGCAGGGTCATTGCCTGGGTTTATTCGTTGGTTCTTTAAGCAGGGATTGGTGAAAGCTACAGTAACTCCATGCTGCTTGAAGACCTACTTATGATTTGGCTTATGATTTATGATTGAACTTTTTTTTTTGGTCTAGTCTTTTTAAGTCGAACGGCCTGGCTTGGCATTTCTGGACTGTAATCACTGCAACCCCACAGCACAGAGTTTGCTTTTTTTTTTTTCAATCTTGAGGAAAAACCAGAAAGAGTGGCAAGCTCTGAAATCCATCCCAGTTTACAGCAGATCGAGTGCTAATTGCTTTTCTGTGTAAGTCAGTTTTGTAAGTGTTGGAGAGGTGCTGTTCTAGCTGTTGGACTGTTAACTGTGAATTACGTCGCCTGTTGCCTTAGCACTTGTTTAAAATCCAACATGGACGGACTCTACTGCAGTCAGATTTTTATTATAGTTACAGGATGCTTTGGCTTGTCATTCGATTGCGCATTAATAAGCTTACAACAGTATTCGCTGAATAATGATCAGCATGTGACTACAGTCTGGACACTGTGGATAGTGTGAGCTGTAGCATACAGTGTGTAGAATTCGGTTTTCTGTCTCTTGTGCAAAATGCCTGGTGAAAGTCTGGTACATTTTTTTTTTAAAGCTTGGAAATCTTTTAAAGATTATTAGAAGTTGTAGATGGTTAAAATTAACATGGTGTAACCCAGAATTGGGTAATATTTATTTAATAATCTTTCTAAACAGTTAAATAAGAAGGACAAAAGTTACTTGGTTGACATGGTAGACAAAGTTTAATTATTATTGGTAATTAAGTAGTCTGCTACCTTACTAACAGATGTTAGGCTAGCAGTAGTGCTCAGTTACAATTTTTGGTTCAGATCAGATCAGGAGGTGTGTGTGGATGCAGAGATGGAGTCCAGAGTGGTGGGACTGTGACATGAACGCCTTTAGCAAAATCGATTATAAAATCAACTGTTTGTAGGTACACACCAGTGCAGACTGATAATGCATATCGATCAAAAATGACCTAAAAGTCATCAGAATTCCGACATCTTTTATACCACATATGGTGTGGCACGAATTGGCTTGTGTTATTCACACGGTCATTAGAATAACAGGTCTTAATCACGGGTGGGCAAAAAATAAAATAAACAACCAGATTTGCCTGCAGTATGAACATAGCTTTAGTGACTTAAAAATCAGGGAAGCGGTGGACAACCAACCCGAAGATTGTGGGTTTGATTCCCAGCTCCACCAAGGCATATATATATATATATATATATATATATATATATATATATATATATATATATATATATATATATATATATATATATATATATATAATATGACTGAGCAGTCGGAAGTTAAAGGGTCTTGCTCAGGTGCCCAGCAGTGGCAACTTGGTTGTGCTGGTAATCAAACCCCGATCTTTGGATAATAACTTCAACACCTTAACCACTGCGCTACCACTTCCCAACTGACACCCACTCAAGCAAGGCTGAAGCGTATTTGTGTAAGGATTCCATATGGAACTATCCACAGAAGGACAGTGACAAGTGCGCAGGCTCCAAAAAGAAGCAGATCATAAGAATGAGTGAGTGAATCAGATCCTAAGGAAGTTGAAGCCAGTAAGAGCACACACACTACTACAGCAGGAGAGTTGAAAGCGAGATTTGTAGACGTATCCTCATTATACTTTGGTGTAAAAGGGTGTAACGCTGTCATCAGAGTCAATGTAGTCAGGCGGCAGATCCACAGAGAGAGAGAGAGAATGGATATTATTAGGTATGTCCTTATTATACAGTGGTTTGAAAAGGGTGTACACTGCCATGACATGGAAAAGATAACATGCTGTAAGAAGCAGATCCACATAGTATAACCTGAGACAAGAGTTCCTGCTTCCCTGCACATACAAATTTAATACATTCTCCAGAAATTTTTAGACATATTGTGAGTCTGTCACAAAACTAATGATTTGTTTATGCCTTTTAAATTCAAGAATCAAGTGACTCTGTTGCTTGAGTGTTATGAGAAAACCGTGCAATAAGATTTCAGCGTGAAAAACACTGATCCAGACTAATCCAAGCAATCAGTAAATCCTGAGCTTGCATGTAGCTGCATACACGCCGATCGTACTGCACATGGAGCTAATGCGCTATTCAAGTTTGCATGTTCTCCTCATGCTTGTGTGGGTTTACTCCGGGTACTCCGGTTTCCTCCCACAATCCAAAAACATGTATGTTGGATTAAGTGCTGATCCTAAATTGCCTATAGAAGTGAGTGTGTGTGTGTGTGTGGTTGTTTGTCTGTATGTGGCTCTGTGACTGACTGGTGACCTGTCCAGGTTGTACCCTTGTCTTTCACCCAATGACAGCTGGGATAGACTCCAGCAGATCCCTGTGACCCTGATTAGGAATAAGCAGGTATAGACAATGGATGGATGGATGGATGGATGGATATACATACATTTGCATCACTTAAGGATTTCTATTCTGAACAAGGAATGTTTTTTAAGACTATCACCCTATTGTACCTTTTAATATTGCTGTCTTTTCTGAAAATCTTAGTGACTGGTTCTTCTAAGGTTTTAGCTTTCCTGATACTCATTAATGTTAGACTATTGCTGCCTGATTATAAAGCTCAAAATGACTTTTTCTGCTTTAAAAAGTCCCCAGAGCAAATAATAAAAAACCCTAGTGTTCATACACACTACAGTAATGTCTGTAATCTCTCTCCGGACTTGTTGTGTGTGTGTGTGTGTGTGCATGCACATGCTTGTGACTATGCTCGTCTCTTGCAGTCATTACAGCACAGTCATGCCCTTGTGGTAATTTACACTGAGGTTAATTTAGGGCAGTAGACTTGATGGCATCTGACCGAGCGTGGATGAGTGTAAGCTTTTCCATTTTCTACAGTAATAATTCATTTAAAAAGACTCGGTGTTAAAAGGTTATCACCCAGCAGCTCGAATACTTTCGGAGGGGGCGTACCAGGTGGTCTAGAGGCAATAAATGCATCTCTCTTTCTTTTTTTTTCTTTTTTTTTTTTTCCCGGAATGTCACATATAAGGCAGCACATAATGATATTTGCTGCTCACACTATAAACCTCAACCCATGTGACCAAAAACATATTTTGTACAAGCCAGGACAATATGTAGAACCCATATTTTAAAGTTAAGCATATGAAAAGTCTTATGAATTTTGTGTCTGTAGTGCTGCTGGTGGAGAGATCTTCAACCGGTGTGTGGCAGAGAGAGACGAGGCATTTAAGGAGGACGATGTGAAGCGGCTGATGAGGCAAATCCTGGAGGGCGTAGCTTTTCTTCATAAACACAACATTGTTCATCTGGATCTAAAGGTGACTGGTTCATCC
This sequence comes from Bagarius yarrelli, assembly GCA_005784505.1. Taxonomy (NCBI): domain Eukaryota; kingdom Metazoa; phylum Chordata; class Actinopteri; order Siluriformes; family Sisoridae; genus Bagarius; species Bagarius yarrelli. Next base: position 3,470,911 of record VCAZ01000003.1, on the reverse strand, counting down.
TGTCAATAAGAGAACACTATTAATTTACATCATCACTTACATTTATCTCTTTAATACAACTGAACAATTGGGGGTTAAAGGCCTTGCTCGGGCAGTGGGCAGCAGTGGTGGCTTGGTGGTGCTGGGAATCGAACCCTGATCTTTCAGGGTATCAGTCCAACACCTTATTCACTGCGCTACCACTTCCCTGTATTCAAAATATCATTCGTATAAACGGTGAAATGGAAATGCGTGATACCAGAGTCCACCTTGTGGTCATTTGCTGTCATTGTTGTTTAGTTGTTGGTTTTTTGTTGTTGTTGTTGGTTTTTTGTTGTTGTAGTTGTTGTTTTATTTTAACATTGGAATGTTTACACACTTTATATTTCCAATTCCAATTTTATTTGTCACATACATGACTAAACACAGTACAACCTATGTGAAATGTTCTTTTAGGAATCTCAGAATTGGAAAAGAATTAAATTAAATTATTTATAAAATATACAATATAAAATATAAGCTAATAAAATATAATTGTGTGTATATATAACTGTGTATATTATTTAAAGTATAATTCATAATTGCACTCAATTGAAAAAGCAACATTTAAATTAAGTGTAAAGACAGATTTTACTTATTTTTGTAATAAAGAGAGATAATCTGGATACTGATGTGCTGACCGATGTGAACACAGCAGCTGTTGCCGGCTCGAGAGTCAGCTGCCAAAACTCAAATGCAATTTTAAACCACAAAACAACCTTAAATTAGAAGTAAAAGATTTGGGACAGACATTCAATTTAATTTATCGGTTCATGTGGTTGTTTTACAAAGTGCTGCACAGTAATTTGCTATATAATGCCGTGTCATTATCCCAAGCTTTCTGTGTAATAAATGTGGATCATTTAACAAATTGTGGGGATTTTTTTTTTTTTCCAGCCACAGAACATTCTCCTGACCAGTGACGAGCCTCTCGGAGACATCAAGATTGTGGATTTCGGTCTCTCGAGAATGGTGAGCAGTAATCAGGAACTCCGAGAGATCATGGGCACACCTGAGTATGTTGGTAAGACATCACCACCTGACTTGTAATTAAAGCCATTAAATTCTCACCAATCTTTTAACTTCTAATTTTTTTTTCCTCTTTAGCCCCAGAGGTTCTTAATTATGAGCCTATTAGCACAGCCACTGACATGTGGTGAGTAGTTTTTCTCTAAAGGTCTTGCACAGACTTGGATATTTACTCCACTAATGATGCTTAAATAAAACCAATAAGCCTATTTAATGCACTACATAATGTACAACATTGCATGATGGTGACCTTCTCAGCATGAGTGGAACGACTGAAAAGCTGTAATCATATAATTTCATGCAGATATTATTCTCATCTATTTGGTTTTTTTCTTGGTGCAGGAGTATCGGTGTCCTTGCCTACGTCATGCTGACTGGTATGTCTCCATTCCTGGGAGCTGACAAGCAGGAGACCTTTCTTAACATCTCCCAGATTAACGTCAGTTACACAGAAGACGAACTGGAGCAGCTGGACAAGGCGGCCATCCACTTCATCAAGTCTTTGCTTATCAAGGAGCCGGAGTATGTACAGTGACCGAATACTACTATTAATTTATTATGAATAATTATATAATATCAATTTATTAACAAGTATATTCTACAACTAAACAATTCTCAACAAATACCAACTAAAGAGAGCAAATAACTTCATGTAGAGCATCTGTATTCTCTACTTATATGATGTCTTTGCCTAAATCTTTAATTATTATTATAAATGAGGAAAATGGTAGCACAGTGGTCAACGTGTTGGACTGCTAATTTCAAGATCTCTGTTTGATTCCCAGCACCACCAAGTTGCCACTGTTGGGCCCCTAAGCAAGGCCCTTTAACGCCAATTGCTCGGTTGTATGAAACAGATAAAAGTTACTCTGGAAGGGGGCGTCTGCAAAATGCTGTAATTGTAATATGTAATCAGGTCTGACCGTAACAGTTTCTTTGCTGGTGTGGCCAAAATAACTTGCTGTGGATTTTTTTTTTTACATTTGTATTGTAAATAAATGTTTTTTGGTGGAATACTGTTGACTACTACCAGCGAAGGCATGTTATTACTTTTTATACACGCCATCTTCGATGCACCTGAATTAAATAGGGTTCCAACTGAAAGCATGTTGAAAAGGGTAGGTCAGTGGTTGAGGTGTTGAAAGGTCTTGGTTTGATTCCGGGCACCACAAAGTCACTGCTGGGCCCCTGAGCAAGGCCCTTAACCCCCAATTGCTCGGTTGAATAGAATAGATAAATGTATAGTCGCTCTGGCTAAGGAAGTCTGTCAAATGCTGTAAATGTAAATGCAATGACTTAACATGACACGTTGTGCCCCTAATTCTCACAGTTTGCTAGCTCATCTAAATATCTTTGTGAAATCTGGATCCTAATGCAGCAACTCGTCTAGACGTCCTACAAAAAAAATTCTGCTACTTTTTTGTTCATTATTTGTCCTTGTGCCAATTTTTTTTTGTCTAGTTTTGTATAATTTTGTGCATTTAACCAGAATCCATCTTGTCTGTATAGGGATCGTGCCACTGCAGAGGAGTGTCTAAAACACCAGTGGCTACAGACACAAGAGACGGACTATGCAGAGGAAGAAGAAAAGACCGCAACCTCTTCCATACTTGAGCCGGTCGATGCGACGGTCTCCACTCAGCACGGTGAGAAAGATGTCGAGGAGGAAAGCAGACTGACTGAGGAGCTCATTGTTATGGCAGCTTACACTCTGGGTCAGTGCAGGCAGTCCTCAGACAAGGAGAGTCTGACCCCAGAGCAGAAAGCCATCTCAAAGCGCTTTAAATTCGAAGAGCCCTTCCAAGGCCTGAAAGAGGTTCCTGGAGATTTCATCTACTAATCCTGACGATGGCCAGACAGCCATAAAGCTCTAACACTGCACTTCTGACAGGTTGCTTGGTTTTTTTGTTTTTTTTTTAATGTCTTTTCAGATTTTAACCCACTTTAAGCCAAACTGTGTTTGTTTTTATGTCATGTTACTTTTTTCATAGTTTGTTGCTGTTTTATTTTGATGGATTATATTATTAAAGACTCCAAGCCTTGTATGCTACTTAGTTTTTGTTTTTTTACATGGTGTTTTTCCCCTGTGTGGGCCATGTTTGTTGATCTTTAACAGTTTCGGCCATCAAATCCTTTTCCATCCTTTCCTGCTCTCCTTGTTTTTCCTGTTCTTTATTTTCCTTCTCTTTTTTTGGTTTGTGTATTATGTATGTTGTTCGTGCAGGTGCGAAACAGGGCTGGTGGAATTGTATGTAAATTAATTTTAAGAGTTATGTCTTTACTTTTTAAAAAGCCATGCTGTGTGTTCACACCCCGACTGGCTCTTATTTGGCTATTCATGGGTTAAAAATATCCAGATATTAAAATTTACCCCATGACGCTGGACAATAAAGCCTTTTAAAATGCCCAGTCATTGTAAGCTGGACAGTGTAAAAGTATTTCTTTTGAAAGACATCACATTTTGTGGTGATTGTCTGGATATTGTAAATAAAAAATCATCTTTAAAGACGTACAAGTGTGTGTGTGTTAATCTATTGTGTGTGTAAACAGATGTTACAATGGTTTAGTTTGTTTATTTGGATTTAAATGCTGGCACTGTAAGACATGTTTTCCAAGGTTCGATTTCCTCCTCTGCTCTCTGTGCATGGACACACATTCTCTCCCTCCTCCGATTACTCCAGTCCAAAAACAGATGTTGACTGTTAGACGTCTCTAAATTGTCAGTAACGTGAATAGTATTGATCCTCTCCCATGTGCCACGAGTACCTGATGGACATCTGGATCTATAAGACCCTGTGTAGGACAAACGCTACAGAAAATAGTTCCAAGGTTGATCATTCTACAGTTGTATTTTGCTCAATAGCCAAGAGATGGCGGTGTTGACCAAGCCACACCAAAATATAAAAGAATTAAAATAGTCAGAAATGTGCAATTATTATAACTATATGAACATATGTAAATGTGTGTGTGTGTGTGTATATACTCTGTTATGTGCACTGTAAAAACCCCAGTTTAAACCGTACAATGAAATTCTTACACACACACACACAACGACATAACCCTAACACTAAAACATTAAAACAATAACATGCAGTAAACAATAAAAATATTTAAGTGTTCCAGTATTTTGGGGTGCGGCTATTTAAAAGTCGAATGACTTGTGGATAAAAAGACAGATACACAGATGGATAGATACATAGACAGAGATAGATAGATGGACAGACAGATAAATATACAGACAGAAGGATAGATACATGGATACATAGATAGATACATAGATAGATAGATAGATAGATAGATAGATAGAGAGAGATAAATAGATAGATAGATACATAGATAGATAGAAATAAAAAAAAAAATGTTAATATTTTGTGCAAACAGTTGTTCAAACAATATTTATATTTAGTATTAAAATACTTTTGTAATGAAATCCGACCTAAATATTTCTCTGGGTTTGAAGGTTAATAAAACGTTTCCGTGTCTGTTTTAGCTGAATAATTTTTATTTAGTTTTTTTTTTTTTTTTTACTTTACGCAGGTTTCATACCTGTAACAGGTAAATCACTGATAGACTAAAGCTGACAACAAACTCCGTTGCTGTAAATGAACGGGTTTAGCCTTATATAACACACTGCAGGACCGGTGGTGGACTGCAGAGGGCGTAGCAGACACATGTCCTGGATGGGATATTGAATAGTAACAGTAGAGTTCATTAATTTCGCATTTAGATTTTACTTACAACTTATCCAAAATGTTTTAATTTATTTGTTTTGTAGTATAATTATAGATTTCCTACACTTTTTATTATTCGTTTTATTTTTGATCTATAATAAATTCCGGTGTGTTTCTGCAGGAAGTAGCCATCACTGAAACATCGAACACACACACACACACACACGCCCCAGATCTGGCACTCGCACATCCATGTCAGGACTCCATGCTTGTTTAAAGTCCCCGCTGTCCTTCACGGAGAAGCGGTTCATCATGAACGGGGAGAAACACAGCCGCCGTTTCCGCTAGCAGTTCACTCCGTTTCCGCCATGAGCTCAGACGCGGAGGCAGAAGGCTGGGCCGAGTGCCTGGATGTAGCCGTGAGGACAGCGCTGAGAGCCGGCCAGGTAGCATACACTTTACCGCTCCCAACACAAGCGCTGTGTGTTACATTTCATAATACGTTCAAATATCAGATAAAACCTCACCCGAGTGAAAAGTTACAGGCTGCTGAGCTTTATTAAATACTATGTTTAAAAAAAATATATATATATAACAAATAAGGTTCTAAACGTTCTAGAGCTTTTTTCCCCTCTAATATAAATATATGTATAGGCCATGTTATGATTTTATGTATTATCGACTGCTTTACAGTTGACCTTTTCCTGGTGCTTATATAAACTCTGTCTCTCTCTTTCCTGTGATATAAATAACTCCTCTAGTTTGTTCTGATAAGAGACAGAATGTAAACAAGGTCAGATTTCCATTGACAATGCCACAGTTCCTCTACAAGCCTGTCCACATGTGTGAAAGTGTTACCAGCTGTTTTTGTTTAGTTTTCGAATGGTAAAAAGTTGCCAGGTGATGTAATGAATCATTTGGATTTGGTCACCAACATGCCTAGCAAAACCATAAGTGCTGCATGAAGACGAAGAATGCATGAAGAATGTTCCAATTTAACAAGAAACCACTACTACAACATTTAACAAGAAACCGCTACCACAACATTTAACAAGAAACCGCTACTACAACATTTAACAAGAAACCACTACAACATTAACATTAACAAGAAACCACTACCACAACATTTAACAAGAAACCGCTACCACAACATTTAACAAGAAACCACTACCACAACATTTAACAAGAAACCGCTACTACAACATTTAACAAGAAACCGCTACCACAACATTTAACAAGAAACCACTGCAACATTTAACAAGAAACCGCTAAACCACTGAAACACATTTAACAACATTTAACCAAGAAACCGCTACAACATTTAACAAGAAACTACAACATTTAACAAGAAACCGCTACTACAACATTTAACAAGAAACCGCTACTACAACATTTAACAAGAAACCGCTACTACAACATTTAACAAGAAACCGCTACTACAACATTTAACCAACAAACGTACTACAAGCTCAACACTTTAACAAGAAACCGCTACTACAACATTTACAACAAACAAGAAACCGCTACAACTACTACAACATTTAACAAGAAACCGCTACAGTTAACATTTACAAACATTTAAACAAGAAACAAAACGCTACAAAACTACTACAACATTTAACAAGAAACCGCTTTACAACTACTACAAACATTTAACAAGAAACATTAACAAGAACTACTACAACATTTAACACGAAAGAAACCGCTACTACAAACATTTAACAAGAAACCGCTGAAAACTACAACATTTAACAAAGAAACTACACAACGCTACAGACAACATTTACAACATTTAACAAGCCAAAACAAACCACTTAACAACCGAAACCACATTTACTACAACATTTAACAAGAAAACTACTACACTACTACAACATTTAACCAAGAAACCGCTACCTACAACATTTACAACATTTAACAATAAACCGCTGCTACAAGAAACCAACAAACTGTCCTACTACAACATTTAACAAGAAACCGAACTACAAGAAAACCAACTACTACAAACATTTAACAAGTACAACACAAAAACCCCTACTACATTTAACAAGCTAACAACATTTACAGAAACTGCAACATTTAACAAGAAACCGCTACAACGCTACAACATTTAACAAGAAACCGCTACTACAACATTTAACAAGGAAACCACTACTACACAAACATTTAACAAGAAAACCGCTACTACTACAACATTTAACAAGAAACCGCTACTACAACACCGCTTTTAACAAGAAAACCTACAACATATAACCAGAAAACTACAACATTTAACAAGAAACGCTACTACAACATTTAACAAGAAACCACTACTACAAACATTTAAACAAGAAAACCGAACTACAACATACAACACAACATTTAACAAGAAACCGCTGCTACAACATTTAACCTTAAGAAACCGCTACTACAACATTTAACAAGAACAACCGCTACAACTACTACAACATTTAAACAAGAAAACCACTACTACAACATTTAACAACCGCGAAACCAAGAAAAGCTGACCACTACAACATTTAACAAGACATTTAACAAGAAACCGCTACTACTAACAAACTTTACAGAAAACAACACCGCTACTACAAACAACCATTTGCTACAACTACCAAAACCGCTACAACATTAACAAGCATACTAAACATTTAACAAAAAAACTACAACATTTAAACAACATTTAACAAGAAACCGCTACTACAACATTTAACAAGAAACATAAACATTACCAGAAACGCTACAACATTTAACAAGAAACTACAACATTTAACAAAACCAACTTACTAAACATTTCAAGACAACATTTAACAAGAAACACTACTACTCACAACATTTAACAAGAAACCACTACTACAACATTTAACAAGAAACTACAAGAAACTAACAAGAACAAACAAGAAACCACTACTACAACATTTAACAAGAAACCACTACTACAACATTTAACAACAACCGCTACAAACAAACCACATTAACAAGAAACCGCTACAACATTTAACAAGAAACCAACTACTACAACATTTAACAAGGAAACCGCTACAACATTTAACAAGAAAAACCGCTACTACACATTTAACAGAAACCAACTACAACATTTAACAAGAAAACCGACTAAAAAACACTTTACAACATTTAAACTACAGAAACATTTAACAAGAAACCGCTACTACAAACATTTAACAAGAAACCGCTACAACATTTACAACAGTTAACAAGAAACCGCTACTACAACATTTAACAACATTTAACAAGAAAACCGCTACTAAAACATTTAACAAGAAACCGCTTACATACAAAACATTTAACAAGAAACTACTAAACATTTAACAAGAAACCGCTGCTACCAACATTTAACACTACAACATTTAACAAGAAAACCGCTACCTGAAACCTACTACAACATTTACAAACAACAAGCAACATTTAACAAAACCGCTGCTACAACATTTAACAATTAACAAGAAACCGCTTACAACATTAACAAAGAAACCGCTAACAAGAAACTACAACATTTAACAAGAAACCACTGTAACAACCTACAAAGGCTACAACATTTAACAAGAAAACATTTAACAAGAAAAACCGCTACTACAACAAAATTTAACAAGAAACTACCAACATTTAAACATTTAAACTAACACATTTACTACTACAACATTTAACAAGAAAACCACTACAACATTTACAACAACATTTACAACAACATTTAACAAGAAACCACTACTACTACAACATTTAACAAGTTAACAAGAAACTGCAACATTTAACCAAGAAAACTACAACATTTAACAAGAAACCAATACAATTTACAACATTTAACAGAAACAACCACTACTACAACATTTAACAAGAAACCACTACTACAACATTTAACAAAAACCACTACAACATTTACAACATTTAAACATTTAAAAAGAAACCACTACTACAACATTTAACAAGAAAACCACTACTACAAACATTTAACAACAGAAACCACTACTACAACAAACCACATTTACTACAAACATTTAACAAGAAACCGCTACTACAACATTTAACAAGAAACCGCTACAACATTTAACAAGAAACCGCTACTACAACATTTAACAAGAAACCACTACGCTACAACATTTAACAAGAAACCCACTACATTTACAAACATTTAACAAGACAAAAACCGCTACTACAAACATTTACAAGAAAACCGCTACTACAACATTTAACCAGAAAAACGCTACTACAACATTTAACCCGAAACCGCAATTTAACAGAAACCTACAACATTTAACAGAAACCGCTACAACATTTAACCAGAAAAAACCGCTACAACATTTAACAAGAAAAAACCACTACTACAACATTTAACAAGAAACACTACTACAACATTTAACAGAAACCACTACTACAACATTTAACAAGAAACCGCTACTACAACATTTAACAAGAAACCGCTACTACAACATTTAACAAGAAACCGCTACTACAACATTTAACAAGAAACCGCTACTACAACATTTAACAAGAAACCGCTACTACAACATTTAACCAGAAACCGCTACTACAACATTTAACCAGAAACCGCTTTACCAACATTTAACCAGAAACCGCTACTACAACATTTAACCAGAAACTGTTACTACAACACAAAATAATGTGGACATGTAGAACCTTGTAATCCATAGCCAATTAATATTTGTGTAATATTTTTTAAATTTTTTGTGTTAATTTTTCCTTCTCTAATTCTTTTTCTATTTCTTTTTTTAATTAGGCTTTTAATAATTTCTGAAAATGAAGGTTAAAAAATATCGTCTTGCTTAGCGTTTCTGCGCCTTTCTACATAGAAGCCTGAATACAGCAGCCTGGGTGATTGAATCTCAGTTATTGAAATGCACAAATCGAACAAGCACTCATTGTCATGTGGTCAAACAACAGTTCGAATCAAGTTCTAGCCTGCAAACCAGAATTAAATAGTGATTATGCTGTATGAAGATGTAATAAAATGGGAGCACAGTGGTTAAGGTGTTGGACTCCTAATTGGAATATCCGGGTTCTATTTCCGTCACCACCACGTTGCCAATGCTGGGCCCCTGAGCAAGGTCCTTAACCCCCAATCGCTCAGTTGTACAAAATAGTTAATGTAAGTCGCTCTGAATAAAGGCATCTGCCAAAAGATAGTAAAGTAAACGTAACTGCATATTATGTGAGAGAGCCCTTTTCCAGCACAGCGGTTATACTAACATTGTAGTGAGCAATGCATAAAGCTACAAATCTCTGGTATGGGTTTGGTAGGGTGCGGTTGCAAACATTGTTTGAAGTGTTCTGTTCACCCTCTTAGATGGTCCGGATGTCTGTGATGCAGGAGAAGCGTGTGAGCAGTAAAAGCACTCCAACAGACCTGGTGACAGAGACTGATCAGCATGTGGAGGATGTGATCATTTCTACACTCAGGGAGAAGTATCCCTCACACAGGTACACAACATAAAAGTGAACTGTCCTGTCAGTCAAAGTGATGAGGGCGGGGTTTTCGTATATATTAGTATATGTGGTGTGGTGATCTTGTCAGTTTTACTGAAAATGTGGCCTGTGTGCGTCAGTTTGCCTGAAAGAGCCTCTGTGTGTTTGTGTCAGTTTCCCAGAGGAAGGCGTGGCCTCTGTGTGTCACTTTTCCAAAAGGAGGCCTGGCCTCTGTGTGTATCAGTTTCCCTAAAGGAGGTGTGGCCTCTGTGTGTCAGTTTTCCAAAAGGAGGCGTGGCCTCTGTGTGCATCAGTCTCCCTAAAGCCGGTGTGGCCTCTGTGTGCATCAGTCTCCCTAAAGGAGGCCTCAGTCTCCCTAAAGGAGGTGTGGCCTCTATGTGCATCAGTCTCCCTAAAGGAGGTGTGGCCTCTATGTGCATCAGTCTCCCTAAAGGAGGTGTGGCCTCTATGTGCATCAGTCTCCCTAAAGGAGGTGTGGCCTCTGTGTGTATGTTTTCCTAAAGGAGGTGTGGTCTCTGTGTGTATCAGTTTCCCTAAAGGAGGCGGTCTCTGTGTGGTAAAGAGGCGGGCCTCTGTGTGTATCAGTTTTCCTAAAGGAGGTGTGGCCTCTGTGTGTATCAGTTTCCCTAAAGGAGGCGTGGCCTCTGTGTGTATCAGTTTCCCTAAAGGAGGCGTGGCCTCTGTGTGTATCAGTTTCCCTAAAGGAGGCTTGGCCTCTGTGTGTGTAAGTTTTACTGAAGTGGGCATGACCCCTTGTTATGTTATTAAAAAGATGATTTCTGCATTTAGGTTCCTTGTAAAAAAAAAAATAATATTTTGTTGTGTGTAAAGAGTAAATAGTTTTCTTTCATTTCAGGTTTATAGGCGAGGAATCTTCCGCTGCAGGGGAGAAGTGTGTCCTCACAAATAGCCCTACATGGATAATAGATCCAATTGATGGCACCTGTAACTTTGTTCACAGGTACATGATTATACACCACTTTCTTTATGTATTCATTTCAGGAAGATGCTTTATTTTAAAATATCTGTTCTTTGATTTGCAGTTTTCCCATGGTTGCAGTAAGCATTGGCTTTGCAGTAAAGAAACAGGTAGATCAATGCCAAAACCCCAATAACATAAACATAGCTTCATCTTTAACCGTAGACTTCCTGGTGGATTTTCGGTAATAATTGTCACTCACCACAAGCAAACCACAAATATTTACATTCTTTGGCATAAAAAAATATTATTTTACCTTCACCACTTTGCAGCTGGAGTTTGGGGTCGTATACCACTGTTTTGATGGAACTTTATACACTGGCAGAAGAGGTCATGGGGCATTTTGCAATGGAGTACCACTTCATGTTTCCAAAGAGAAAGGTAGGTGATATCTTTTGAAATTTTATAAAATAAAAGCTTTCCAAATGACCAGTTTCTCCTCTTTGTATCAGATGTTTCCAAAGCACTTATTCTAACAGAAATCGGAGCAAAGAGAGATCCTCACACACTGGATATCTTTTTGGGGAATATGAAGCAGCTGCTCAGTACACCAGTCCATGGGTAAGACATGTTTCTTTGTGTCAAAAGTTGCCTTTACATCCATATAAATAAAGCATAAAACAAAATAAAAATAAAAAAATAAAAGCATAACCTGAACCACAATATGATTAAACTTTTTTAATATATATTTACATTCATATGACCGTCCATGTCTGTACAGAGTAGGACAAAAAGAGAATCATGTCATAATTAGAAAAAGAACGTTTCGAATTTTGCACCACGTGTGTTATTGGTAAAAGCCCACTATTAGTTCATTAATACAGTGATTGATTAGGTATTTAACCCAAACTGATGCAGTAAGTAGCTTCTCGCTCTCTAAACAACCATGTCGAAATACTCTGTGGTCTCGAAAAAAGGCTTTTACTCAGGCGGTCAAATTTTTGAGTTTGGTTTAGGGCCACGTAATTGTTTCTTACTTTATTTGGGGGTCAGGTCAGTAGTGGGAAGTGGTGGCTCATGGTTATGGTGTTGGACTACCAACCCAAAGATTGTGGGTTCAATTCCCAGCTCCACCAAGCTACCAGTACTGGGGCTTTAAGCAAGGCCCTTAACCCCCAATTGCTCAGTTGTATAAATGAGATAAATGTAAGTCGCTCTGGATAAGAACGTCTGCCAGATGCTGCAAATGTTAATGTAGGTCAGTCTGTAACAGTAAACAGGGGCTGGAGGGACTACCAGTATTATTGTGGAGATTTGATAATGATTTTTAAATGTATTTATTTTGCCTCCTAAGGCTAGATTAGTTAATTATTCTGTACAGACAAATTGGCATTAATTTTCATATAGAAAATCATATATAGATTATGAAAAAATGTTAGATGACAATTAAGACTGTTTCTTTGCACTAAATAACAAAATAATCACGTGTTAAATTTCCTGTATCCTGAATCAACATTTTTCTTTTTTTAATTCAATAAAACTGTTTTTTTAACTTTTTAAAACTCTTTTATTCAACTTCTCGATAGAACGTTAGCCACCAACACAAAGCACACTACCGGAAACACAACCCCCTTCCACCTAAGAGTCCTCACTTCCTCTCCGTAAACTATACACAGACATACATTTAGAACACCATGCAAATACCATAAAATATTACAGGTGTGCAGATATACAGAATAAATAACTATAACAAACTTAACACTTTCCTGTTGGTGGAAAATCGAACAAAGAATTAGGCTACCTTAAGAACTGAAGTAATTTTAGTTTTATTAACAATCTGTATTATCCAACTACCGTTATGATATGACTAAAACATAGATTTAAAATAAAATTATATGTTTTTTAAATATTTTCGCCTAGCCTAGCCTAGCCTAGCATTCACAAGCGCTTATTTTTCCATATTTCTGTGAACTTACGTTTGCCTGTTTATTCGCCCTTTTTAATTCTTGCACTGATCCTGTGCATTTTCTATTGGATTAAAAGATAAAGCGCTGTATTGTATTTTCCTGCACTGCACGTTAGTGGAGAATGAACCAGTATTGAGCTGTTCAATGATGTGTCTCAAAGCACTTTTGTGCGTCGCTCTGGACAAAAGCGTCCGCTAAATGCTGTAAATACAGCTGCATGCTGATCCCAACCTGGAAGCCTCTGACTCCGACATTGTTCACAGGGCCAGTCAAAATGTCGCAGTGGGCATTATCCAGCCCTAAGGCTGTAGTTTTGGGGAACCCTCACTGGACGCATCATTAAAACCTTAAGGATAGTTGCGAACTATTATTTTAGAAGATAGAAATGTGGTTCACAGAAAATCGTAAATATTCGTGATCAAAGGTTGCTAAAAGTTGTAAAACAGTTAAAATACCGTATAGCTACAATGTGATTTGGAATAGTGAAAGCAGTTTTACATGCTCGAGTGATTAGGACAGCTGTGCAACCTTTAGAACTAAATTAAACAGTAAAATAAATGTGGTGGAAAAAAAAGCCAAACGCAGGTCAAGAACAGTGCAGAAAACTAAATAGCCAAAAGTATTAGGACGCTTGACCACTTGTTTTTAAACATACTTTTCCATATCCGTCTCTCTCTTCCTTCTATCATAACATACCCTTCTGAAAACTTAATTGTGTGGATTTATTTATTCATCGCTAATTAATTTAGTGAGATTAGACGTTGATGTTGAGGTCTGGGGTGCAGTCAGTGTTCCACTTTTTTTTTTAATGACTTTTATTTACATTTATAGCATTTGGCAAACCCGACTTGCATTTAAGTCTTTTATATAACTGAGCAATTGGGGGTTAAGGGCCTTGCTTCATGGCCCAACAGTGGCAACTTGGTGGTGTTGGGTATCAAACCTATAATCTTCTTCCAACCAGAACACTCCATGACCTCAAGTTTAGGGTTTTGTGCACAGGTGTATTGTCATGCTGGGACAGTATCTGAGTCTCTTACCTATTCCTTTCCAGTGAAGGAATAATGTAATGCTACAATACAAAGCATTCTAGAAATTCTGTGCACTTACAAATTTGTGGAACAGTTTGGGGGAGACACACGTATGTAAGGTCCTGGAAACTTTTGGCCATTAAGTGTATTTGTACAGTGGATTGTATAAGCAGGAGTTTGTAGCGTTTTTCCCTCAGCTGTCTTACACAGGGTTCATTTGTGTGTTCTCAGAGTGAGGATCATCGGCAGCTCAACTCTGGCACTGTGCCAGGTTGCAAGCGGAGCAGCTGAGGCTTACTACCAGTACGGTCTGCACTGCTGGGACATCGCAGCAGCAGCACTTATCATTACTGAAGCAGGTGGCCATGTGATCGATACCACAGGTCAGTGCCATTCTCACTCAAAACATTTCACTTCCTGTTTAAACTAAGCCCGTTCTTTAGATTACCACAAACTTGACTAGAATTAGGGCTGTCACGATTATCAAATTTAGGTGAGATTATGACAATTTATTGTCTGTTTTTTTGGCTTTAGCATTTAATTGTTTGTGAAAAACAATTAAGCATTTAAAAAAAGCAACTTGAAGGAGACTATAATCACTTTAGTTTGTGCCTCTATTAACAATTTACTAATGTAAATATTTTATTATATATAAATACTATTGACAGTGGTGTTTATCTGTTTAGCAAAATATAAATTTGCTCCTACTCCATGCAGTTGCATTATGGGTCGTTAACATGAGTTAAGCTGGTGATGGAGTGTTACTGAAGCGCAGTGTTACTAAAGTGCAGCACTTTTAACTCTGGTTAAAAGTAGAGTGCTTCAAGTAGTACAGCTCCCCCTTGTGGCTACTAAAAGTGTGCAACAATAGCGTTTAGGTCAAATAATTGCGATCATAGGATTATTTAATAATTGTGACAGCCTTAACTAGAATCTAAAAAAGAAACAAAATATTTATTGTAAATAATTTTCAAAATTATGTTGTGGATGTGATTCTGCAAAAACGCAAGCATTGCAGTCGAGTTACTCATAGTTAGTGTTGTATAAATTCCTTAAAAGGATGTCGGATTTAGTTTGGAATTTGAATATAATGCCAGTTGTGCAAAATTCCATCATCTAAAACATCCAGGATTAATCTTATTGTGACAAACTTTCTCTTCATGCAAACTAAAGAGGTATTTCCTTTTTTTTAGATGTTTTATGATGTAACTTAATAATGAGGTACTTTGTCCTTATACATCATTATAACATGCCTAATTCTGCTTGGCCTGACAGTATTTTATAAGCACGTATATAAGTGCATCTTCTAATATTTCTGGCATTTGGTAGACCTCCCTTATTTATCGTGATTTACATTTTTTTATTCAACTGAGCAGGGCCTTGCTCAGGGTTCCAGCTGTGGCATCTTGATGGTGCCTATAATTTTCTGTATAAAAATCCAACATCTTAACCACTGAGCTACCCCAATACGTTATTGTATTGTATATGTTATTAGATGTTTGTGGTTGTTGCTTCACCTGCATGGAATAAACACTTATTTAGCATCGGTAGAAAGAAGTCTCCAGGGTCAGGAGCTAAAGAGTTAGAGGAATGTTCTTTTAATATGTAAAATTTCTCTGCTGTATTGCTTGTCAGTCATTAATATGATGAAGCAAAGATTCATAAGCTTTGTGTAGGTTTTTATTTGTCCCCTGACCAGGCCATCTTTACTAATAAGCGGTCTTTGAATCTTCTTTTAAATGGCCACCCAATTTCAGCGTTCAACTTTAAGGAATATGTACAGTCCTGGGACAGACTTTATAGCACTGCAAGTGATCCTCCACAAAATCGCTAGCCTGACGTCCCTGGTCTTTCAGTCGGTCTGTCAAAATGTGTCCCCTATATATATTTCATATTAAATATAATTAATTTTATATAAGATTGTGGCAGTTTCTTTACAACATCCTCTTCACAACAATCTTTTTACAAATTAACATTGGCTTCTGATTGGATTCAAAAGTTCTGCGGACTCAAGCTCGGTTTTTATCAGTTTTTACCACCTGACCAAAGAATAATATAATAATAATATTCAACTTCATTGTCATTGCGTAAGGTACGTGTACAGAGCCAATGAAATGCATTTTTCGCATATCCCATCTTAGTAAGTTGGGGTCAGAGCGCAGGGTCAGCTATGATGCAGCGCCCCTGGAGCAGGAGGGGTTAAGGGTCTTGCTCAAGGACCCAACAGTGGTTGACTTGCCGGTGGTGGGGCTTGAACCCAGGTGTTTCTGGTTTTCAGATCAGCAACTCAGCACCTTAACCATTTGAGCCACTACTGTGATAGTAAACGCCTGTTTTGTGGATAGTATGTGAATAAAAATGTTTTGTGTAAAAGTATGACAGACTGTGGATGGAATGAATTTGTGTTAAAGGGAAATCATCAACTTTGGGGTTTTAACAATAAATCAGGATCCACAGTAACCCCTCTCCTATTCCTACTTTAACAAGTGTTTAATTTCTGTGAAAAGTGTTGTTTAATAAATGTCCAGCAAATTAGACATAAAGAAGATATCCAAAAGAAATTCTGTGTTTACCGGAAGGCTTTATTATGCATCAACATCAACAAGAAAATGGCACCAAAAGTACTAGTGAGGGGCTAGTGTTACGGTGATGGCGCCCTCTGGTGGTGGTAGACATAACAGACTTATAGTTATAAGGGCTTTCTCCATATCAAGCAAACATCTGAGAGTCAGTGAGTCATTAAATAAAATGGAGAAGATCGTTATCTTTACTGAGTACATGAACGTTTTTTTCAACATCGATTCTTATGGGCGTGTGAGGTAATCACTGACGTCTTTACATAAAAAGCTGTTTTACAACTGCTTTCTGCCACACTGAATGCTGACATTATTCCAGTTCCGGGTATTTGTCTGTGCTGAAGAATTTGTACAGCCTACAAGTTTTGTTTTGCCGTGTGCTCGATGGAAGGTGGGCAGCAGTGTGTCATGGCAGACTATGTTGCGTTAGAGTTCACAAAGAGACTCTGTCAGAGAGAGCAGCGAGGTCAAGATCATGTGGTCGGCCAAATGTGTCCCGTCTCATTCCGTCTGACAGAAAAAGATAAAGAAAGGTGTGTGTGAAAGAGGAACGTCGGCAAATCTGAGATCTGTGTGAAGAGAGTTGCTGAGTTAGCGTACTTTCAGTGGTGTTTGATTTGGAGTCTTTTGACTATCATTCCATTGACCTGGAGAAAAAAGCACTTCCAGCACTTTCTCATTCAGTCACAATCCACATTTAGTTTTTGGAGTCACAACAGCTGCAATGATTTACTCGAACAGCCTCGTTTGGTTGCATTATTAGTGAGACCGACAGTAACACAAAAAGTTTTTCTTTTAGGTTTGTCAGATTTATAATCTTTTCCATACCAGCACATTGAGAAAAAAAAACTTTACAGAGCTGTTGATTTCTTAGCTCCGATTGGTCAAAAGGTGTTAGTTAATTTTCTATAAACACAGTTTTTGCAGTAGTGCTATCTATAAAGACAAACTACCGAGTTATTGTACATGAATACAGTTATCAAATATTATAATACACAAGAACAGTATTAATTGTCTTCATGTTGGTGTCTAATTGAAATCAGGTTTATACAACTTCCTGTTATTTAATAAAAACCGAATGTCATTGGTAAAGTGTGAAGCTTTCTGTAGGGAGGTGTTAAATTTAGGTTTATGATAGATATTTCTATTGGCAGTGCTTTGTAACATTCACTAAGTTTTTGGATGGAGAAGTTTGTGCTTTTTTGTGGGTTTTTTTTGGTATTGCAGGAAATCTAGTACAAGTAACTCTGCTTTGTGCCATAACATTACCCCATCACTGATTATTTTCCTACTATACCAATGCTCCACTAGGTTTATTTCCTTGCCTAATACACTATATGGCCTAAAGCTTGCAGACACCTTACCAGCACACCTACTTAGAGTGTCTTTCACAAATTCCCCACAATGCCACCACAATGTTACCATTTGGAAGCACACAGCTGCACACAATGTTGTAGAATAATGCTATTGCTATTACTTTATCAAGTGCAAACATTGTGCACTAAGCCCCAAAGACATGGTGTTATGGTTGATATAAAAAAAATGAGTGTCGGATAGTCATGCTCTTTATTTCTCTCCCAATAGTTGTCATCGTGGTGTCGTCAGCATGGTGGCTTGGTGGTTAGCACTGTTGCCTCACAGCAAGGAGGCCCGGGTTCGATTCCCGGCCAGGGGTCTTTCTGTGCGTAGTTTGCATGTTCTCCCCGTGCTTGCATGGGTTTACTCCGGGTACCCCGGTTTCCTCCCACAGTCCAAAAACATGTATGATTCGTGATTCTAAGTTGGCCATAGGAAGGTGGTCCTGTGATGGACTGGTGACAGGGTGTACCCCTCCTGCCCTTCGCCCTTGCAGAGGCGGCTGGGATGGACTCCAGCAGACCCCGAATTAGGGAATAAGCGGGTATAGAAAATGAATGTATGTGCATTTCATTAAGTTGCTTGTGTCCCATATGAATGTTTTACCCGTGTACCGCTCGTGTTCAACAGACAGTAATAATGAGCATAGTGTGGCAGTCTTGAAGCACAAAACAAGCCCCACATTAGTCACTAAAAAGACTCGATGTGTGTGTGGGTTGGGGGGTGGGGGTGTCGTAATATATATAGTTTTAATTCTACCAAAGGGGGGCCCAGCTAAAAAAATAAATAAATAAATAACCACTGATCTAGTGGAAAGCCTTTTATTCTGAAGTGTGGTGGTTCATTCATTCATTTTCTATACCTGCTTATTCCTTAATTCGGGGTCACTGAGATTTGATGGAATCTATCCCAGTCATCTCAGGTTGGCAGTCCATCACAGTCAACTTAGAATTTTGAATCACCAACCAATCTAACATACATGTTTTTGTCCTGTGGGAGTAAATCCACGCAAGCTCGGGGTGAAAATGCAAACTCCACAAAGTAAGGCTCCTGCTCGAGAATCGAACCCAGGACCTTCTTGCTGTGCGGCATCAGTACTAACCACTTAGCTGCCCAGTGCTGCCCAGTGTGGAGGTTAGTATATTAAATATGATTGAGACTGAATCTGGAATGGTTGTTTAATAAACACATATAGATGTGATGGTCATGTGTTCTAATACTTTTTCATGCGGTGTATTAACATACTCAGTTTACCCTTATGTACATTTATGCCATATGATCTACATTCACGTTTTCTAAACAGCAGCTGTTCATTTCCAACTTTTTCTGTGGATCTTGAATTAAATGTAATACAATCTTATATATACCGCAACTTTTAGCAGTTGATATTATCACAGTTGGTGATTCTAAATTGCCCATAGGAGTGAGTGTGTGTGTGTGTGTGGCCCGGCCCTGAGATGGACTGGCGACTTGTCCAGGGTGTACCTCTCCTGCCTGTCGCCCTTATAGAGTTGGCTGGAATAGAGTCCAGCAGATCCTTGTGACTCCGAATTAGGAAATAAGTGGGTATAGAAGATTAGGGAATAAGCAGGTATAGAAGATGGATGGATGGATGGATGGATGGATATATTAAATGCTTAAAAGCAATCCAAAGAAAAAGAAGCCTTAAAAGTAACCAGATTTAAAAGGAAAACTAATCTTAATTTAAGATGCGTTTAAAATGGGAAGTGGTAGCCCAGTGGATACAGTGTTGGGCTGCTGATCAAAAGATCGTGGGTTCATTTCCAACACCACCAAACTGCCACTGCTAGGCCCCTGATCAAGGCCCTTAACGCTCTCATTTTCAATTGTATAAAAATGAAATTAAATGTAAGTCACTCTGTATAAGGGCCCATGCCAGAAATGTGAATGTGAACCATCAAGTTTATGTGGTAAAATATTTACTTATAAAATTGTGTATAACCAAGCGGAAGTTTTTCTATAGTACTCTAGAATCTGCATCACCATAAACATATGAGCTCACGGAGTGGAAAAAAAAAACACAATGGCACAATTTTTTTTGAGGTTAAGTAATTGATGCATCAACACACTGCATGGGGTATAAAGCTTTTTATATACTGTAATTAAATCACATGACTGTTTTGATGAGGTTAAAGCCCCAAACCCTTCACTGCTCAGCTGTGTGTTTCTATTGGATTCTGCCTTACAATAATTTACATGATTAAAAAAAACCATCTGCCAAATATGTAATTAGACAGTAAAAAACAGGGCCACTGTCACTGATGAAACTATGCATGATTAAACTTCTATATGCTAATCTTATTCTTCCCCAGGGGGTCCCCTCGATCTAATGTCCCGCCGTGTTATAGCTTCTGGCTCACAGGAGATAGCGGATTACATCGTCCAGCAGCTCAAGCCAATTAACTACGGCCGTGATGATGAAGACCCTTGATTTATTGACTGTTTTCGAGACTTCATCAACAAATCTCTGCCTTTGACGTCAAATCCTTACAACCCTGCCATGTGATCTGCAGTGTACTTTATGCAATGCTCTTTTTTTAATGATTTGTTTTGTCTGCCACTCCAAAGGAGATCTAAAATAATGCCTTATATTGCAGTGATTATTCCTGAGGAAATATTTTGACAAGATTTTGGCAAGTAGATCTCAATATGCAATTCATGTATTTACTCAGGAAATGAACCCGTTTTGTCATATAAGGCTTTCATTTCTGTTAAAAATTAATCATTATATAACAGCATTACACCCACTGAGCACTCCGATAGACCTACTCAATTATCGAATTTTCTGAGCAGTTCATTACATGGTGGCAGCGTGATCTATAAAATAATAATCATGCAGATATATATTCAGAGCATCAGGTAATGTTCACATCAAACATCAGACTGGAGTAATTATATGATCGTGACAACGGTGTTTTTACAGGATTTTTACTTTTACATGATTGAAAATGTCATTAACTGATGATCTACCAGGATTTTTTACAAACAGGCTTCCCCAGAAATTCCCTTAAAATAATGTGAAAATTTCTTCTGGTAGAGATATCCGAAGAAAATTCCCAGTTTGGTTCAAGCTCTAGAATGCATACAAGACAGCAACACTTTCAACTGTTGTGAGGAAATAAGAGTTTCACAACACACAAAACATCAATCCTTTAATTGAATAGGCTAAAATAGCAAAATATTATCATTGTTGTTTTAGCTCATCCGACTCGACGACTAGTGGTTTGGTGCCTTTTTTTGCATATCAGAGTTGCTAATTGTTTTTACCGAGTTACAGTATGCAATCTGGTCATTTTATTTAGACCTCAGCAAAGCATTTCCACAAACAGACTGGTCGCTCATTCGATGCTTTTTGTTTTACCAATTCTAGAGGATGTAAATTCTTGGAAGTTAAATTAGCATATACTAAAGCTGCAAGTTTTCGTCCCCCAAATAATACACATTGCGCTGCTGCCACTTGATTTGGCTGATTAAATCATTGCATTAGTGTGTAGGTCTAGCGGTGTTTAGTGGGTGTATAAAACGCTCCTGGTTTTGTGTTAATTTATTAACACCAGTGTAAAATCTTTGCCTATGTAATTTACTGAGTGTTGTGTATTACCATTTGCATAGCAAAGTTCCGAGTATTGTCTCACCTTCAGATTCACTCTAGCGTATGATATAAACAAGTATTTTTTTTAACAGTACGTGCTCTACTGTAGCTGGTGAAAAAGCACTAAACATAAGCAATTGAGGTTTGCGGGTCCAGAATTTATCTATAGTGTAAAATCCACTGTGGTATAGCTCACAAAGCAGGAATATAAAGGCTTTATTTAAACATCACTGGTGCATAAGCACATAATATTGGTAAAATATTTTAGGAGATATTTCACCCTAAACAACTTTCAGGAAGTTTTAAATATACTTATGAGCGGGTATCAAAACATTTAAGACACACCAACAGATGGCAGCACAAGGCCGCATGCTGAACACAGTCATGGGAATCACAGCCTTGCGTGTGCAGCCTTATGCTGCCATCTCTTGGCGTGTCTGGAAAATTTTTGATACCTCCTTGTACATACTGAAAAGCTAACCTCCTTAAATGCCTTTTAAAAGTGTACTACAGTCTCTGTATTACATTGCAAAGGTTATGATGATGTCAGCCAATGTATAACACCGAAACCTCTTGTGTATAATCCATATGTAATTTCGTGGCATTTTGCTATGTACAGTCATATATGAATATAAATGACCAGCCAATCACAGCACAGTGCACAAAAACTCAATGAGACTTAATTTATGCTACATCATTTATTCGAACGATCAAAAAATGTGTGTAAGATTTTCATACACAGACTGAAAAAACATATTATTTTCCTTAGCAGTCGTTAGTTGTGCCGTTTGGCGAGTCTGTGTCCATGATAGCATCAGATCCTTTCCTGACTTACAGGAGCGGAATTTGATGTTATGATCTGCTCTTGTGGCTCATCTGCGTAGAGGTTTAGCTATCCTATGACTGGTTTCTATATAAATGACATCGAGGTAGACTGGGGGGTCTGATCTTTCATACAGAGTTGTAACGCTTTCTCATTTTAAGCAATAATAAGTCACACCTAATTAGTTGATATTCATTTAAAATAAACTATAAAGTCTTTTCTGCTTGATTGAAATGGAAACTTGAATCCACTGCAGTCGGTCCCTGATATGATTGGGCATTAATAGTTAAATTCAGTGTTAATCTGAGTTTTAGTGACCAGGCATTATGGTTATTAGCTTTTACAAAAAACATGCAATTTTAAAGCTAATATGCTATAAATGCACACATTCAACAATGTTCTGTTTGGCAAACAACAACTTTTGTCCCCTTTTCATTTAGTTTTAATATTCTTAGTTTTTCCTTTTAACAGATTTATTAATGATATCTGTTCACACGTTATATGGTAACAAATATCAATGCCCTTATTTTAGGGCTGTGTCTCTGTGTCTATCTGATGATCTAATGTTTATCTACACACAGTGTTGCTATTTTATTTCCTACAATGTAAAAGCACTTGTATGTATTTTTAGCCTGTCATGCAGTAAATGTCCAATGTAATTTTCAGTTTATTCAAAAAATAAAGTGTTAGTTAAAATAATTTAGCAAGTTTCATTCTTTTTTATTTATACTTTGAGAATAAGAAGAATTTATGTCAGCTAAGCAATTAAGTACAGTCGCAGTCATATTTCTTTTAAAACACTGGATATGAAGCTATGGATGGGGATGTCATGTCATATCTACCAGATTATTTTAGGGAAGTGAAAGCCATCCGGTGTCTGTGGCAAAAAACACTTCCAGGTAAGCTTGGTTTTCTAAGAGAACGACACACTGCTTCATGATGCTTTGGGAAGACACTTATAAATTTTAATTATAAATCTTTTAAATTGAAAAACTTATAAATCTTTAATGCATGTGTGTGCATCCATCTAATCGAGAAGCATTACATTACAGGTTGGTAATGTTCTCGACCAGGAAGTAATGGCAGGTGACGCAGCTTCTGATTCCATCAGGGAACCAGGGTTACATACATAACCTGGGGATGTTGCTCTTCAGTAACTCGAGCTGCATAGAGACAAGATACCTGCACTGCCACTTAACATCACTGTCTCGTGTGTAGGACCTATTTTGATGCAAGAACCCTGGCGCTTATAAAACTAGACAAATGTGTGTCCATCCTACAAATATCCAGCAAACATACCCGAGACCAGTGCCTTGGAGGTCACCATACCCCTAAATAAGTTTGTGCTAAGACCTTCTGAAACCGAGAGGCCGGTGCCCTCAAAAGCTAGAGATATGGCCTTAACCACCCATCTGCTTATTGTCTGCTTAGAGGCTGATGTCCTTCTCTTGGGTGCAGACAACTGATTGGTGGGCGTACCAGTGCTTACACTGGGCACAGAAAATTTACCTTTTCCTAGTCAAAGTCCCGGAAGGGAGGAGGACAGAATTCGGTGTTGCCTCAGAAGGCCTGGGTTCGATTCCCAGGCAGAGGCCTTTATTTGTGGAGTTTGCATTGGGTGAGTTTACTCTGGGTACTCCGGTTACCTCCCACAGTCCAAAAACATGTATGTTAGGTTAATTGGTGATTTAGAGACAGCTGGGATGGACTCCAGCAGATCCCTGTGACCCCGAATTAGGGAATAAGTGGGTATAGAAGATAAATAAATGAATGAATGACTTGTCATGGGATGTCAAATTTTTTTGTGACATTTGAGACCAAATTATCTGTGGCTTTAAAGGACGATTTTATCTTCATGTTTACTGAGAGAATCCTTACTAAAGAACATAATATTTAAGCCAGTATTTTAAATTCATTTTTACACACAACACTCAAAAATTCATGTACTGTACCTGGCGATTTTCTTCTTGGCCGGTAGGTGGAGCTCCTCGTCTTATGGATAAAACACAGTATAATTAAAAAAAAGTAAATTTCTCAAAAGCTTTTGATTCAATAAAGAGTCGGTTCTTTTTAAACGACTCTTAGATATGTGAACCATAGAGTTCGCATTAACTTAAAAGCTGGCATTTTAACTGATAAATGTTGAAGATATTGTATTGTAATATTACAAGCTGAGCTAAACTTCGAGTCGTAAATGTTGTTTTAAGTAGGTTTTTTTCCGTAACTTGAAGCGTTTAATATTTTAACGGACACTGCAAAAAATATGACACAGTGAACATGGTAACTAATTAAACGTTATTAGACGTCATTAGTTATTACTCATTTTTCGATTATTTTTTAGTAATGAAACAAAATAAGCCAAAAAAACAAAACAAGAATCGAATCAATAAAACAGGTTATAAATTATATAATTAGTGTTTCTAATGTATGTTTAATAATTTTTTTGTAGAAGATGAATTTCTATTTATTTTTTCTATTATTATGAATATTATATCATTATCCGTTTGCTTTTTTTGTTTTTGCTAACTTATTAAAAAGACAGGGCGGTGCCGCGGAGTTCTTCCTCGTCT
Source organism: Bagarius yarrelli (assembly GCA_005784505.1). Classification (NCBI taxonomy): domain Eukaryota; kingdom Metazoa; phylum Chordata; class Actinopteri; order Siluriformes; family Sisoridae; genus Bagarius; species Bagarius yarrelli. The sequence continues at coordinate 3,445,884 of VCAZ01000003.1, read as the reverse complement.
TTTTATTGGCTGATCCGCCTGTCAATCACGTAGCGGTCCGTTCCGCTTCTCATTGATGAGAGCGTTGAATTTGAGAGGGATTTCGCTTACAGCTCTTTCACTAAGTCTTATTTAATGGTCTAAGTCTTAGTCAGAGGAAAAAAACCTCCAAAAAGCATCCGGGCTATTGAAAAAAAATTTTTTCAACATTTTAAAGGTTTAAGTATGTGACTCGGTGTAGTTTCTGGATGTTCAGGGACCTACTGTAAACCACCGCAGTTTACTTTCGGACCTGCAACTATGATTGCTCCTGTCAACAGGTAATGCGGAGGAACTGGAAGTTGGTGTTTCTTCTCTCACAATGGCGTTTAACGAGTTCAGATCTTAAACAGACTGAAAGTGTGTGCTGCAGATGTGTGGGAGGATTTGGATCTGTGGGGCAGAAGATCCGGGCAGAAAACTTTCTTCATGAGGACTCAGTAAAGTAACAGCACTGGAGTTTGGGTACTAAAGCAAGAACAGGATGATGCACTCAGAGCTTGGACTTGGTGACTGGACCTGAGTTCTGATCTGTAAATCTTTAGGAATTGTAAAGAAAGTCTGTAGAGCTGTGTAGAATTGGATGAAGGTGAAGGTGAGGAAGATATGGCTTCCCAAATGGTATGCGGACTCATCTTCAGGTTGCTTCTGCCAGTCTGCCTTGCTGCAGGTAACTTATTATTTACATCTATTTTAAATAATGTTTAAATTCTTAATAAACCAAACAACTAATCCAAACAATTACACATCCTATATAATATATATATATTTTATATATATATTTTAATTATAATACAACAGTGTCTTTTTTTCACAGTGGTACCTTTTTTTTTTTATCTTTTTTTTTATATATATATGTGACACTTTCTTTTTAGAAAGATTCCTCTGAATTAAACCTTCTACAAGTCGAGTTAAAAAAAAACCCATCTTAAATTATTTGTTTAAAAATGTTGCCAAGACTTAAAGAGTCTTCAATAGATAAAAGCTGTCAAAACCTCATTATTTTTTATCATATTAAAATATTACTACTACTACTGCTCTAATAATAATAATATAATAATAATAATAATAATACTAATAATTAGTATAATAATAATAATAAAAAAAACAATTTGGGGCCCAATGAAAGAGTATGAGGCTGGACCCCCCCCCCCCCCCCCACCACCACCACCACCACCACCACCACACCCATTACACATTGTTATGTGTGTGCTACTGAAAATAACAGATCTTTGGGGCCCCTAAAAGTGTATGGACCCTTAGAATAACCCTAATTCTGCTAAAAAATATTATTATTATTATTATTATTAATACTACTTTAAACATTGTGTCATTCCTATAGTAAGTAAACATTTAGTTTAGTTTTGTTACCTTTACAAACTAATCATTTGAGGACTTTAGTAAATAATATAGTCATTTGACAAAAAGCAGGGCTGAATTAACTGTTTTTAAACATTGTATTATTTTTCTTCTTCCTCTTATTATTATTATTATTATTATTAAATGTGTGTTAAACCTGACTTATGTACGTCTGCTGAATGATGGTCTGTTAAATAAAATTTGTATATCTGTAATATGGATGCAACTGACTTTAATATAATAAAACTGCAGCTTTTTGTTATAATTTAGTTTGTGTTTAAAATCAGATTCATTAAATAAAACTAGGAAACAATACAAAGCTGATCAGAAATTATTTTCATTATATATGTTTATGAATCTGAAGTGTAAATGTACATTTATTTTTCTTTGCATTTAGTTTATTCCACATTATTATTTTCTAATGTATATAATTTTATTAATTAGATCCAGAATCAAACAAATGGGTCTTTTCACTCTTGTATGCTTTCTGATCTGGAAGTCTTCTGGTGTGATATGGACAGACACGGCCTCAGCCGAATGTTTGCTTTTTTCTCCACTGAGACTGAAGGAGAACTTTAACCGGATTGTGTGTCGGCGAGTGCGCTGAACGAGAACTGGTGAGCCTTTAGCAGAGACGCGAGAGCCTTTTCCAGCACATGGTCACGTTTACTCAGTGTGTTCGCTTGGTTCCTTGCCACAAATGTTCCCTCTCACACTGTAATCTTCTTTATACAGACAGCAACATCGTTTCTTTAATATAGCCCAGGGAGCTCTTATAATTACTCTATAAAAATTCCATGTGTACCTGTTTCCTATGCTGCATCCTTATACCACATAAACCTGAAAAACACAGGATGTTTGCAGTTAAAGTGGTGTGCTACGTCTGGAAGCGATATATAGCGGTTGACATTAGATTTGGAGCTGAAGCTCGGGTTTGACTCTTTCGGCTTTATTAAGCTGCTGTGGAAGAGACAAAGACTCCTTCAGACTTCTTCCTGACTAATGAGTCAAAAATATTTGCAGTGTCACAGCAGGTTTTTGGAAAGTTCAAAGTTTGTAATATTGGAAATTTTTAAAAAGGTGCTGTGTTTTACACTAGTATTTTTTTGATACTACTACTACTACTAATATTAATAATAATCAAGGCCACCTCTAGTAAAAGAGTTTGGACCCCCCCCCACCACCACACCCATTACACACTGTTACTTCTGATCTTTGGGGCCCCCAAAGTGCATGGACCCTTAGAATAACCCTAACTCTTCTAATAATAGTCGTTATAATAATAATACCATAAACATTGTGTCATTCCGATACTAACTAAACATTTAGTTTAGTTTGTTACCTTTACAAACCAATCATTTAAAGAATTTAGTAAAAAATAGTCATTTGACAAAAAAGCGGGACTGAAACTTGTCTTATTATTTTTTTCTTCTTTTTTTTTCTTGTAGTTTTCCTCAATATATACAAGTTATGACATTGTATTTGGAGCTGAAGCTCGAGTTTGACTCTTTCGTCATCGTTAAAGAGCTGCTGCGGAAGAGACAAAGACTCCTTTGGACTTCTCCCTGACTAATGAGTCACAAAAATGTCATAAAAATGTTTGCAGTGTCACAGCAGGTTTTTGGAAAGTTTGTAGTTTGTGATATTGCAAATTTTTTTAAAAAAGTTTACACTAGTATTTTTTGATACTACTACTACTACTACTAATAATAATAATAATAATCAAGACCGCCACTAGCAATTTGGGGCCTGATGAAATATGAAGTTGGACCTCCCTACCACACCCATTACACTGAAAAAAATAGATCTTTGGGGCTCCTAAAAGTGCATGGGCCCTTAGAATAATCTAACTAAAGCTCGGGTTCGACTCTTTTGTCATTGTTATAGAGCTGCTGCGGAAGAGACAAAGACTCCTTTAGACTTCTTCCTGACTAATGAGTCACAAAAATGTTTGCAGTGTCACAGCAGTCTTTTATAAAGTTTGAAGTTTGTGATATTGTAAATTAAAAAAAGAAAACATGTAAACAAATCCTCTAGGATGAAAATATACATGTGTGCGTCAACTTAAAAAGACTTTTTATTTTATTATAGGAAAAAGACCAAAAGGAGTACTTTAATTAATACAGTATATTTTTATTACTATATCATATCAAGCCATTGGCATTAAACACAGCATTTATTATCAGTCCTGTAGTCTAAGATCAATCTTTAAACCGCAAACCTTTTAAAATACCAATACCGAGTCAATAAAAATAACTCTACTGTTAACCTATTTAATGTTTCCATTAATATTAAATCATATTATTAGTATTATTCTATTACTCGATTTATTTAAATCAGAATTAAACTAAAGTGTTTATCTATATCTGAATCTGGAATAGACTCGTCTGTATCAGCATGCTGTTAAATACAATGGCTTCTTATTCACACTCTTCATTGTTTGAATGCACAGTTAGCAAATGTCTTGGCAACAGACGAAGCAGTGCTTCTCTCCGCCCCAATGCTGCTAACTGTCTCCTCGACATCTGCACTGCACGCCTCATGAGTTTTTAATCGAAAAGTCTTGTTTTTGCAGACACACACTGGCCTGGGCTTTTTAAACCTCTGAGAGCCGAGAGTTACAATCGAAGTCCAGAAGTTTCCCGCAAGCCAAACGCCCTGGAAAGTCTCATTTACCAAAGCCACAATGTCTGCTTATCTCTGCTGGTAGCAGGGGCAGAGGCAGGGCAGATAAAAGCCAGTCTGGAAGACCTGATATTGGCTAAATGTTTCACTTTTAACCGTTTTTAAGGAATTACAATGCAAAAAAAGGAAGTTTAAATGGAAAAAATAGTACTGTTTTAGCAGCAGTCTTAATACTTTACTATAGTTTTGTAGTAACTACAAGTGAATTTCATGTATTTATTTATTTGTTTATTAGCAAATGACAGAGTGCGAAGAACTTTTGTTTGCTAATTTTACCAGGTCTCAGATTGCTTTTTTGCTATTTTTTTTTTTTTTAGTCCGGCTCTATAAACACCAGAGAAAGTTAAAAATTATAATTATAACTGATTCAAATATTATGATAGTTGTGCAGGATTTTTCTTTAAACATGTTAGTGTCGCTCTTGTGCGGGCTGGAAACCTGGACAAGGCTCCTTTTGCTACTACTTAAGTATCTGGTTGCAGTTTTCTCTTTGAACAAACATTTTGTTTACACTCTGTCAGGCTGTATATAGAGATTGTAAACGTTACAGTTTGTAGGTGAAGGTCCGCACTGACAGAGTGATGAACTATATACGGTGAGGAGTAATTCCCTTTAGCTTAAGATACTTTTTAAAAACTCCAGCGTCTGATAAGATTGATATAGACGGCACATAAGCAGAGGTCTGTCTTTAAACTTACAACTGGGAATTCGAAAAATGCAAACAAACAGACGTTGACCTGCCTTTATTTTCTTAGCCTATTTTAAAATTTGTTGGGGAGGTGGTAGAGCAGTGGTTAAGGTGTAAACTGCTAACCGGAAGAGTGTGGGTTCGAGTCCTGGCACTACCAAGTTACCACTGCTGGGCCCCAATTGTGCAGTTGTATGAATGAAACGAATGAAAGTCGCTCTGGATAGAAGCACCTGCCAAATGCCAGAAATGTAAATGTAAATTTTGTTTAGCAGCTACCCTATAAAGATACTGTGACCTGATCGTAACATTCATGTGTATTTTTTAATGTTCCAGATTCAGTCTCACTCTTACTCCTATAACAACCTCCAAACTTCTGGAAATCATTTTTTTTTACTAGATTGTCTAGGATTGTTCTGGGGTTTTGCTCATCCAGAAACAATAGTATGTCCGAGAGTTGAGGACGTCCGGGGTGCCGTCGGTGTTCCAATTCATCTCAAAGGTGTTCAGTGGGGTTGAGGTCTGTACAAAACTCACAAGATTCACATTTAGAGCATTTAGAGTATTTGGTAGACGCCCTTTATCAAGAGCAACTAACATTTATCTCTTTTCCAAAACTGAGCAATTGGGGGTTAAGGGTCTTGCTCAGGGGCCCAACAGTGGTAACTTGGTGGTGCTGGAAATCGAACCCTGACCTTCCAATTAGTAGTTTAACACCTTAACCACTGCGCTACCACTTCCCCTTCAAAGATCTTCCACTCTAATTATAACACACAATGGAACACGTGGAACTCAGGGATTTTGAACCTTTTGTTTTAGTGAAGGAAATGTAATGCTGTGTCTCACAAAGATATCCTGGACAACGCAGTCATAGGTGACTGGATACAGGATACAGGATACATTTAGAGCATTTGGATGCGACTTACATTTATCTCATTCATACAACTGAGCAATTGGGGGTTAATGGCCTTGCCTAAGGGCCCAACAGTGGTAGCTTGGTAGAGCTGGGAAACGAACCCACAGTCTTCTGGTTGGTAGTCCAACACCTTAATCAAGAGCAGCCACTTTCCTTAATACATTTTTATGAGACTGGCTTACCTTTGATAGAAAAGTCCTGGTAATTTGTTGTGTCTAGGATCTGTATAAACCCTTAAAGCTTTAAAACAGAGCTGATATTCGGAGATCAGATCAAACATAGTTTTTGTGTGAGAATTGTCCACGAGAGTTTCCTATTTAAACAAGATCAAGTATAGATAGTAGAGCAAATATCGTCCCATATTTAAATCAGTCCGAGGCAGTCTTTACTTGATTAACAGTCTGACCAAACGGGTCAAAGTTACGATTCTCACATGACACAGTGCCCTTTACTAAAGTTAGAAGCCATCTGACTGTTTGCCCTTGAAAACAAATTAATTTTCTAGAAAAAGATATGTAAGAAATAAGTCAAACACACACACACACACACACACACACACACACACATACACATGGATAAATGGACTTATATCCTGAGCCATGTGTAAACCACACAGTCATATGTAATTCCTCAACTTGAGCACTGCTGTGTCTTATTAAATCTCAGCGCAGCTTTCCATATTTTACAGCTGTACGTGGGATGTAGGACTGCAGTTATTTACTGTACTTATCTTAAAGTGTTTATGACATTGAATATAACAGCACAATATTGCCACAACCTATCATATTAAAAGCATATGGAATGGTCATGATGTAAGATCCGTTTCCTTTATACTGACCAAAATGTTCGGATCGTGTAAAAGCTGCGATTTATCAAACCCACTGCAGAAACGCTGATGTGGAGCAGCTGAGAATAGTCAGGATGTTCACAGCATGCGGGAAAACATTCGGAGATTTGTAAGACGGTTTGTAATCATTTCGCACAAAGCTTAGTTTCGTACAAAGCTTAATTTCCCAATTCTTTATTCTAATTATATTATAAATAAAATAAAAAGGAAAAAAAAAACCTACTTAATAATGTAATTAAATTCCATACGAATGTCCTTCATTTCTGCTACAATACCACAGGTAGTGTTACTATAGTAAATCTATAAGTGATACGGGGATTAAAAAGTAACAAAATATAACAGAAATGTTGTCGCACAATGTTTTATATGTTTCCGTGTGCCAGACTTTGGACTTCCCTGATGTAAAGCCTGAATAAATGCATACATTTTTCTAAGCAGTTTGTTTAGGAAGACAGTTGTGATAAGTTCAGAGACTCCTAAAAAGTTTATTTGGCATAAATCAGATTTTGATCACCCACCGGTTGCCTTTTGCTGGTGCTTTTTCTTCTCCTGCTTCATAGTAGCACTATTCATTCAATTTTTATCTTCAGCGTTTCCTGTCTGTAATCTGACAGTTCGGAGCTCTGAAATACACTCGGTCACCTGAAAGCACCTTTTGTGTGTGCTCGTCCTGCCAGGCGAAAACGTTATTTTTCTTACCACGGCAATTAAATAGAGGCTACGAGGAACAGGCTAGTTGTATGTCACACCTCAGAGAGCTCATATTCAAGACAAGAAAATAGGCTGCTGCTGGGGAAATGGCTAGTTTCTTGTTTTTGCAAGTTTTGCAATTGTTAGAGAAATCGACTACAGATGTCTTTTTTTTAAACTCTGGTTTGGTGCTTGAATTGGATATGTATAAATATTCAGTGTATCTGTCTATCTATCTATCTATCTATCTATCTATCTATCTATCTATCTATCTATCGATCTATCTATCGAACTCTCTCTCTTTCTTTCTGACTATCCAATCGTTTATCTGTCTATTTATCATCTATCTGTCTGTTTGTCTGTCTATCTATCTGCCCGTCCGTACGTCTGTCAGTATTCTATCTATTCTGTCTATCTATAATATTCAGTCTATCTATCTATCTATCTATCTATCTATCTATCTATCTATCTATCTATCTATCTATCTATCTATCTATCTATCTATCTATCTATCTATCTATCTATCTATCTAGCTACAGTATCTATCTATCTCTTTCTGTCTATCCATTTGTCTCTCTATCTGTTTATCTATCTATTCATTCATCTGTCTGTCTATCTATCTATCTATCTATCTATCTATCTATCTATCCATATGTCTGTCTGTCTGTCTGTCTGTATATCTATCTGTTTGTCCGTCCGCCCGCCCGTCTGTCCGTCGTCTATTCTGTCTATCTATCTATCTATCTATCTATCTATCTATCTATCTATCCATATGTCTGTCTGTCTGTCTGTCTGTCTGTCTATCTACCTGTCCGTCCGCCCGCCCGTCTGTCCATCTATCTATCTATCTATCTATCTATCTATCTATCTATCTATCTATCTATCTATCTATCTCTGTCTATCCGTTTGTCTGTCTATCTGTTTATCCATCTATCTGTTTGTCTGTCTATCTATTTGTCTGTCTATCTATCTATCTATCTATATCTATCTATCTATCTATCTATCTATCTATCTATCTATCTATCTGTCTGTCTGTCTGTCTGTCTGTCTATACACAGTACAGTTCAGCATACTAGTGTTTTGTACTATATAGAAACATTCAGTATATAGACAACTTTGTGCATCAATGCTGCATTCAATATATTAAACTACAAATAATTCATTTCTTATATGAACTCGTTTGATGAAAATGAATCATCACATAAACTGGTGCAAAAGGCTTGTGCCAATGTCTGAAACCTGATCAGTAAAATATTCGAGTGGTCCCTTGACAGCAGCCTTACAGATTTATTTATACTTCCAAAAAGACATGTGCTACACATGCTCATCTACTGTATATGTAAATAAACCCAGACTAGAGCAGATGTTGACAGCAGGATGTTACTGCTGACTGTGATTTTGGTATGTACTGTAAGTGTCTCCTGATGTGTCTGTGAAGCGTGTTAAGTGATGAGTGGATTCTGAAGGTTAATAATACTGAGCTGTTGCACTTTGGGCTGAGTGAACATTATTTATTTTTAACAATAACTATAGACGGACATTATTTATACAGTCAGCGTAAATATATTGACAGGTTTGTTTTCCCTGATTGTGTTTCATTTGATTAACATGTCAAAGGATAATATGATTTAACAACAAATAACACACTTGCTTGTGAGCGCAGCAATAAAAATAAAAAGTCAACTTATATAAAAAAGGTGTGTTAAATGTTTAAATATTCTATTCTACATTTCATGTTATATTAAAATATTTGTTTCCTCTAAAAGTATATGCGTTTGTGCTGGTCCCTTCATATTAGCTGAAAATTCCTTTTGCAACAAAACCTGCTGCCTAAATTGGCACTTGGTAATGACTAAAATGATATTATCAGTATTTTATAAAGAAAGACACACACACACACACCATGGGGGTCCTTAAGTTGATGAAGGCAATAGTCCACCTATAACTAGTCTGCTCTTCGCATCCTAAAAAGGGAGGAAAACAGAGACGCTGCAGCACTATCAGACCTGGCCTGTTAGTCGCACCTTGAGTAAATACCAGGACCGAATGAAGAGAAATTCCTTAACCCTACCTGGTGCGAATTCCAGGTATGTTAATGAGACCAACAGAGCCTGGAGGTCTCTGATCCTACAAAAAGGGGACATCACCAGTAGAAATACGGTTTTTAGGGTCAGGTGTTTCACCACAACCCTCTTCATTGGTTAAAACTGGGGCCGCACAGCCCCTCCAGAACCACTACCAGATTCCAAGACAGGAGCCTTGGTTTCCGTGCGGGTCTAAGCCTCCTTGCCCTGCTCCGGTTTTAATATTCAGGTGGCATGTACCCAACCCCATCACCACTGAAAGGCGGAGGCGGTGCCCCCCAAAAAAACGCTCGTTCAGCTTCCCAGTGCTTGGAACGGTGGCCCTTGGCTTAGTTGGTCAAGTTGGCATTAGCCTGATTACGACTCACATCATCCCCTCCTATAGATCCTCATACCCTAGGGTCTGCAGAGGTGGCTCAGCTGTATCTCTAATGTCCCTGAGGAGGGAAGACATTGTAGCGAGTGCTTCTTTGTTAGAAGCCAAGAGAGGGGAAGGCCCAACTCAGACCCCTCCACTAGCTAAACCTGCGAACCACACGACCTCATCCTGGAAGGTGGTAGCCTAATGATTAAGGTGTTGGACTGCCAACCAGATTGTGTGATTACACACATGCTTTAAGACTGCGGTGACACAGGAAGCATTCCAATAGCGTTGTGATGCAGCTCAAGTTCTTAAATAGGTACCATAGAGTGTATTACCGTGTAGATGATTGTGTGGAATGGATTTCATTGTTCATTCACATGCAACCTTTGACTAACCATCATCTCTACCCTGGCAGGATGACTAAACCAAAGCAATAAAATAAAAACAGAAAACAGCTCATGCAGTAATTTAGAAAAAGGAACTGTGTGTATGTTTGTGCATGGTTGGTGTGGGTGTTAGCAAAATCTGGACACACACACCATTCCCTCCTCCCAGAATGAGTTAACTGACACATTAATATTTATCCCCTATATTAAATTTGGTGTTTTTTTAGATAATGTTTAGACATATTTAGTCATGTTTGGGATTTTTTAAAGTCAACATCAGCTTATTTAGATTGGTTCTGAAAGTTCACATCAGGAATGTTGGAGCATTCTGAGACAGCTAACCAAATAGCTTACTTTCAACCCAGTCTGGTTATAAAAATGTAAATTTTTTAAGGGAATCATGTTTGACTGGTTCATTTACAGCATTTGGCAGACACCTTTATCCAGAATGATGTACAAAAGTGTACATAATCTACCTAAATCACTGAAGTTAAGTCTCTATCACTGCTGGTTTACTGGGTCGCAGACAATAAGTTAAGTACAGAAATGTTAGAACCCATTTATACAAGTTGAGCCAAACTGACAGTCAACCATGTTTCATCATTCATTCATAATTTATTAGAGTAATTTGTTTGTGGTTTAACATATAACATTTACCACATTTGGGAAAGTGGGTGAATCCATAGATGCCACAGCTTACACATGAATGATCTGCTGTTAACATCATGGTACCAGATTCCATAGAACACTTTCAATAGTCTTGCGGAATCCATGTTGTTTTAGTTGTGCAAAGAAAACCATGTTAATATTAGGTAGGAGGTGTTAACACTATAACTGATCAGGGTATAGGTTTATACGTACATTCACAGGGGTCTGCTGGAGGCTATCCCAGCTCTCTATGGAAGGGCAAAGGGCAGGAGGGGTACACCCTGGAAAGGTCACCTATGACTAATGTAGAATCACCCTAACATACATGTTTTTGGACTGTGGAAGGATTAAACCCATGCAAGCACAGGGAGAACATGCACACACACTGCCTGGGAATCGAACCCAGGCCTTCTTGCTGAGAGGCAAGAGTGCTGACCACTAAGCCACCATGCTGCCCATTTATACATTAGGGTAAAGATTTTTAGATTAATTAAAAAAAAATAAATTCTGATTAAATTTGTAATTGAAACAGTTTTAATCACTAATTATATTAACGAACGCCACCAGTTTGTGCAAAACAAAAGTGATTTGAATTATAAATTCATCAGATAGTCATCTGAACACATGCTTCATTAGAAAAGATGTAATCTCTGGAGTGTGTGTGAACATGTGTATTAAACATTTAAGATTTATTTTATTAAGATCAATAGATTTCATCCTATTAAAAGTTCTTTATTATTTTAAATATTTCCGAAGTCTCCAGCTTTAAGTTATTAATATTTAAGTTATTATAATAGAATAATAAATCTATGGACCTCACCAAATATACCAAACATATGATTTTTTTTCTAATGTTCAAATTTGGAGTGGTTTACATTACTTTAAACAACATAGCAAGCAGCACACCAAGAAACCAAATCAATAAAATGAAACAAAAAAGGGTTTTAGTGACATTAGAACACTTAAATAAGCGGCATTAGTAACATTTTCCTAAACAGCAGCTGCATTTACATAGACCCCATCATTTACATTAGATAGGCAATAGGACTATAAACACAATCAGATTAAAAAAGTGACATGTAAACAAATCAATCAGAATATGTTGCCCTAATCTGATTCAAAATTCCTTTCCGATTTTAAAGAGTGGTCTAAACCTTTTCTAATCCAGTTACGAAGATGAGTAAACCATTCATCGTCTTGAAAATGATAATAGAACGTTCGGCACATGTGCAGTCACGTACAACTCACGTAATGGCGTACGGCGCACGGCTTTCCCAGAGATCAAATCTGATTGTAAGCCCTGTACATATTAACCCGATGACTTTATTCAGCGGTTCGTGTAAACGCTGCGTTCGGATTCATCAATCTGATTGATTTCATTCCGATTGAAACAAAAAATGCTCATGTGAACGTAGCTAGTGTCACGTTTCCATAATGTCAGTCTCAGTTTGCACTCTAACCTTTATTATGTGTGACATTTTCTGGGAGAATCTGAGCTCATTTCAGTGGTGCTCATATCTCCACACATGTTTTTGATGCTTTGAATAAAAAAATCCCAAAACTCATAAGACCTCCTTCTGGTTCCAAAACAGTTAGTCATACGTCTGTTGTTTCACAAGAAGCTTATTTTTGTCATGTTGGCTGTAATCTTGGTTTACTGACTCATCTGAATGAAAGAGCACAGTGGTCTATGAGATTGCCAGCAGGGATTGAAGGTTTCTCTCAGACACTGTTCGAAGCCAGAGCTCTTCCCCACACATGAGGCACTTAGTCAAAGAACGCCACGGCGGCTCTGACTCACGCAGTGCAACTTAACAGAACCATTGAAATGCCCCGAAATGTTAAACAGTCACTGAAAATGACTGGAAATTGCCGAAACGCAGAAATCAACTACTGCTTTTGCAAATCTATATTAAAATTGGTGATTCGAGGGATCTAAAGTGCCATGATATTACTGCGTTATAAGATGCATTTCTTCATTAGTTATCAGATTTCATGGCTGGCAGTACTAATCAAATACACATGTTGCGGAGAAGAACTCACAGTCTTAGCCACACATTAAACTCGGCATGTTTATACAAAGTCATAACAAGCTATAATGAGCGTCAGTTCTGAATACAGTGGCGTGTGGAGTTTGGAATCATTTGGACCTACTGCACACTGGGGGGCATTCTTATCATAACCAGCTCCACATTTTAAACACTATTCAACATATTCAAGGTTTAAGATTTTAGTTTTTATTTACATTTACAGCATTTGGCAGACTTTTTTCAGAGCGAATTATATTTATCTCAATTATACAACTGAGCAATTGGGGGTTAAGGGGCCTGGCTCAGGGGCCCAACAGTATATAGATAGATAGATAGATAGATAGATAGATAGATAGATAGATAGATAGATAGATAGATAGATAGATAGATAGATAGATAGACAGACAGACAGACAGACAGACAGACAGACAGACAGATAGATAGATAGATAGATAGATAGATAGATAGATAGATAGACAGACAGACAGACAGACAGACAGACAGACAGACAGAGAGACAGACAGGACAGACAGATAGATAGACAGACAGACAGACAGATAGATAGATAGTTATGCAATACAAGTGATGAATTGTCATAATGTTTTTAATGCAACTCAAACAAATCCTACAGCTAGAGCATTTGACCTGTGCTAAAAAAATACAATAAATAATGGTTAAATGAACCGCTCGGTAACATGACTACCGACTTCTTTATTTTCGTTTTGTTGTCTAACGGCGCATCTGTCATTTCTCCGCTGTAACTGATACTCTAGTAGTTCTCTCGAGTGTTGCGAATAGCTTAGTGTGAAATCAACATTTTTGCTCAATCATCAGATTTTCTGAAAAGTAATTGACCATTTTCTTAACTCACAGCTGGATATCAGCTATCTATCAAGGCCAACTTTCTTTTAGCTGTAACAGGAACCAGGGCAGAGATAGAGATATAATAGATTAACAGTTATGTTTAGAAAAGATGAATAAGGAACATTTCCCTAATTCGGGGTCACGGGGATCCGCTGGAGTCTATTCCAGCCGTCTCTGCAAGGGTGAAGGGCAGGAGGGGTACACCCTGGAAAGGTCACCAGTCCATCGCAGGGCCACACACACTCACTCCTATGGGCAATTTAGAATCACCAATCAACCTAAGATACATGTTTTTGGACTGTGGGAGGAAACCAGAGTAACCAGAGTAAACCCACGCAACTACAGGGAAAACATGCAAACTTCAAAAGACCCCTGTCCGGGAATCAAACCCAAGACCTTCTTGCCACAAAGCCACCGTGCTGCCTTGAAAACAATATTTAAAATTTACTAAGGCATTGAAGTAAAAGTAAAGAGTTAAAGATACCTAAACCACACAATAGAGAGACAAAAAAGTGTTTTTTTCAATAAGGAGCATGGAAATGTTAGCTGAGTCTAACACAGTCTCTAAATGTTAGCTAGCATGATAACACAGTCTCTAAATGTTAGCTAGCATGATAACACTGACATTATAAAGTAGCTAAATGCTAATAGCTTGCTTTGATAAAGTTAAATCTAATTTAATTGTTGTGATTGCACATGATTACAAAGCAACAAAATGCTGGTCTTGCTTTTACAGTCACATGCATGTAAGTACGATTTGTCAGTTGTATTTAGTACTTTTAGAGATATAATATGGAAAGGAGAGGTTTTTAAACTGAGTGCAGGTTTAACTAGTATTTATCTTGTTCGTGCTTAAAATTTTTACAGTACAGTCTCATAAGGGACATGGTTTTCTTAGTGTTTTTTCAACAATGCATTAAGTGACTATTTTAACCAACTATCAGAACGCAAACCTAATAAAAAAATATAATATAATAGTTAAATAAATTTCCTTTAACCAAAACTCTGAACTTAAACAAAACCTTGTTCATGTCATTTGTTATATTGTTAGGATGACGTGCTTACTCTGTTTATCCTGAACCCTGTCAAGAAGGTGATGGCCCGTAGACGTGAATACAGAAAAACTATGCATCTGGTCTCCTCTGGGGGTTAACTGAGAACCAGGCGCGTTTCATGCTTGTATGAACCTGCATGATGTATTCATAGCCGATGAGTGTTCATGTTTGCGGCAAGGTTAAAAAAAAAACAAACGGGCAGTTGTAATAGCCCGGGGGCCACCGTCCCCTTTCCAAACAGCCAAAATACAGGGGTAATTTAAAGCATTGCCACCGGTTAGTTCCTTGAGTTGTTGCCAATATGAGGTCAGCGTTTGGGAGGTGTTAATGGTTGACTAATCCTGCTAATACCACAAAAACCAGCTCATATCTGGAGATCTAAAAAAACCCTGCATTTAAAAAATCTGCTATAAAATAAATATTTCATTGCTCATATAGAAATCAAATACTTATTCTAATTTATAAGCATTCCTATACCATAAAAAGTATAATTAAACTTAATTTTATGAATTAAACTTAAGTGCAGTCGAAATATAAAGCCCAAGTTTAATTTCTGTAATAAGAGTACTAAGATCAATGGCCTGGTGGTGAACATAATATTTAAATACATCTTAGTTTATAATAGTAAACTGTTTTAAGTAGAAAACCTTTTTTCTATATTTTGAACTTAACTTATACAAATACTGTAAAATAGAAGTTTGTCACACAGTGGCGTACCGTGAGGTTTAAGTAGGCAACTTTAAACTACATCCACACGCACCTTATATATCACTGTTACAGCTAACGCAGATATATAATAATAATATGCAATTTACGCACAACTGACATTATATGGCACTCGAAGTCTTGATGTCTAAGATCTGCCTTGGTGACTGTTAAAGCCAAAATCATTCCATGATCCTTTACTCGTGTTAAACAGTAGACACGGCCACCAAAATAGCTTGTCGCGCTCAGTGCTAGCTGTTACAGTTTTTCAGTAGCCGATCGTTTTTAGTGGATTGTCAACAATATCTGGTACAGCAATGCCAAAAACTGCAGCTGTTTTTTTCTTTGAGTTTCACTTTCATACACCGGAGAACGCTGAAGGGAGCACTGGGCATGTCGCTTTACCCAGAGGGTGTGCTGTAACTAAACGTCTAAATTTGATTGGCTGATGATTCTGTCTCTAATATTGGATAAAAATCATATGTGATGTCTTTCAACTAAAGGGTATGTAGAATATTCCAGTTAAACCTTGACGAAACAAATAAAGGCATATTTAGTACACAATAATAAAAAAAATAGTGAATTTAGAAAACCAAATAATCATTATACCCATATTCCCTACTGCATAGTGAAATTCTTTTCTTTACATATCCCAGCTTAGTAGGTTTGGGTTAGGGATAATATGTTTTTTGGCCGTCAAACAAGGGCACATTGGTGATAGCTTATACCCTAATCAACAAACCAGCACCTTAACCAGTTGTGCCACTTATTTTTTATCACTTAGCTGTTTATCTCGCCATCAAAGGAATACAGTTATGCCAAAAACAAAGACTAAGGATTCTTTTATCAGTATAAGCCAAGTATACCTAAAGGTGCAGTTGGTAAATGCTAACTGTAGCCTGATAGCTCTAAAAGCGTACGACTCAACCACCCTGCAACTCGGCGTCCAAATCGGCGCCTCCTGAACTCATGAAAGCACACAGACTAGACAACCAGAGACAACATGATTACAATACATCACGTGTCATTTACAAGCGAGAGAATTTATAGTATAGTTAGTAACAGTACTAAAATACCAAAGTTGACTCCTGAATTCCTGACTCCTTTTTTCTGTTTTGATTTTGCCTTTTTTCACAGTAGCCCTTTCAACGACTGTTTTTTTTTTTTTTTTGGTAGATACTTTTACAAGGCCACTTGGTTGTTGCAAAAGGGAAGTTCAGAATGCTACTGTTTGCCTGCCATTCTCGCTCTGTGTTTCTTTATTTGATTCAAAGAAAAGGTCCATTTATTGCTTAATAACTTTGGATCTCTTGTTTTTTCAATCTTAAAGGAAAGAGTTTGGTGCGGTCAGAAGCCGGCCACAGGGGGACAGTGGGGTTGTTGCCTATTACAGCCGTATTTAATTTCCAAATTTGGAAAACGCCAGGATGTGGTTTTGAATGAGACAAACCGAAACCGCTCCCTCTTTGCCTGCTAACGCATAACTAGCATTGTAAAATTTGTCAAAGAAAAAAAAAGAAATTAGTTAAAACAAATGACCATTGAATGAATATACAGTGGCTTACAGTCTAAAAGAATTTAACAGGAGTGTAGAGAAATAGAGCTAAAACAATTTCAGAGTGTCAAAAGATACTAACTTGGGGTTTTTGGGGTCCAGCATTGTGTTGCTTCGAGCTGGTTTTCCCACCTATATTTTCAGGAGCAGGAAATTCAGCGTTTCAGCATGACACTGCCCCTGACATGGCGCATTGTGATTGGTGTGAAAGATCTCATATATCCTGCACAGAGCTTTGACCTAATCCCCCTAATAGTGTCTACAAATAATTGGCCATGGAGTGTATTTTTTTTTTTTTTTGCATCTAGTAATCAATGATGCAGATTGATTTAATTTTCACAGGAAATAAAAAAATGGAAGTTCTTTCTCACCTTTTGCATGTCTACAGTTTAAAACTTTTGGATGAGTTTCTTGCTGTCTGTTGTTAAACATTGTTGGAATGTAAAACGGTACGAGTATAAATCAGTACTAGCAGCAGCAGGCCTCGTTAACGTCCTCAGGGGATACTGTAACACTCTATATGTTTTCAGTCCTTTAACTCGCTCTGTTTTGGTTCTATTTTTGCCATCTGTAATTAGTGTATGCTTTTATAAGGGGTTCTGATTTAGGCCTGTTGTTTGTCTGTGCACTTGAGAAACACTATCTCATTTATTTTCTTTCCTTTTTTTTCCCAAAGCATGTCTGTTCCGGTACAACGTGCTGTCTTTCGTCTACCTCATCTACCTCCTGCTCATTCCACTGTTTGCAGAGCCTACTAAGACAACAATGCAAGGTGAGAACTCAGTATTTACGAGCTCTGAAAAAAAAACCCACACACACTTGTTATAAATAAAATTTGAATGCAAATTAGGTTTTACAGAATTCCTTTTTTAAGTATAAACAATAATCAGTGGGACAATGTATATTTTTCTCCTTGCCTTTAGGACATTTTTTCTCTGACAGTCGATTTACACACTTCCGCCACTTTGTAAAAGGTTAAGAATGTTACTTCCATTTTACTTATCCCACCTTCTCCTGCATGAAATTTTTGTTTTTTGGGAAAGGGTGTAATACACATTTCTTAAATTACCCATTAGGGAACTAAACTGTATCTAAATGCTATGCTAAACATAGGGGTACTGGATAGGGTGCCGAAATAGTATTCACACAATTTATAATATGTAAAATTATGTAAAATGTATAATACAGTAATATATGTTTAAAACACAGTATGTTATGCAAGTTAAGTAGAAATTTCGCAAATAAAGCAGCGGTGAAATAGATAGATAGATAGATAGATAGATAGATAGATAGATAGATAGATAGATAGATAGATAGATAGATAGATAGATAGATAGATAGATAGATAGATAGCTAGATGATAGATCGATAATAGATAGATAGATAGATAGATAGATAGATAGATAGATAGATAGATAGATAGATAGATAGATAGATAGATAGATAGATAGATAGATAGATAGATAGATAGATAGATAGATAGATAGATAGATACTGTAGCTGGATGGATAGATAGACAGATAGATAGATAGATAGATAGAATAGATAGATAGATACTAGTATCGATACTGAATAGATAGATAGATAGACTAGATAGCTGAATAGATAGATAGATAGATAGATAATAGATAGATAGATAGATAGATAGATAGATAGATAGATAGATAGCTAGATAGATAGATAGATAGATAGATAGATAGATAGATAGATAGATAGATAGATAGATAGATAGATAGATAGATAGATAGATAGATAGATAGATAGATAGATAGATAGATAGATAGATAGATAGATAAATACTGTAGCTGGATAGATAGATAGATAGATAGATAGATAGATAGATAGATAGATAGATAGATAGATAGATAGATACTGTAGCTGGATAGATAGATAGATAGATAGATAGATAGATAGATAGATAGATAGCGATAGATAGATAGATAGATAGCTGATAGATACTAGATAGATAGATAGCTGGATAGATAGATAGATAGATAGATAGATAGATAGATAGATAGATAGATAGATAGATAGATAGATAGATAGATAGATAGATAGATAGATAGATAGATAGATAGATAGATAGAACTTTATTGTCATTGCAAGGGTTGTGTGTGGATGTATCGGTTTACATACAGTGTAGTTCAGGTCTGGGTGTTGAGCAGTCTGATGGCTTGTGGAAAGAAACTGTTACACATTCGGTTTGTGAGGGGCCTGAATGCTACAGTACCTTTTTCCAGATGGCAAGAGTGTAAAAAGTGAGTGTGAGGGGTGTGTGGGCTTGTCCATAAAGCTGTTGGCTTTGCGGATGCGGTATGTAGTATAAATGTCCTTACACCAGGAAGTATTACAGCTGCTCAGGATGCTCTTGATGGTCCCTTTGTAAAACATGGTCAGGATGGGGTGTGTAAGCCTTTGCAGGAAAAAGAGACGCTGCTGGGCTTTCACGCTAATAGAGCTGGTGTTAAATGACCAGGTGAGGTTCTCCACCAGATGGACACCCAGGAATTTGGTGCTCATGACGGAGGATATCTCGATGTTCAGCGGAGAATGGTCACTCTTCTGAAGTCAACAAATATCTTCTTAGTCTTGTCAACGATCAGAGACAGGTGGTTGTATCTACACCATGCTGTTAGCTGTTGCACCTCCTCTCTGTATGCTGACTCTTTGTTCCTGCTGATAAGAACCACCACGTTTAAGAAATTAACAATAAAGTTCGATGCACAGCTCCACAGTCATGAGTCAGCTAAGTGAACAGCAGTGTGCTGAGCGCACAGCCCTGAGTAATGTCGTTAGTAATGCTGTTTACTTATAATGACGTCATTCCCATTACCGACTGGGAACTATCTGCTGGTTTTTTTTCAATTTTATTTATTTTTGCTTGCTTCAGTCCTTTAATGCTAAGTTGGTCAATTGTTGAATTAAATGTCACTTTGGGAGGTGTTTCTGTCAAGCTTTTTAATAGTATTCCTGTAAAAAATAAAACCATCATGATGTTCTACATCAAAGGTGGTGGTGTTTACATCTGTGGCAATAAGCACTTCTAAGGATCGGCTAAACACCGGATTTTCAAAAGGTTGTAATGTTAAAATATGACTCATTACCTGTCCAGGGTGTACTCGTCTGCTTTCGCCCTTTCAGAGACGGCTGGGATAGGCTCCAGCAGAACCCTGTGACCCCGAATTATGGAATAAGCGGATATAGAAGATAAATAAATGAATAAATACATTGTCATAGGATGTAAAATTTTTAGTGACATTTAAGACCAAATGTCTTTCTTAAATTATTTATGGTTACACGCTGATCTGTTTTTGTACGAACATTGAAGCTTTCACATCCCATAACATGGCATTGAAACAAACTGGGATTGGTTGCTTCACACATCAGTCAGTGCGCTCTTGGACAATAGAAGATTCAAAAGAAGGTCTGAAGGTCTGGTTACTTAAGTTTACAATGATGCAGCATTTTTGGCTAGTAAACAACTGATAGTAGAAAAGAATAGGGAAACTGTTAGCTTAGCGGTCAATGTGTTTAAATGCTAAAGACCGTAGGTTAAATTCCTAGTGCCACCAAGCTGACACTGCTGGAACCCCCTGAACAAAGCCTCCAACCATGAACATCTCAGTTGGACAAAAAAATATTATATTATATTATAAATGTATAAATGTTGGACCAGAATCTGTTATGATCCATCACTAAGCTGCTGTGTGTATGATTTGTAAAGTGATTTTTACACACACTCCACAGGGCTATTTGACCTTAAGGTTGATCATGAGTAATCCACCTCCAAAACAATTAAAAAGAATAGGCATCACTGTGTACCGGAAATTTGGGGACATGTATTTGGCTGCATTACTGTCAGGTGTGATGACGCAGGATTTGTCTAAGCTGGCCATGATGTTTGTGTTAAAAATTTCCTGCCAGTTACAACCCAGCAGGTCTAAGGGGCAGCTCAGGAACATCATGTTCTCAAATAAACAATGCTATAAAAAGGATATATATATAGTTATAAAGTAGCTTCTTATTTCTAGCATGAAGCAGCCTGAGAGTTTAACGCTGTTTGAACTAGCTAAGGTACAAATCATTAAAATAAGTAGACAAAGATCAATTAAATAGATAATAATTTTGTCCCCTATTTTAGCTATAAAGAAGTGTTTCGAATTTTTTCATTAGAAAAGGTTTGCATTTCATGAATAATGGATAACGATAAATGAAAGGAAGTGATTGTCCGAATTAAGGCATTGCCTATTTATGTGTGTATTTGTGTTGCTATCATGAAACTCATAAACCAGGATGTGTCCTGGTTTTAATCCTCTGTGGAACCCAGTTGCTTTTTCCAAGACAGAGGCAAGCCTAATTGTCCACTGTTCGAACCCTTGAATTTTACAGATTATTGCATTTCTGGGGTCGAGAGCTCGGATACAAGATGTTTGTGTATATTTAATGCAATGTTTGCCATACAGGGCATTCTGTAAGCATTTAAAAATAAGGAAAATATGTGTTTATAAAGCTATAAAAGAATTTGTAAAAACTAAAATATGGCAACCGATAAAATGCTGTGTTGCTCTGTAAATATTACAAGCCTACAAAATGTAGTTCGTAGCTGTAAGAGCCATTTTTTTTTTTATTCCTAGTAGCCGTTTGGGCAGGTTCATTTTTTTGGTTGCCTGAAATACATTCAGGTAGCATTTTTTAGTAGCCGTTGGCACAGTTGCCTCACAGCAAGAAGAACCCCGGTTCGATTCCCGGGCAGGGGCCTTTCTCTGTGCTTGTGTGTGTTTACTCCGGTTTCCTCCCACAGTCCAAAAACATGGTTGATTGGTAACTCTTAATTGTGCGGTATAAGTGTGTGTGGCCCTGTGATGGACTGGCGACCTGTTCCTCCCGCCCTTTCAGAGACGTCCAGCAGATCCCTGTTACCGCGAATTATGGAATAATCGGGTATAGAAGATAAATGAATGAATACAAATATTCTATGTTAACTGAACGTCCTATTCCAGATGTCAGCAATTTCCACAATTCTCTCCACTGCACATGCGTGCATCTATCATGTCAGGATAGTAAATATCGTGTAACATCAGCACCACCACTCTCTATGTATAATTTGCGTGGATTAAAATCAAAAATTAATAATGGCTCCATGATCCCCGAAAAATTACAGACGATATAATTACTCTTTTCATGACAGAATGCAAAACCACTGAAATAGATTTTTTTTTTCATATAAAACAGCCCGACAGGCAGAACGGTGAAACATTTTGCTAGGCAGACTTGTAGACACAATAGCCCCGGGATGTCAGACTAGCGATTTTGTGATCCCTGTGGTGTGAACTGAAAATACCAAAAACTAGGAGTGAAGGCTCCACTGAGTGATATGTGCAAGAAGGGGAGGAGTCTGAGCTAGATAGGAATGCAGTTTGTGTTTTTGTGTGTGTGTGTGTGTGTGTGTGTGTGTGTGTGAATGTATGTGTGTATGTTTTCCTTTCCTTTCCACCCCAAAAACCCCCACACATGTGTCATCAGTTCACTACTTCAACCATTACGTCATCACGGCCATCGGTTGAACCTCGGGCCACATCAGCACACAGCTGGACCCCGGGTGAACCTAGTTTCATACAACGATTCATTATTTTATTTTCCCGCAGAGTGCAGACCTTATTCATACTGGCGTTCAATCCCTCTGTAGTATAAGACAGATATATTTTAGTGTCGATTAAGTGCCTGTCACTGTTTTTTTTCTTTTATCTCGTTCCTATTCCATTATTCATATTTAGCCTAGTCCCCATGATTAAATCTGAGTTACAGTATTTCATGCACAAACGTTAGACCTGCTTTATCGTTATTACTTGTTTAGTCATTGTTTTCCTTAGTAAACAGTTTATTCTGGTAAGGGTGATGCTGACTGGGCTGGAATTCCCTAAAAGATGCTGGTTCATCCCAGGACACAATACACAGATGTTGATTGCTCATTCACACAAAAGGAAAACAAAATGAAATCCAAGCGTCCAAAATGGGGCCCTTAAGCAAGTCCCTTATCCCTCAACAGCTCAGTTGTATAAATAAGATAAATAAGATAATATCGCTCTGGATAAGAGCATCTGCCAAATGACAGTAACTGAAATATTAAAAGGAAACTATAGAGTTGAGACGAAACTGAATTCGACATGTGAAAATCCACATGAAGTACTTTGAGATCCAAGCCCTGGAGCTGTAAGCAAGCAAAACCACTGTCTGTTCCAGCCCTTTCTTCATGCCTGCTAATGCTGCCATATGTGATAAAGGGTACGTGAGCGTTGAAAGTGGATGTACAAAATGGCCAGTGATATTTTGGATGATTTACATCTGCTCGTTTACAGTTTTAGGAAATCTCTCCTCAGCAATTTCTCTTCTTCAGACTGACTCACTGACTGATTTGTCATGGCGAGTCATGTTGCTTAAATCAATCATGTCACTAATAGCAGCCATTTGACAGGCTGTTATAGTAAAATACCTTCTTTAGCTGAATAGTTACTGTTTATTTAACCCACCTGAGGTGTTGTCTGCTTCTACACTGTCTGACACATTTTTAAGGCCTGTAGGATCTTGTAGCAGGGTAGATTCCAGCCTGAGGGGATCACTGCAACTGCGAGAGTCTAATCCACCGAATACCATAGAACATCTGAGGTTAACACATATATAAACAAAAACATGAATCTAGATGTATTTCATTGTATCCATGCGTATCCAGGTTTTAATGGTAGACAGTCTATCATGTAGAAGAATACATTAAGTTTACCATTGTGTGTGTGTGTGTGTGTGTGTAACATGCACAGACTGTACTGCATAGCACAGAGCCGGCATCGAAGGGGGCATTCTCAGGTCAGGCTCACAAAAAAAAGTTGTTTTGTAGGCCTTACACAGTTTTAAATTCATTTAATATATATAAAAAACAAATAAAATAAGCTAATCATTAAATTATTCATGATTTTAAATATAATACATTTAGAAAATACAGTTGATCTGTGTATGTTTTCATATACATAATCCTGTCTCTCTGATTGGTTGCATTGCGTCTCATTCATCGTTCTGTTTTTAGCGTATTAATGTGTACACCGAATAAAGCTTTTAGCTTTTTTAAACAGTGTGTTATAAGTTTACCTAATTTACATAAGCTTAAATGTGACTTTCGGTTATTATAACGCCCTCCATGCATATAATTTTCAACCGGTTATGTTTTTGCTTGCAACATCATTGTGGTAAAATTGATTCGTTTGTTATTTTCTTGTTTACTTTACGGGAAATGAGCTGACCGTCTGTATCAGTTGTATGTTTGTGTGCTTGCACTGTATCGATTGTTTTTATGCTTTGTATTCGGTAGTTACGCTGCTGATTGTGTGCCCCCTTGTTGGAAGCCTTGTTTTCTCCTAACTAAATAATAAGTATTAAAAATTGTAAAAAGAGAGCTCTAGACATTTCAAACCTTAAATCTATCCGTTTTGGCAGATGCCCTTATCCAGAGTGACTTACATTTATACAACTGGGCATTTGGGGGTTAGGCGCCTTGCTCAGAGACATACAATAGTGACTTGGTGGGGGTGGGAATCGAAGCCCGGTCTTTCTGGTATCAGTCCCACCTTAACCACTGCGCCACCGCTGTTTTAATATTTTAACATGTAAAATAATGACATTGGGCAAATGTCTTATCCATAGCAACATACTGTACAAAAGTGCCTTAAAGCCCCTATTAATAAATACATAGGAGTTGGTTTTCTAGATTATGGACTACAAGTCTGTTGAGGTAATATATCCATTTTTTTAACAAACAAGAAAGACTTTAGGAAGTGTTAGGTCTTCATCTGCTGTTTAAAAATACACATCAAAATGATTACAGTAGGTTTTAGAACAAAAAAGAAGAAAAAGAGTTTGGATGATACACCTACTGTGTACCTTGTTTTGATGGTATTCCTTCCCATGGAACTGGTAACTAAGTGGTTGAACTGCTGATTAGATGTTCATGGGTTTAATTCCAAGCAACAACAAGCTGCCACTGTTGGACAGCATCCTTAACCTTTTAGCCTTAAATCTCACTTTAAGCAAACCACCAATTGCTTTGTTGTACAAATTAGATCTAAAACCTGGCATAAATGTTGTTTCCTGAGAGATGGTGGAACCAGCTGAGCCATGCTGGAACATCTGAAGAGGCTTTCTACTTCTGGATTTCTACATCTGGATCACAAGCATAGCACCTACCTGGACGGCTAGTGTAGAAATGAAAAAGTACATATATGGATGATGACACATTCCTTTGCAAGTGACCCGTATTTTCAATTGTAAAACTTCTGGGCAATTCTTCAGTTTGTTTCTTAAATCAATTGCCCAAATATGAAGTAGATTACCAATTTCCTTATCCTTCCTTTGAATATAGTCACTGCTGCCGCAGTCCTCCATTGTTGTTTTGCAGTGCTGCCGTGGTTCGCATTACCGATAGGAAAAGGCAACAGGATTTCCCCTCTGACCATTCTTATTCATGGCACATGACCACATATACAACATGGATCCGAATTAGAACCAGGTACACTGTATGGACAAAAGTATTGGGACACCTGACCGTTATATCAATATGTGTTTTTTGATAGTCTTTTCCAGGTTTAGTCTCACGCTTACTTTTATAACAACCTCGACACATTTGGAAAGGTCTGGGCTAGGGTTCCTGCATTCAAGTTCATTCCAAAGAGGCTTTGTGCAGGCTTTATTAGAGTTTTACGGAGGATCGTAGGTTCAATTCTCTAGCACCACTAAGCTGCCTCAGCTGGACCAGTGAGAAAGTTTCTCAGTTAGATAAAAAAAAACTTTAATAAATCTAAGTTGAAGTATAAAAATGGTTCTATTAATTTTACTACTGCTTGTTTCATATCATATTCATGATGTTCGAGACCCAGACAAGCTTCTCTCTAACATGAAAGCGGAAAATACATTGGCAAAGCAAAGTAACACTAGAATCATTAGCATTTTTTCATACTTATTAAATTCATCATTCATTCATCTTCTATACCCACTTATTCCCTAATTCAGGGACACAGGGATCTGCTGGAGTCTCTCCCAGCCCACTCTAAAAGGGCGAAAGGCAGGAGGGGTACCCCCTGGACAGGTCGCCATGCTCACACTCACTCCTATGGGCAATTTAGAATCACCAATTAACCTACAATACATGTTTTTGGACTGTGGGAGGAAAATCGGAGTCCTGGAGTAAACCCACGCAAGCAATCGAACCCGGGACCTTCTTGTTGTGAGGCAACAGTGCTAACCACTAAGGTGCTGCCCAGACCTTCTACAATATAAGCAAAATGTACTTCATGTGTTTAAGGGTGAAGTTTTCCTGTATTACGGGTGCAGTCAAATAGACGAAATCCACATTTCATTTCAACATCTACATTAGTTGGTAAAAATTGTATGTTTAACATTATTAAACACTCGATCCTAATTAAACATAACCTTAATGTATATCTTAGTTTATAACTTTGAACACTAACCCATCAACATAGTCTAGGAGGCACTTTAATTTCTGGAAGGTTTGGAGCTATAGATTTATGCTGGGCTATTAGCCATAAGAGCCTGTGCCTTTGTTCAGCTTGCGGCGCCTCGTTGCGGGTGTTTGTTTGGTTAAGACCCTTCGCTAGAGCAGGAAAAAGGAGAGACAGTCTCTGTTGGTACACCTTGGCCGGTCCTTACGTCATCGTCAACAGATGTTGGTTGTTAATTATAACGCCAAAACTTCTTTACCTTTCCTAAGGCTAAATTGTTACAAGGTGATGATTTGAGCTGGATTTAAGTGAGTGAAAATTACAGGAGATGTGTAATTTTACTTTAGCCAAGTCTAACCAGAACCTGCTTGAGTGTAGATTATAGCAAACTGATGGTATATGTTTAAAAAAAATCATCATACAGCGATTTCAATTCATGCTATGCTAATAGCTTTGTTGTATAAATTGATTTAATACTTGACAAATGTGGTTATCTTTAAAACGTTCATCTTTGTTTAATGTTTTACTAATTTAACTTGACATTTCGACTCACACTCAGACTTCCCAAAAGCACCCAGGTTGGTAAACACACACAATGCTGGTGCTCTCCAGAACTTTAGGGGAGAAAACAGCAGCTCAAGGCCACAGGGCCATCCTCTGCCCTTGCCTCAAAACAGATGCAATCTGTCCACTTGAGGGAATGCAGGAGACAAGATGGCTTCCTGAGGAAACCGAGCAGAATGGAGAGGTCGCAGGAACGAGACCTTTAGCCTTGTGGATCTCCGTAAGCCAGCTTCACAGCGCTTCCTCAGGAAGACAATGACTCACAAGGCTCAACAGGGCAGCAGGGTCGTTTTTTCGGTTCCGTCCTTTTGATTACCTTCCAACTGATTCTATTAGTTCTGATAAATAGTGATTTTGTAACTGGATTCTTTTTAGTTCCTTTTTAGATTTAGTTTCAAAACATTCTTTTAATTAAAATGTTGAAGATCAAACAGTAAAAGGAATTCGAGAAGGAATGCTGATATGCCTACAGCACAGCAAGATATCCTTTAGAGATATTTCGATTTGAGATCTTTGGCTCTTTGTTACTGATTCAGTGACTCAGTGTTAGCCTCCCGCTCCCCTCTCCCTCAGTCTCTCTCTCTCTCCTACTTATTCTCTCACACACTCACACACACACACACACACACACACACTTCAGGAAAAGCGCATATCTCAGCTGTGAGTCACATCATAAAATGGAATCAAGGGCTGTTTGAGTCAACTCGTGTCTACTACTGGCTTCAGTATGGTGTTAAGTCCAGATCAGTCACATTGATGTAAAAATGATTCAGATACAGAAACAGATGTGTTCTGGGGATGACAGATGAAACCAAAAAGGGGGGCGGAAGTTAATATTTAGTACCAGATGTTTGTCATTTATAATAAGATGAACTATAGGAATTTTCTTCTCTGTATAATTGGGAGTGTATCTGAGTCTCACATATTTTGACTTTCGGACAGGGTTAATTTTACAGGGGAATTTCTGTTTTACAGATGTGCTTTAAGATTTAAATTGTGTGGCAAGTGGTGGCCTAGTAGTTAAAGTGTAGGACTGATACCAGAAAGACCAGGGTTCAATTCCCAGCACTACCAAGCCACCACTGTGGGCCCTTGAGCAGGGCTCTCAATCCCAATTGCTCAGTTAAGTGTAAGTCGCTCTGGCTAAGGGCGTCTGCCAAATGCTGTAAATGTACATGTACACGCACCCGATTATGTCATGTCTGTGTTTTTCTCACATGACCTCTGTAAAAATTCCAGAGCAAATTAGGAACTGTTTTTCAGCAGACTCCATATTTAATCCTGTCTGAATGTGAATGACTGTACGTGCGTGATCTACAGGTTTCCGTGCACCAATAATAAATGTCGATTTGTTTGTTACCCTGTGAAGAAATAATAAAAAATAAATTAGTTAAACTGTATATCAGTGTCAAGAATACCTTCATTTTTGCACTCGATTAAATAATACACGGTTGAGGTGTTAAACCGCTAATTGGAAGATCAAGGTTGGATTCCCAGCACCACAAAGTTACCACCGCTGGGCCTATGAGCAAGACCCTTAACCCGCCAATTGCCCGGTTGTGTAAATGAGGTAAATATATGTTGCTCTGGATAAAGGGGTCTGCAAAATGCAGTAAATGTTTTTTATTCCGGTGGGTAACTCAGCTCTAGAAAGCAAAACTTATAAAAAAAAATTATATAAAATGTTCAGAAAACACCAAAGAAGAATCCTTAAACATCCTAAAGACTTGATCTTCTGCAATTCCCACATGTGAAACACAGACATTCCTACATCACAGTTTTTCCAGCCAAATACGACATCAGCTGATATGAATTGTAACTCAAACAGTGTTTGGAAAACTAATCCTGTCCGAATAGTATTTAAGATTAGGGATGAAAACATCTAACGGCAAAACGGCAATCAAACTGTAAATAATTCTTTTTAAGAACCAAACTATTAAAAATAAAACAAGACTAGCCAGGCTCTCTCACCAACCAGCATCAGCGCACACTTTCTCCTGAGTACTAATTGGACACACCTGTTTTCAATGACCACTCACCTCTACTTAAACACACTCCTCTCACACACACACACACACATTCTGTCTGGTCTCTGACTCTTACTAGAGCTTCTGGATTCCAGAAGATATACTGGCTAATTCGGTAACATACTCTTCCTTATTCCAGCATTCCTCCTATTACTTTCTGTATTCGGATCCATTTTCATTCAGGAGTTAGAAGGACAGGATTTACTATGACTCTCTTCTATCTTTTTAGTTACTTCATCTGTCGCTGTAAATAAACCATCATCTGAGTTTATTACTAAGCTTGTATGATGTCACAGAAGTAAAATTTGGGAATTGCCAGAGAACCACAAAGTTGGGGTCAGAGCACAGGTCAGCAGAGAGCACAGGAGCTCAAGGACCCAACAGTGGCAGACTGGTGGCGGTAGGGCTTAAACCCAGGTCTTTCTGGTCTTCCAAACAACATGTCAGTGCCTTAAATATTTGAGTCACCACTGCTAGATTATGTTTGACTTTACTTGTAATTCACTTCAGTAATGCGGATAGTACCGAAAAAGTAAAACGTCTTTACAGACATCAGGGCCTGTCTTCTTTCCTTGGACCTCAGTAGAAATGGATGCTGTCCAACAATGAATTGATACAAATCAATAATTTAATTCATCTCATCTCCCGGTAGAGCAACATTTTACAGTTTATCTGATTTTGTTTGTCTCTCTATTGTGTTACGTGGCCAGTATTAAATTTCAGATTAAGGATGCAAGGTATGGCAATAATAATAAAAGCTTATAGAGGCTTATAGGATTACAACACGGATACTGGACTTCCTTAAGACATCAGTAGCACGTCTATATAAAAAGTTTTTCTATTTATTCTCCAGAAACGTCCCAAATTATTTTGCAAAGTTACAAAACATCTCTGATTTGCGTGTGCCAAAGCTCTCAGCAGGAGAGCAGAGGCTTTCTAAATGACCTACTTAGCTCACTCCTAATTTTGGCAGGACAAGGTCATCGGGGAATGATGTTTAAATACAATTAGCCTGATGAGATTTCAACATTCAGGATGACAGGATTACTGCTTTGGCATGAATAAAAACTTTTTATACAACATGTATTCTGTTGGTTTAATCGGACTTTTCTTCTGATCCAAACAGACACTTTTAGCGAGGTAGTATTGGTGCACAACACAGAAACCCATTCAGTCATCACAGAACTGATGAAGTAGCCCATCAGGGGGAAATGAAATCAGAGCCTGTTGCCCAAATGGCCAGCCGATAGGCATGTACTAACACAACCTTCTTTGTTCTTGCGTGCCGACATCACAAACACATCTGGTCCATATTTGAGCTTCCTGTGCCAGGATCCGCCTCCAGCAGCCCAGAAGTTTATCCCTAGTGCTGGTTTTAAGGGCATTTTACTGTTGTATCTCCTAAAGCTTCAACATGCCATCAACACGTACAAACAAACAGCTATAAACTTTACTCGATTTTTGTTTTTGTTTTAGATTTATTTAAATTTTTTGATGCCCTTGTATATTTCCACCTCTTTCTTTGGTCTCTATATAAACATCACCCCCACTTGCAGTTTATAATTAACACTAAGGATACAAGGGTTTAATCTCTCTGTTAGAAATACGGAATATATTGTGATTAGTGTTCATTTGTTACCTGATACAAGATTTTTTTTTGTTGTTTTCATTTACTGTAACAAAACATAGGCAAATCACGTATGCATTTCATTTCCACGTTTTCCGAATCTCTGAGTGACGTCACTCCCGAAATACAAACACGCCCCATAGTATAGTCCCACCCCTGACATTGATTGACAGGTTTCTGTGTAAGGCAGAAGGCGTTTGCAGATTCTTTTCAGTTCTGTCGTTCACTGAACAGAAATGCAAAGGAGTATGTTAGGAGTTCACATTAGGGCTGCACAATATATCGTTTCAGCATCGACACTGCAATAGTCTCATCGCAGGATGTGAAATGTCAAGTGGGGATTATAGTCGAGGGCATCACAGTTCAGAACGCACGTGATTAGTGAATTAATTTCATATTAAGTTTAATAATAGAGTAAAAAGTTTAGCTCTGTTTTACAGTCTGTTACTGTGTAAAAACATCTCAAGCAAAAACAAACACTTTTTGTAGCTTTAGTCTTAAAGTCTTAAGCTTTGTCTTATTGTATTTATCTATAATTATAATTCAGGTCTCACATTTTACACAGATGCATTTCCTTACAAAATCACCTGGATCATTTACAAACAATACATTCTTATCTAATAAACTATTCAATTCAGCTGTTAAATGTTTTTCAGTGTTTATCACAATGTCAGTTTCTTTCCAATATCGCCCAGCCCTAGTCCACATGTAGAAAACTAAACTGCAAAAACACTTTGCAATTCCTAAAAATTGTTCGCAATATACTTTCATATTTATTAGCACATTGGTGTAACTCATTAAAACATCTAGAGTGTTAATAACGTGATGGTGCAGTGAGTCTCACAGCTCAATCCTTGGTTAAACTCAGATTTGTCTGTGTGGAGTTTTGCACATTTTTCTCGTGTCCATGCGGGATTTTTCTTGGGTTCTCTGTCTAGAAACATGCCAGTAAGTGGATTGGCTGCACAGTATTCCCGCTTTGTAAGAATATGTGTGTAAATAATGCACTGTGACAGACGGGTGTTCCATACAAGGTATATATTCCTGCTTTATTGCCTGGCGCTCCTGGGATTTACACCAGATCCAGCCGAGACCCAGCCCAGGATCAGGCATTTTACCTATTTAGCCTGAAATTAGGACCGGTTTAGTGCTAACAATGAAAATTTCCTTTTTCAGTTTAACACATTTTAATCAGACACAAAGCCAAAGCAAACAATAAAAGTGAACAATAAAAATACTGTAGCTTGACGGGGGCTGTAAAACTTTTTCACAGCAGCATTGCACTATAAAAAGGGTGACACCTTGGCAGCTTTAGCTTGGCATTAGGTATAACAAGTTTTCCACAGAGAGTATAGGTAGGTCCCAAAGAACAAGGTTCGTTTACATTATTTTGAGATGTATGACATCACATTATACTCGGATTAAAAAATAGTATATAACAATCAATATTTCCCCAAAGGAAATTTTAATATTAAAAAAATAAATTATTTACTTGACCTAATATTCTTTTAATAGCAGAAACACAAGATTTGTTCTGTTGCAACAGGATGAAGCAACACTGTATAAATTATACTGTAAAAATGTGAGTCATTTACATTTACGACATTTGGCAGGCGCCCTTATTCAGAGCGACTTACATGCATTGCTTTTTTATACAACTGAGCAATTTGGGGTTAAAAGCCCAGCAGGAGCCCAGCAGTGGTAACTTGGTGATGCTGGGAATTAAACCCTGATCTTCCAATTAGCAGTCCAACACCTTAACCACTGCGCTACCCACATTCTTTCATAGGAATACCACATTTAAACCTACGTTCACATGTACAGCTACTCAAAGCAACAAGGCAGCATTTTTTTAAGATATTTTTTTGGTCATTTTTGCCTTTATTTATAGGACAGACAGTGATAAAATAGGGGATATAGGAAGAGAGGGGCGGTGGGACCGGAAAGGCGCAACTGCACATGTGGGTGCCGGTGCCCTAACCCAGTACACCACGGTGCGGGCCCAAAGTGACATTTTTTATTTTCATTAAGCAAAAGCAATTCTTGATGCCTGATTGTATCCAGTAACATGACAAAGTTGGGAAAAGTTCAACTTTATGCTATAAATATGTGGTATGGAAAATGTATTATATAAAAAATTGAGCATGCACTTCGTCTTCTTAGTCTTGTATAAAATGATGCCTATATACACTGTTGAATTGTATATAAAAATGTCATATCGTCTACAGAATGTTCTACTTCAGCGTCAGGTAACCTGTAACCAAAAGTCGAATCCTTGTTGCCTCATCTACTGATTAACTATATTACAAGGGTACCTGGGGGTAGGAATGCTTCCTGGTGTCTTTATTGTACAGCGACTGGCCGAATGTAATGTGTAGCTTTTTCACCTAAAAGTTAGTAGTTAAAAAGTTAGTTACTTAAAAGGTCATTTTCCTCTAAATAAAGAAAAGTTAATGAGGTTATTCGGACATCAGGGTGTTTTACTGTGTGAGTGTGGTCGGCTTAAGATCTCTTGTCTGTAGAACTGTGCTCCTGTTGACGGTTTTGTCATAGGAATATTTATGAGGCCCTACTCTTAAGCGGGATTGTGGATAGGCTGCATGTGACAGCTTGTTGACCCATGGGGTATTACCTTTGGGAGAGAAATGGAAGTGTAGCTTTAGCATGTGTTTAGAGGAGCGCAGGCCTGCACTGTGTCTGTGGTCTGGCTGGATCTTTCATTCAGACACACTCGAATGCAAAGCTGTACTTTCACTCACACAGTGTACTGGCCACTTTTTCATTCCAAGTGACCAATCATTACTAACCGACGTCATTATTGGAGAGCTGGGCTTCTTAGAAAGAAGGCTGAAAGTGCTATTTAGGCAGAATTTGAGTTTTGAGTCTCTTTTTTGGATGTAAAAATTAAAAACAGATGTGAAAATTGCAATTACTCACATATATAAACTCTTACACTGAAAATCACAATGCAAGATTGATCTTTGACTATAAAACACTAGTTAAATGATACATCTAACTAAACTGCCATGATGCAATCTGACCAATAAAGAGTTAAAAAGTACATTTATTCAGGATTTCTGTCCTCTCTATGAAGATGCCTTATGCAATGTGGCATGTATTTAAAGTGTTTAGATACATCGTAGATAGTTTCTCTTAAAATGTAGAGGACATTAATGTGTTGGTCTGCTAATTCATGGTTCGATTCCCAGCACCACCAAATTACCACCAAATTACCCTGAACAAGGACCTTAACCCCCCAAACTCTCGGCTGTATTAAAGAAATAAATGAAAGTCGCTCTCGATAACGGCATCTGCCAAATTCTAATCCTGTACTAAACATAAACGTGTAAAATGCAATAGTATTAGGTGACAAAATATTATGTTGAATATAGTTATAAAGCAATTCCCGTTGGATATTTGTGTATATGTATATTGACAGCTTTATAAAGATGAAACATGTGTACGTGTGTTACGGTATTTGATTTTTAAGCTTTTGGTGTAAGCTGTTCGTAAGTTTATGGACACCTAACCAGCCCACCCTTAACCAATAACACCTATAACTGTTGACACAAAGTTAAATTAAATTGAAAGCATGCAGTTGTCCATGATGTCTTAAAATGCTGTTACATTAAAATCTCCTTTTATTGGATTGAAGAGGCCCAAAAACTGGAACAGCAATGCTGATGTGCACAAAGAAAACCCTGTGAAAACACAATTTTCCAAATTGTTGGAAGTGGTAGCGCAGTGGTTAAGGTGTTGGACTGATCAGGGTTTGATTGCCAACACCACCAAGTTGCCACTGTTGGTCAATTGCTCAGTTGTATGAAAGAGATAAATGTAAGTTGGTATGGGTAGGGGGCGCCTGCCAAATGCTATAAATGTAAGTGTATTTGTGTGAAAGAACTCGAGCTTAACCCCTGCACAGTGCCCTGACCTCAACCCCACTGAACACGTCTGGGTCGACCAAATCCCAGACCTCCTCACCTGACATTACTGCCTTATCCTACTGATCCTTTTGCAGTTGAACAGGAAGATTCCTAATGTCATAATGTTCCAAAATCCAGTGAGACACTTTTCCAACAGTGTGTAGGTTGTACTTTGGCTGTCTGACTGTTCCTGAAATGATGTGGGTTTAATGTTCAAGTGTCAAAAAATTGCATAATGATATCTTGTAAATTGACTTAGAAATATCTTTTTTGCACTGTCTTTGTAATGTTCGTATTGTTTATTGCACTGTCTGTTTCTGCACTGTCTGTCTTTACACATGCACTTTATGTCTATCCTGTTTTGTGGAATTCTATGTTTTGTGTGGCACCAGGGGGTCCTGGAGAAACGTTATTTCATCTCACTGTATACTGCATCTGCTATATATGGTTGAAATGACAATAAAGCTCCTTGAAGTTGAACCTTGAACTTGAACTCTTATAAAATATAAACTAATAAATTGTAAAATTGAGAAGTTTAATTTTGGATGTTCTTAAAAAGACCTTAGATATTTATTGTTATGTTATTACTAATAAATTACTTTGTTGTAATTTATTTTCAGGCTTATTTTAAAAGGTCTGGGATTAAGTTTGTGGCTGTGTTCCTGTACTATATTAAGTTCTTACAATTTCTGACTTTTTCAGTATCCATAATAAACCGTTATCAACATCTATGTGTCCTGTCACGTCATGAATGTGTATATACTGTATCAGGGGACAAATTAAGTCCAAATTTTTTTCTCTAACGCATGCCGTTTCGGTTCTTTTTTTTTTTCTTTAAATGGCACAGCTCTGAACTCACACTGCGCTCAGCGGTCTTTGCATGACGAACGGTCTACAGGCTGCCAAAAACATCAGTGGTATGTTACTACCGAGAGACAGAGAAAGAGCGAAATAGAAAAATAGAAAGAGAGAGAAAAACTGATGTGAGGCAGGGTGTATTACTGCTAACAGCTGTGTATTATAGCAGCTCTTTTACATAATGTGTAGACACAGAGGAGCGCAAGTATATTTTCACCCAGACAACCGGATTTCTGGATTTTTTCTTTAGATGAAATATAGCTAAAACTCCTCAAGTCTTTAATCTTGCTTATAATAATAATCAGTAGCACTGTTTGGAAATCCTTGGAAATAAATATATATATTATATATATATATATATATATATATATATATATATATATATATATATATATATATATATAGTACGATTAAAACACAGTGATCACTAATCATCTGTGTCACATGTTTTTCTGAACACACCTGTGTCTTCCCCCCCCCAGGCCACACAGGACGTCTGCTGAAATCCCTTTGTTTCACCAGTTTGACCTTCTTACTGCTGCACATCATTTATCAGATCACCATTAACAGTCTGCTAGCAGGAGACAATATCCAGCCCGACTTCAACTGTAAGTACCAGCTTATAGATACTGCAGTGGAATGAATACTTTTTTTTTTAAAAAACTACCCCTAAATATGATCACTGGTGCAGGAGACCAAGCTTACAAACTCTCTGCTGGATCTTGCTTACTTTGACATAAGGATACTTTATCAAAAAGAAAAAAAAAAAAAAAAAGAAAGAACCCTTACGACTGACTGGGCATATATCCAAGCAACACTGCTCATAACTGGCACGTAGAGGTCTACACCATCTCTGAGCAGCTATAAGTCACAACATCTGTGCACAAGATGGCGAATCAGCACATAATGAACAGAAGGGCGTTTAAATCCAGCAGAAGCAGAACCTTTTTTAAAAGGTATACGTTTATTGCTTTATTTTACACAATGTAAAAAAATATATCCAAGCAAATATGGGGAAATTAGGAACTGTAAGGAATTATAGCGTAAATGTAGCTATAAAACTGATCTAGTAATATAGCAAGAATGTTACAAGGGAGGGTGGTAGTGTTGCGGTTAAGGTGTTGGACTGCTAATTGGAAGATCGGGGTTTGATTCCCAGCACCACCAAGTTGCCACTGCTGGACCCCTGAGCAAAACCACTTTTATGGTTTTGCCCCAATTGCTCAGTAGTATAAAAGTCGCTCTTAGACGACATAGATGTAAGTGTAGAAATTGCATTATTAATCTTACATCAGTTTATTTAATTTTATAATATAAAATACCATCAACATTTGTACACTTTGCTTGGTTTTGCCAACACTTTTTGTGCTCAAACTGGCTCTTGCCTAAACAGTGGCTTTTTATCATATAAATCATTTATTTTTATTTTGCAAAGTTGTTTAGTGACATCCTGTATAGTAAAAAGTTGGTCTATAGAGGTTGTTTGGCATCGTGTGCTTCTGTTACAGTTTTTATAAATTCACTGAAATTATTTTTTTCTGTCTAGCACTTTTGCCAATACACTTTGTCATAGGGCAGCTATACAATAATCCAGATGTGGTTTTCAACTCAAAGGAACAAACCAGGAGCAACAGGGTCCATAAATAAAAAAAAAAAAAAACCTTTAAGATGGTGGAAGTGAAGAAAAACCTTGGCCATATTAGAGAAGTCCATACAACATAACTAATTGTGTTGGAAATGATGATCGCATAAGCAGATTGTGAGAACTGCAATGAGCACAAATTAGGCTTAATGATTGCAGTAGCAGATCTGAGTTCCGAATCTACAGTCGATATAAAAAGTCTGCATGCCCCTGTTAAAATACCAGGTTTCTGTGATGTAAAACACCTGCCATTGTTTAAAGTGCTTTTGATTAACCTTAAATAAAGTTCATCTTTTCTAGTAGGTGTTACGGTACACCAGACTGGAGAATCGGATCGTTTAAACCCAAATGGGTGCGTTTATTGAACACAGTGATCAACAGTAGCAAGCGAGGATTGGGCAGAGTGACAATGGATACCGGGAACCAGAGGAGAATACGGGAACAGAGGAAAGGTTGAACAGGACCAAGAGCTGAGGAACCAGAAACGAAGGAAGCAGACTAGGGAACCAGGATTGGAGGAGGCAGGTAGTGAAAAACGGTTTGCGTAGGAGCTGACCGGAGGCACTTGGAACATGAACAAAGGAAGTCTAGCATATTCATAAACATAAATGAGACCAGACAGTGACTGAGGGTAAAACATGCTCTTATATAGTGGAGTGAGTGTGAGTGAAAGTGAATGTGGAATGAGTTTCAGGTGTGACTAATTAAAATTCGGGGAAAGAAGTGAGTTGAGTGGCTAAAGGATTAGGCGTGGTGTTTGGTGTTACCGTGACAGTAGGCTTCTTTTGCCATTTTCCTAGGCGCATCTACAAAAAAAGCCATAGTCCATAAAAAGCTTCTAAAAGGGGCAGTGGTGGCTCAAATGGTTAAGGCGCTGAGTTGCTAGTCTGGAGACCAGGAAGACCTGGGTTTAAGCCCCATCACCACCGAATGTTGATCTGAATACCAGAAACACTGGGGTTCAAGCCCCACCACTGGCAAGCCAACCACTGTTGGGTCCTTGAGCAAGACCCTTAACCCTTCCTGCTCCAGGGGCGCTGTATCATAGCTGACCCTGAGCTCTGACCCCCAACTTACTCAGACTGCGAAAAAAGAATTTCACTTTGGTGTGAAAAGTGTATGTGACAAAACATCTCACATACACTTCTCATTGTTAAAAGGTTTCTGTCAGAAGAAGGGTACAGAAGAATTTTCAAGGCATAAAATACACAATGCAACACAGTAAAAACAGTCATTATTAAGTGGAGAAAATATGGCGCAACAATGATATACCTAGAACTGAATGTCCCTCCAAAATGAATAAAAAAAAGACGAGAAGAAAACTGGTCAGGGTGACTGCCAAGAGGCCTACAGCAACTTTAAAGGAGCTGCAGGAATTTCTGGCAAGTATTGGCTATGTAGGACAACAATCTCCTGTATTTTTCATATGTCTGGGCTATGGGGTAAGGTGGCAAGATAGAAGCCTTTTCTTATGAAAAAAAAAATCCAGGCCTGGCTGAATTTTGCAAAAACAAATGTAAAGTCTCCTAAAAGCATGTGGGAAAAGGTGTTCTGGTCTGATAAAAACCAAGGGTAATTCTAAAAGGTATCAAAAAGAACACCATACCCGTAGTGGAGCATGGTGTGGGCAGCATGATGCATTGGGGCTGTTTTTCTTCAGCCGGAACTGGGGTCTTATTTAAAGTGAAGAAACTCATAAACAGTTGTAAATACCAGTCAATACTAGCACACAAAACCTTCTCGCTTTTGCTAGGAAGATAAAAAGGAACTTTCACCGGGACATCGACCCAAAGCACACATCCAAATTAATTTAAAAAATGGCTTCATCAGAAGAAGAATCAAATTTTGGAATAGTCCAGCAAAAGCCCAGACCTAAAATCAGAATCCAGTGAAAAATCTGTAGCGTGATATGAGGAGGATCCTCAAAATCCGACAGCGTTCTCGCGAAACAGCGTGGAAAAAAATGGCAATTCAAGATGTGCCATGCTGATAGACTCATACCCAAAAATTGCAAAGGTGCTTTAACGAAGTATACGTTTAGGGGTGTGCACACTTATGCAGCCATAAGGCACAGGTTACAGTTTACATTAAAGGTGGATCAACTTCTAAAATGATTTATCTTAGTATCACTTTTTTTTTTTACATCGCAAAAGCCTGGCATTTTAACAGGGTTGTGTAGACATTTTATATCCACTGTATAGTATTAACCGTAGCTTATTTACAGCATTGGTGGGTTCAGGCACTTCGACATCACGAGAATAATAACCATTTTCCTGTAGACATTTTATTTGAAAAATCCCTTGACAATTTAGCTGAAATACAATAAAGAACTAAAAGGGTGAGCGTGCTTGTTAAAATTTCAGATTAAATCTTGAAAAAAATTTAATTAAAGCGAGAAGTGGAAGCATTCCCAGGTACTGGTGTCCACCATTTCTAATGTACCGGAAAATTGAATGATTCAATTCACACTGTTAAACAGGAATTGGTTCTAATGACTTTTCTGTCTGTTCAGTCTGAGACCTGACTGACGCCAAGTATGTGGTAAAGGAGTGCTGAAGGGCACAGCTGGTATTTGAAACAATTTCTATGCTCTAATGGAGCTCCAGAGATTTAAACATCCAACATTAATATCTGTGTGTGTCATATGTTTATGAATGTAATCAAACCTTGCGGTCAGAGCTGAGACCACCTATAGAAGTCGGTGGCAGTCGACATTAATAAAAGAGCAGGACGTGTACAGAAAAATGTTTCCTGTTATCAGAATACTCACTCAGGTAGGTCAGTGCAGTTGTAGGTGAACAATCAGGACACACACGTTCACGCAAGCTTACAAATCACACAGACACATAAAACTGTCATGCTGAGGTTAGAGGTCAGGATCACTGGCAGGAA
This sequence comes from Bagarius yarrelli, assembly GCA_005784505.1. Classification (NCBI taxonomy): domain Eukaryota; kingdom Metazoa; phylum Chordata; class Actinopteri; order Siluriformes; family Sisoridae; genus Bagarius; species Bagarius yarrelli. The sequence continues at coordinate 3,405,954 of VCAZ01000003.1, read as the reverse complement.
GATGGAGATGAAACAGCATTACTGGAACACCTACTCACTCAAGGCATAGGTCAGGTGTCACCTTGTGTGGTACACAAGATGCTGTAAGCGTGACCTGATGTTAACTAAAATAATATTTAGTTATTTGATTATTACCACTGATCTTGATGTTGATTAAATATTCTATATACAATAAAATTCAGCTTGGGTAGTAAAAAAAAAAGTTTATTTTTCCCTTCCAGCATGATTTCTAAAGTCTGAACATCTTCCCAACAGCCATAAATTCCTGTTCTTCATTTCTCACTTCTTGCACATCTGGCTGTAAGGCAGATAGAACACAAGATAGCTGCTGTAGCTGGGATTGAAAAGGTAACGTGATAGCTAAAAAAATTGCCCTAAAGGGATCAATAAAGTCGTTTGATTCAAATATATCATTTATATATATATATATATATATATATATATATATATATATATTATATATATATATATATATATAGTGGCTATAAATGATTAACAAAAGCTCAACAATGATTTATCATTACTACTACTACTACTTTTAATAATAATAAATAAAATAATAATTAATATCTTGACTGTTTGGATAGGATAATTCTAATGTACTATTTTTTTTACTTAATACATTTATATTTACAATAAATTTTCTCAGATGTTCTTATCCAGAGCGACTTACATTTATCACTTTTATACAACTGAGCAATTGGGGTTTAAAGGTCTTGCTCAGGGGTTCAGCAGTCGTAACTTTGTGGTGCTGGGAATAGAACCCCGATCTTACAATTAACAGTCCAGAACCCTAATCACTAACCACCCTAACCACCACTGCGCTACCACTTCCCCACTTCCACAGCAGTGTGTCACTCCACTGCTGCACGCTTCAAATTCCAAGACTGTTGCTTGCCTACAAAGCAAAAAACTAAGCACCGCGCTCTTATTTTAAAACACTCATCATTTCTCACCTTTCTCCGTGCGCTCCCTCAGATTCACTAGCGCTTCTTGACCGATCCCGTCGTCCTTTAAGACAAAACGTAGGTCTGCCTCAGGTTCTGGCATCAAGAACGTATAACGAGCTTCCCATCAATGTCAGAACAGCTTAGTCTCCAGTCTAACGTTAAAAAAAAACCCTTGCTATTTTTCAACAGTTTTTTGGGTTGTTATTCTGTTTCTAATCTAGCGTACCAGTATGAATCAGAACAATTATGAGACACAAAGCACTTTTGTATGTCGTTTTGGATATGGGCTCGTACTAAATGATGTAAGTTTGTAAATAAATGATGTAATAGTCAGGTTTTAGCCATTGAGGTTGACTAAAGTTAGCTGTTCCACGACCTGTTTACAGTAGTTTTCCCTTCTAATAACACACTGTAACATTAGTTGGAAGTTGGTTGTGTATGTGTGTGTGTGTGTGTGGTTTTTTTTTTTTTCTTAGAGCTACACAGAGCTTCATTTAGGACGGCCACAGAGATGCGAGCTTAACCTCTAAGCAGACATTTTATTGAATCTGCCAAAAATTGAAGGGAACTAAAATATTATTTAAAGCGTTCTGACTCAAATCCCTGACCCCAACGTTAATAAACAGGGGTGTTTCATCCTAAATCAGATGTGACTGCTTCATCATGTGCTCTTCTTTCTTAAATTCCTTGAAATAATACATTTAATATTATATTATGATAATTAGTAGTATTATTTACATCATTTGGCAGATGCATTTATCTTTTTTTATATAACTGAGCAATTATATAATTATAATAACAATTATATGAATATAATAACGATTATATATCTGAGCTCAGGGGCCTAACTGTGGGGCTGAGAATCAAACCCTGATCTTGTATTTAGCAGTCCAACACCATAACCACTGCCCTACCACTTTGTTCCTATTAGCAGACGTAACCCGTGACCCTAAGACAGAAGTTTATGTACTACTGGTGAACCCAGCAGATTTACTTTATCAGCTTTGTGCAGTATTAATAATTAGATCGTAATGAAAACTCGGAATGGGGTTAGAGCACGTTTGCACATGCTTGTTGGTATGCACACACACACACACACACACACACACACACACACACACTGGATGTATTGTATCCAAGTATGTTTTTGGCCCTTAAACAATCAGCATGCTCGCAATTCAATAAAATATATGTATATATTGGACACATATTATACTACATATTTCCTTTTGTAGACCATCCTTTTTTTTCCTTTGTTATTGATGTCTGATGCCATTCTCATACTCATAGCTCTTCTCCTATTTCATCCAACTATTTACAGTAGCAATTTAAGAGAAAAATCTTGCTCTTTATTTACATGTGCATGTGATTTCCAGAGTAAGCAGATTCAAACACAGGAAACTTTTATGGTTGCAAAATTGTCACCCTTGAATTTGTTATGTAAACCTGTGTATTTCCATATCCTGTTCAAATTCTGGAAAAAAAAAACCTTGCAAAAAAGCTGAATATAGCAGCACAAACAGGGGGTACAAATATATGGCTAGATAAGTGATTTTACTTTGTGCCATAGTTTATTGAGTAATTGTGCATCCTAAATTTTATTTCACCTCTAAGTGCAGTGTTTTAATTCATGTGCAACGTAGTGCAGACGTAGCCTGCAGGACTATTTGGCAACAACAAGCAAGGAAATAGATTTGATCAATGTTTCTACTGTGTTTTCTTTTGTTCCTGGTAAACAGTGGGTTAAATAGGGGTATATGTGACTGATTACCAGATTAGACTTAATATGGCAGGCATATTACCCAGTCTGTTTAAAGTGGGTCTGGTGCTGGTTTCTTTCATGCTGTGTAATATAATAAAATATATTTATACGCAGGGTTGTACCCACCATTGAAATCCCCGAGATCCAAACCTCAGTATTTTTCTAATAACAAAAGCCTAATGATTACCTAAGTAATTACCTAATACTAATTTTAATTTGTAGCCGCAAGCCAAGATAACAGATCTTCTCAACTGAGATGGTCTTACAGCGCTCATCTATTGCTTTAAGATAGCCAATCAAATCAAAGTAGGCGGGGTTTATTTTCACAGGCACTGAGCGCAAAAAATTCCAGCTTGATGCATCAGACAGTTATGAAGTGCATGATGTGGGTAGCTAAACCCCAATTTTTTGTCTTTTATTTTATAAAAGAATTGCTAAACGACCGACAGGAATTTCCAGGGATGTAAACTAATAAACTGGAAGTGGTAGCTCAGCGAGTAAGATGTTGGACTGCTAATTAAAAGATCAGGGTTCGATTCCCAGCACCACCAAATTACCACTGCTGGGCCCCTAAGCAAGGCCCTTAACCCCCCATTGTTCAGTTGTACAAAAGAGATAAGATGTGAGTCACTCTTATTAAGGGTGTAATTATTATTATTATTTTATTCTTAGGACCTGCCATTGCTGAGCCCCCCATACTCATTTATAAGAATCTTTGTCTATGTCTCACTAGCTTCATCTTCCATCTCCTGAAAGTTTTTATATCTCTTTACATTTTTGTACAATGCTAGAAGACAAACCGGTGCCAAAAACAACATATCTCGCCCAATAGCTCCTGGCAGTGAATTCATTTCAGCTAGTTGTCAAAGAAAGAGAGAGAGAGTGAGGTTGCTGTGCGTCCCTTTGAGGGAGCCGTTGCAGGGTTCAAGAAAACAAGCACTCTTTCTGTAGAGGGGAGCGACGGGAAGTTTAGAGATTACAAATTTTTTAAAAAGTCCCTGTGCTCAAAGGGTGTGTTGTGGCGAGAGGTTGAGTCCTGTTTAAAGCATTCCTAATCGGTCAATGAACCAGTCCAATCCCAGGTCTTCTCTCCAGCCTCACAAAGTGAACACTGAGCCAGTAATCACATTAGGGTTTCGTTTATAAACATTTATCCGCATAAAAATTTGGGTTTGTTGGTTAAGACATGTGGCCAAAGCCAAGTTTATGTTTATATTTCAGGACAGGAGTCCCCACACTTTTCAGATGAGACAAATCCCCAATTTCCTGATATTTTAAATGAACTTTTATTCTTTTTTTATTGTTTTTTTTTTCTGACTGGCGTGCAGTAGCATCTGCTCATCAGCTTGGAATGTTATATTAGATATATTCTGTTGGTGGGTGAATCTAACAGGAATTAAACTACCTTAAAAAATCAAGGGAATATTAGTTTGAAAGGCAACCCTTATTATTAAATAAAGATATGGTATACGTAAAATATATATCAAATTACATTTTCAAAATATGTATTTGGAATTGTTCAGAGAGTCGTTCCAAACGTGGTGGTGGGCCGAATCTGGCCTCCGGATCGTAGTTTCAGGACCCCTAGTTAAGGATAAGCAAAATGTTTTTCACAAAGTAAGACTATCCTGCAAATGGGGTTTAAGATTGGCATGTCAAGCAGCCAATCCCAGTTGGTTTTGTTTCAATTACAGTACAATTACATTTACAGAATTTGGCAGACGTCCCTATCCAGACTTATCTCTTCTATACAACTGAGCAATTGGAGGTTAAGAGCCTTGCTCAGGGGCCCAGCAGTGGTAGCATGTTGGTGCAGGGAATCGAACCCCCGATCTTACAGGTATCAGTTTAACACCTTAACCACTGAGCCTCCACTTCCCCCATTAGAGCTGTAGAGTTGTATTATGCATTTAAATGAATGTCGAAGTAAATGAAAAGGTTAGCATGTTTGTCTCACGCTTCCAAGGTTGTTTTGGGAGGATGGATTCCCACGTTCGACCTGTGCAGAATGTTCTCGTTCTCCCGGTGCTTCAGGGTTTCTTCCAACTATTCCGGTTTCTTACACAAAGTAACTCTAAATAGTGAGTGTGGGCTCTTGTAAACAATCTATCCGGATGCCCTCCCCCTTCTTTTTGCCCTGAATAGAGTCTCCTGAAATAAACTACAGGTTTCCCGTGACCTGTGATAGAAACTTCACTTTAATAGGAACCGTAATTGCAAATTCCTGTCCTAACTTAAGCTGGAAAAATCGGGTTTTGTATGTACTTCACTGTGATTTGCCACATTTTATTTACGCTATATTGCTAAAAATTTGTGGACACCAGACCATCAGATCCATATGTGGTTTGCTACAAATCTTTGTCTTTGTATGTTGTAGCGTTACATTATTCCTTCACTGGAACTGATAAACCCAAATCCTGTTCCAGCATTCCATTACCCCATTCCAAAACCCCTGATATCCATGAAGACATGTTGTGTTATGACTGGAGTGTAAAATTTAAGTGTTCAGCACAAAATCCTGAGCTTAACACCACTGAACACCTTTTGGATGAACTGGAGCACCGACTGCATCACAGACCTCCTCACCCGACTTTAGTGCCTAATCTCATTAATACTATCGTATCTTAATGAACACATATCTCATATTCTATCTCCAAATTGTAGCGGAAAGCTTTAATAGGAGAATGAACAGCAAAATAAGGAACAAATATGGAATGAGATGTTTAAAATCACATCTGTTTGTGATGGTGAGCTGTCCAGAAACATTAGGCAATATAGTGTGTTTGCTGTTTGTGTCACGGACACACCAGGCTCTGCCAACATTCACCTCTCACAATTCCCAAGGAACTGATCCCCAGAGAACTGATCTAAACTGTGTGTGGAACACCGACTGCACACATACACACTATTTAAGCTCAATACTCATAAGGACCCACATCCTTCATGTATGTCTCCAAGTTCTCGTTCGTTTCCTCTCTTCCTAGATTCTTAGTCCTCCTGTGACTCCTGGTATCTCCGTGTTTGGGGTAATCCTGTTTATGTTAAGTTCCTCGTTCATGCTAAAGACTTTAAAGCCCGCTATTTTCCTCTGTTGACTGTCTGTTAGTTTGGTTGTAATCACCCTGTGAGTTTGATTTTTAAGGATAGAATTCCTATAAACTGTAGTCCCGCAACTTTTAGCCACAGTTTGTGTATAAGAAATCTGTTTTGTGTAGCTTCATTTCATGCAGTCATGCAAAGTGAATGATTATTAGATGTTGGTAATTATAGCTATTTTAGCCTTGTTATAGCATAGGTAAGATCTGTTTAACTTGACCGGTTAGCTTTTACAGCCAAATAATGTAACATAAAAGGTTCTGTGTGTGATTATATAGTTTGCTTATCAGTTTGCTTACTCCATCTATAGGAGCTATATATGTTAATGTGAAACAGTTCCTATAGCTTTAAGTTCTCAGATGCTAAAAATTTTTGTGGTTGGCAAGCACAGTTTTACACAACATCCCCCAGCCAATCCGGAACACTTATTGTGGAATGTGTAAGCATTTTTAAGCCCACTAATGAGTCTCCCACCTCGCTGTGACCTCCTTTTGTGACCTCTAAGTGTACATTAATATGCTATTGTTTGCATCGCTGACACGTGGAAACTGCAGTAGCATTTCTTGACTGTCCCCAAATTCAAAAGGAGCCAGAAATAAAAATAACAATATCCTAATGTGTTCTAGTGTGTCATCAACAGCTTATAAAAGACTGTACAAGAAGAATTGGCGTCCCCTGGATGCCAATCCCACACGCTCTAAAAATAAAACTGCACTCTAACCCATTTTTTTTAAGTTGAAGCCTTCTAACAAAAGCCAGATTTAAATCATTACCCACACGAAGGCTGGGGTAATGATGTAGTACAGTATTTGTGCATCAGTGTCACATGGGTGGAGTGGTCTTGGATAGAATTTCATTCACAGAGACTCCAGTAGTTTGTGCAGATGTTTAGGGTCTCCAAAAACATACATGTGAAGCTTATTATAAAGACACACCTTATGTCGGGGTCTAATGTCAGATGCATATTTTGTATAAAGACATATACATGTAAAAGACATTGACTTTTCAATTAAAATGTTTTTTTTTATACTTTAAACTTTATCTAGTCGTAATAGGGTTCATTTGTGCTATTTATGCATTTGATTTTCTTGCCTCGGCTTGTTTAGTGGGATATTTTTCTCTTCCTAGTCTTATAAAAAGTCTGGTTTCAGTAATGCTTTTTTTTATTGAAAGTTCTTTGCCGAGCTTTGGCATGCGCTCCGCCTTGGCAGTGGCTACGTTTCAACAATAAGAAACCACGTCGCTTTCTGCAAGGGATCGGTTATAGTGCAACTACACCACAGGTGCCGTTATAAAAAGAATTTTTGAACTGCGTACAATTTACAGAAAAACTGGCTGCTCCATTTAGATCGTTCATGTTGTAGCTGTGACAGTGCAAAAAAAAACACCCCACAAAACCCCTTTTTAATTTGCCCAACCGGCTTATTGCCACCAATAAAGACAATTGCCATTGTTATTAATTATTGTATAGAACATTGTTAATAAATTGGCACAATCTGATTTGAATAGGTTTTATTTAGACTCGTACCTCATATGTTTCCTCTACTTTATTGTCTTTATATTCATCACCAAGGCCTTGAGTTGAGCAAATTTTGCAGCTGCTCTCCTCCACACACACACACACACACACACACACACACACACCTGACAAAACACCACTTCTTGGACAAGTAAAAGAAGAGTAAAAGAAGCAAAAAAGCTTACAGCGAATAACCTTATTTGTGTAGAATTAGACACGCATGCCTGAAAGGTTGGCCAAAGCATTTTGTAAGAACAGAAAAGAAAAAATAGAAGAACTGATGTTTGCCGATCGCTTTAGATCTACCCTAATCTAGGATGTGGGAGAACATTAAAGAATGGATAGGAATAGATGCTGAATAATGTAATACAAACCTGCATTCGTTGTATATGTTGGTTTATCTTATTGTAAATGATTTTAAAAAAGTAAATGCATTATTTATTATAAAGGTTTTGGTATATCTAAAGGAATCTAGAAAGGTTTATATTCAGTACAGCACTGATCCATATCATCAAAATTCCATATCCATATTATTTAAGAGTGTGAGTTGCATAGAATCTAGGAGTGTGACGAGACACATATTCCACGAGACGAGATGTGACACGAAACTGGGTTTACTAGAATGAGACAAGAGTTTTAGACTTTTTTTAAGAAATCCTTGATAAAGAATTATCTCACACACACACACACACACACACACACACACTATTTAAGCTGCCTACTCACACAGGCACTTTGTCTGGTCTTCCATTGTGGAAGAAGGACTCACTCCTGCGATCCTTCACGTATGTCTCCAAGTTCTTATTCGTTTCCTCGGTTCCTAGATTCCAAGTTCTCTGTTAGTTCCTAAGGCTTTCCAGACTCCTCGTTCTTCCCAATTCTGAGTGTAACTCTGTGACTCCTGGTATCTCTGTGTTTGGGGTAATCAAAGTTCCTCAATCATGCTAAAGACTTTAAGGACCCCAATTTTCTCTGTTGAGTGGCTGTTTCTTTGCTTATAATCACAAATACCAAGTCCAGCCTGTGTAGCGAGGTTTGTGTTTGCGAAGCATTTAAAGTGCGGCTCAAATCCTGCCTTGCGCACAGCCACATCCATATCACGCGTGTTGTCTGTTACAATAGCAATTCAGATCATGTTAGCAGAGGTGTACGGTAATACTTTCTTACAATGTTTGCATTCTGTCTTTGTCTTGTCTATCATTCTTTCTCCGTTTCTTATTTCCACCGGGAAACCAAAATGTTTGCCACACAAACGATTTAAATGTGGTGGGGCATCTTGTTTCATTAGATTCTCATGAGACATGTGGGATCTCAAAAGATACATTAAATCTCACAAGATCTCATATTACAAGAGCTTGTAACACTCCTAATAGATGTACATTCTGCCTGGTTATTTTTAGGCAGCAGAAAGAACACACACAATATATATACCTAATGTAAAAAAAAGACCAGACAGTGCGCTTATATAGTGAGTGAGAGTAAATGTGAAATGTTAATCCAGGAATCGTCATTGTAAGTAATTAGTTTCATTAAAGCTATTGATCAGCGTTTACTCGGTTAATTCCAAAATAAAGATTTAAAAATTGATATATATATATTGTATATTGTCAAAAGTTGTGGACGCCTTACCAGGACACAAAAGTGTGTCTCGCCGACCCTTACTGTTACCACAAAGTTGGAGTTGTTTAGAATGTCTTGTTGTATTCTTTTTAACAGAAACATAAAATATAACATTTCGTCACTGGAAATTAAAGGCCCAAACATTGTTTTTGCATAACACACCCTGTGCACAAACCGATGAGCTCTATGAAGACAGGGTGTGTTATATCTGGTGTGGAAAAACTGACAGCATACTGGAGGAGTGACAGCAGAATTGCAGCGCTAAATTGTTTGTATTTTTTTTTTTTTGCATGGGTGTATGTGTGTGAGTTCCCTGTGACGGGATAGGATGGCTCCTGCTCTGTTAAATCTACTATATATAAATACACAGTGTAGAATAGGTAAAAAAAAGAATTAAACAAAATATTTTATTCATTTATGTCTTTAATTTACATATAATAGATATGGTACCTTGTTAAAGTAAAACTAAGAAAAGTCAGCATTTTTTTCCTCAACATGGTAAAATACTGCTCGGTCATGCTGATAGCTTTTAACCCTGAGGTACCAGTGACCGGTTTTCCTGCCTCTTTTCCTGAATTCGAGAAGCTTCGAGGTTGGACCGGGACTCGCTCCTCTGACCCAAGACCCAAAGTCTTCTTTCATTTGATCACCATTACCATACGCTGTAATTAACAAAAACCTGCCGTGACGCCCAAATGAGGATGGATTCTCTCTTGAGTCTGGTTCCTCTCAAGGTTTCTTCCTATTCATCTCAGGGATTTTTTTCTTGACACAGTCGCCACCGGCTTGCTCATTAGGGACGCGCTTACAATTTTAACTGTTACTGCATTCTGTATAAAACTGCCTTGAGACAGTGTCTATTGTTAAAAGCGCTATACAAATAAAACTGAATTGAATTGGAAGCTAAAGGGTTCAGCTAAGAAAGCGGTTCTTCTCTTGGCAATTCTGCGCCTTTTATGACCTTCAGCTCTACTTAGGGTCATGAGCTTCTTCCCGATGGTCTGCCTGACCTCTGAAACAGGTTCCTTTTCCTCCTCTGCAGCTACCTTGAACCTTAAAAATACGCAGCTCTTTTGGAAGCAGCGCTTATACACATTAAAAGTGCTACAACAAAAAAGTTAGTTGAGGGGTGTACATACTTATTCAACCAGGTAATTGTTTGTATATAGACTTTATCAGTTTCTTTAAAAAATGTTTAATTTAGAATCGGGAGGAGAAGGATCCATGTTGCAACGAGTGGCTTTATTAGAGTAATCCAATAACATGGTCAAAATACAGGCAGAGGTCTGTAGACAGTAATCCAGAGCAAACTTTGCAAACAAATTAGAATCGCTAGACAGAAAATCATAAACATAAACCAGGCTGAGATCAGAAACCATAAAGACTGGAGTAAACTTGAAACGTTCAGTATGTAGCATAGCATACAATACTTTGCAACGTGTACATGGTAACGGAAAACTTATGAAGCTAACAAACAGGAAGTACTTCCGGCAGTTTGAGCAAAAGTCAGTACTCTGGTGGCAGCGCCCTCTGGTGGGGGGAGGGAGGAGTCATTACAAATTTTAAATGCAATTAATTAATTCTGGACATACAGCTAGCATACAGTTTTAAGCGGTAATGAAAAGATCGTTACCAAAATAAGTACAACATTTAGTTTTTTTAGCTTATGAAGAAGCAAATGTTATGTAAGTATTATAAATATAATATAGCTTTGTAAAAGTGGCGAGTCTAAACACTTTGTTAGGAATCAGTTGGGAAATAAAAAACTTTTAAAAGATACAGTTTCTGGGTCACTTTTTTTAAAACTTCAAAATTTCAGGGGAACCGCACTACACCACACTCACATTAACAAGTTAATATCTTATTAGAGCTGACATGGATGGCATAATGTTACAGCATTAGTGTTTGCCACCTCATTATTCTAGGGTCCTCAGTTCCACCCTCAGCTTGAATTACTGTTGGTTTCTGGACTCCTCAAACCTCACATGGGAGCGAGTGTGTACATGGTGATCTACGTCGGTCGGTCTGGCATCCGGGATGTGTTCCCGCCTTGTGTGCAGCATTTACAGAAGCTGCTTTGGCTCCATGGTGACTCTGGCCAGGATAGAGTGGTTACTGAAAATGAATACACTCACACATTTTAACCTAATCTCTGCTTTTGTGGTGTAAGTGAGAATACCGCAGACAGGAATTTCAACATATTTCAACCTTACTTGGAATTTAATTTAAAATTAGAGTCTAAGTGCAGATATATAAGTGGGTAGTAACAAATCTCACTATTAACTTGTAGCTTATTAGCATTCATATAACTGGCATATTGGCTGTTTGTTAGTATTTATGCATCACATATTAATGTCTTATACTTTTTATACGTTTATTAAGGCCCGAAACTGGAGTAGGTAGTTAGTTCATGCAACAATTTAGTATGTCAGGATAAAAAAAAAATGAATTCTGCAATTGTCCATGTGCAATCTGGTGGAAATGGAGGCTTTTGATTATTGGTATAGTCTTAGCAGGGTGGGCTCTAGGCATGGGCGGGGGTGGGTTAAGCCCACCCAAACATCTGTCTTGCCCACCCAATCAAAATATGTTTTTATTTTCGTGTGTACAATTTGTGATTTGATAAAAGCGGTCTGAAGTGGGCTCTGTGTTGAGAAGTTTGAGGAAGGGGTGTAGAAACCCTGACTGTTAAAAGATTATAATATTGCCTAAATTTTGTTTTAATTCTATTCTCTATTGTTGCCTCCGGTTTTTGTAGGGACTTCGACTGTGTTAAAATGTTGCTTTAGTTGCTATTCTGACTCCCTCTTTGCCAATAGAAAAGCTGCTGTGGAACCCGGACCATCTGGCAGAAGGTCTGGCTAGACAAGACAACCCAAATTCTACAAGAAAGACAATTTCTAATCACCATTCAACTTTTCAAACATCTTTATCCAAAATATTCATAAAACTGTTTTTCATCAAAAATATATTTGAGTAATTTCCTTTATAAACTAAACATCCATTTGTGCTTTTATCAGAGCAAAATGACAATCTTGTCTGTGGTGATCATGTGGATGTGGTGAATTCTTTAAAATATTCATGAACCACATGAAATTGTCCATTCGTTGCATTCGAAGTTCAAAACAGATGTTCACACACACATACCGAGTATTCAGAAGGCCCAAGAATGTGTATAAACATGTTCCTAAATACACACACACACCTTTACAGTTTTGGTACATTTAACTGTCTATCATAAGGTACAGTACATCCTGTGTAAACAATGTGTTTCAGTGTTTTTATCCGAGATCATGTTCAAGTTGAAGTCATGAGGACAGGAAGTGAAACTTTGAGCTGACTCCATATGTAGAGTTATTTATCGCTCCCTGTGAGATGACGGCTTGCCTCTGACTTGTGAAGTTGCTGAGCGTCTATAGTATGTGTTGCAATTTAAAACACATGCTTTCTATCAGGGAAATGTTGTAAATGAGGTGTGAATCACTGCATGTTGTGTGTGTATCTTATACGCCCTTTTCCTTCCAGATCGAATGAAATGCTCAGAAGTGAATGCTCTCCAGTTTATGTGGCCATTTTCTATAAAATAACTTATTAAATGGATAAAACATTTTATTTTAATTAAAAAAAGGTAAAGTAATTAAACAAAAACATCACCATATGGCAAAAGAATAATGTTTTTTCTGGCCAAAATATATAAATATAGCACATCGGCATGTATGGCTTGTCTCTCTCTCTCTCTCTCTCTCTCTCTCTCTCTTCTGTTCTCTTCTCTTCTTCTCTTCTTTCTTCTTTTCTTTCTTTCTTTCTTTCTTTCTTTTTTACATTTATATTTACAGCATTTGGCAGATGCCCTTATTCAGACCGACTTACATTTATCTCTTTTTTTATACAACTGAGCAATTGGGGGTTAAGGCCTTTGCTCAGGGGCCCACAGTGGTGGCTTGGTGGTGCTGGGACTTAAACCCCGGTCTTTCTGGTATCAGTCTAACACCTTAAGCACTAAGCCGTCATTCTCTCTCTCTCTCTGATTTTCTCTCTCTCTCTCTCTCTGTTTCTCTTTATTTCTCTTTTTGTTTTCCTCTTTCCTCTCTCTCTCTCTCCTCTCTCTCTCTTCTCTTTCTCTCTCATTATTTTCCTCTCTCTCTGTCTCTAGTCATTGTCATTTAGCTAACTGTATTTTTTTTTTTAAATTTTTCAATAATATGCAAAAAATGGCCAACAAATATTTTTAATATTGGATCAAATTTGTATAATCATGTGGGCTTATGAAAACTGTGCGCACACACACACACACACACACACAATCCACACACAAATTTTATTCATAAACATATATTTATATATTATCTGTATATATTTTATTCTATATCCCAAGCTATTTGTCATTTTATATTGTATTTATAACGCCATATTTGTATTGTATGGATGTGATGCTTAATTGTCCCAGTACTTTTATCTATATAGTGTTTATTCTATCTTGATATGACTTTCTGTATGTATTTGATGCTCAGTTAGTTCTTTGGGCCCCTAATCCTGCTTCTGTTTTTTTTTCTGCAGGTTCATCATGGGAAAAATCAATAAGACAGCTGGGCTTTGAAAGGTAGGAGTGTGTTGCTTCCAGATTATAAATTTAACTGGACACCGTTTACGTGTGAACAGTGACAAGAGAAAATTTGTTGTATGCTTTGATCTGCCGGTTCTCATTGGAGACCGCACTTTCTTTGCAACAACACGCTAGGATATTAGAGTGAAAAATATTCTATCAAGTTGTTAAAATAGCAAAAAGATCATTTATTCATATGACAGCCGCTTTTATCCAAGCACGAAAAAGAATCTAATCCAACCCAAGCACATGGCTGTAAAGGAGCTGACAAGTTTTACTAACTTACCCACCCACAAGTGTAAGATGCCTGTAGGAGGAACAAACCCCCACCCCACATACACATACACACACACTGCCAAGTTAAAAAACTTATAATAGAGAGCCAAATAATATACCTAACCACAAGGGCCACACACTGTGTATTAGTGTATTTATTTGTACACACACACATACATACATACATATACACATGAACATGTGCACACCAACACACTGGCCTGACTGTAAACAAAGCTATAAATTAAGTAAAGTTGAAATAAGCAGAAAAAGAACTGTGAGAAAATGTGTTTCTAGAAACACACACACCACACACACAAACAGATGTGCACACATTATGAGGCTGCACAAGATACTATTCGCGCAGACCCACAATGATTCCAGGTGTGCGATCTGTATAAAGGCACAAATTTCTGTTCCAAATTTACTTAAAACTAAAAAAATTGGTAAGACAGACAGATAAACGATAGACCATTAAAGATAAACAGATGTCAGCAGATTAAGAGTGTACCAGTTCCAATGTTTTAATTTACCTCTGGTTATGCGGGCAGTGAAATCCCATACAAACACTTTACTTGGTTACATTGAATAGAATTTTGAAACGTCATGTCACTGATTTAGTAAAAGACTGCCAGAAATCCATTCATATGTAAGGAATACACCAACCTTTAGTCTGCGTTTACACTGCAGGTCTTGATGGGCCAATTCCAATTATGTGACCTGATAACCTATACACGATTTTTTGGCGCAATGGATACGACAGTAATCGCATATTCGTGACACTTACATATATATCATCTATATATATATATATAGATATATATATATATATTATATATATATATGTATATAGATAAATAGGCCCCTGTTATGTGCCACAGTCGCTTATTTAGTTAAAGGTGAAAATCCAATCTGTCTGCTTACATGACAGACGCTAATACACGTATCTGATTCATATCCGATTCATTTACAAATAATTCGAGGGATTTTTTTGTGCTTTCACGGTCATGGGTCATATCCCATCTGTGCCACATTAGAGGTAAAAATCGGAATTGGGTCACATGATACACGCAGTCTAAATGTGTCCTTAGGCTCATGGGAAAATAAATTAGTACATCGGAAGAGATCATCAGACATCATTTCATTACAACTTATAAAAACTGCTGAAGCCATAAAAGAGTTTATTCAAGAGACACATGGTCATGGTAGGATCAGAACCCTGAATAGTATTTGTTCATATTTTAGAAGCATAAATGTTCATTAATTAATCATCCAAATAAAATAATAGTCCTTTCCTTTGATAAAAGTAAGTGCTACAGTATAGATGACCTGTCGGATTGATTTACCCATTTCCCATACAAGATTATCCAAAACAAATACCATATGTCTAAATAGGCACCACCGAACAGCATAGACAGCACTCATTTATTTCACAGCATCATACCTCTAGACGGCACTTTCAGACATGACTGGCAACAGATGCATGTGATTAAATTAGTCTTCAGGACAGGTGGCATCGTTCAAACAAGCCTCATTTACTTTCTTGATAATTATGTTTGCTGGACTGTTATTATTATGTATCATTGGTATTATTTGACTAGCTGTGTGTCTGTTGGCCAACGTGCCTGCTGCACTGCAAAATTGGTGGCTGTCTCTCTTCCTCCCGTAGGAAAAGGGAAGTTGCAACGAGACAGCAATATCTTCTAATTCCTAAGTGTGTGTGTGAGACAAAGCGTATGTGAGTGAAGCGGAGTGGAATGTGATTTTGGCCAGAGTTTGAAGTAGGTTTTTGGAGAAACATACGCTATGTGGTTTCCTGTCACTCTAAGTTGGCTCCACTGATGCTCCATCACAAGCTTAACTTCTTAACAGCCCATAATGTAACTGCATAGTGCATAAATGTATTCATATGTTGCTAAACAGTTAAACACCATTGACAGAAAAATAGATTTCCTTAAGTACTAGCTATTGTCACGGATACGTCAGGCTTAGTCAGGCTTTCCCATTCACAGTTTCCTGAGATATAATCACACACACTTTTTAAGCAACTTCCTTACCTACGGTCAGTGTCTGGTCTAATTCGATGGAAGAAGGACTTGCTTCATGATCACAGTCTTTCCAGAATTTCAAGGACTTCCAGACTCCCCTAAGATAAGAGAGTTACAGACTCTAAGACTGCCCATGTTTCCAGGGGCTTTCCAGTGACTCCGGTGTTCCAAGTGCTCCGGTTAATTCTTTGTTCTCTGCGTCCCTTGGTTGCTCTAAAGACCCTAAGTTCTTTGATTTTCTATGTTCAAGTTTTGTTACGCACCTCTGTGAATAACCCGGTCTGTTGGGTTCTAATACCGCAGTCCCGAATCTACTTTCCGTTACATCTGTCTATGTCTAATAAAATGTTGACATATTTTAAGTTACATTTACATAAGAAACGAATTTTTTTTATGGAGTGAACAAAGAGTGAGAAGGAAATGAGAAGGAAGTAAGAAGGAAGTGAGGAGGAAGCGCAATACATTAAATGACATTAAATGGGAGGATTTCTATGAGCTGGGTTTGATAGGAACAAAGACTGGTTTAAGTTGACTATAGTAACTGAAATCATCACTCCAAACTGTACAGTGATAAGCAGAAAAGCTTCTCAGGTGCACAACACAGCACATGGTACCCTAAAGTGGATAAGCTGCAACAGGAGAAGACCATAGCAGCATTCCAAAAGAAAAGGGGAAAAATAACTCTAATATGAATCTTTATTATAATTTTTACCGTTGTAGGTTTAATAAATATAATTTTGAAAATTGTGTATTTGTTGCACAGTTTGTGATGGAGACTCAAAGCACTTTTTTATGCAGGAAAAAATAGGAATACATTGCAATCTATTTGATACAATAATTGAATATGCTCTGTCTCTAAATGAATTAGTAAAGGGAAAAGATGCTTTCTTACATTTAAAAAAACATTCTCTCATCCTCTGTCTGTCTGTTTTTATTTACATCCCCTGATACAAATGAGGACACTTTTGTCTATTTATTGTTTCTTGGTTTAGCCTTATTGGGTGGCTGTTTGTTCTATAAAGATAACTAAATTGCCTCCAGCCCTCACAGTCTCCCTCAGAGAACAGGTTCCCATGAAAAGTTCTCTTGACCCTTTGAGTAAAAACATGGGAATAAGTTTCTTCTGCAATTTCTTCTGCAGCGATCGAACCACAAGCTATTGTTAAGAGTAACCGGTATATGTTTATCTTTTAACTGTTTTGGAGAACAAAAAAATCATTTGTGCTGTATTTGTGGTCCAGCGTTAATGTTTTGTTACCCTACAGGTTTTAAATTACTCACATGGACGTTCAGGCTTTGAGAATAATTTGATTGTAATAATAGCCTACTAAAGAAAAATAAATACATAGAAAAGTTGATATTTCATTAACATCTCTCGCATTTGGCAGACGTCCTTAAACAGTGCGCCTTACAGCTGGGCAGTTGAGGCTTAAAGGTCTTGTCTAGGAGACCAGTGGTAGGAACTTGGTGATGCTGGGAATTGAACCCACAATCTACCGATTAGCAGTCCAAACCTTAACCGCTGATTCAATGTCCTGAATCAGATATCAGACTTATATCTGAAAGAATGTTTTTATTTATACCGATTAAAAATGAGGGCACTATTGTACTGGTCAAAAAAGGGAAACTTCTGCAATTTGTGGCAAGGTTTCCTTTCCCATTCTGATAAGAGCGTATTTGATGCTGCGGCATGCTGAGATCAAGCAGACTTTTGTCGATTCTGTTGTTTGGTGCTCTGGATGTCGCTAATTGTATCAGCATTTCCCGTCATGTTCTGTAGCCTGAAGGAAAAAAAAGAACAGGTGAATGTTATCAGTTTCCTTTTCTTTTTTTTGTGCTGTATTTACCAACGGGCTGTTTTGGCCTTAACATACAGTTTGGAAAAAATTATTTGATCCTTTGCTGATTTTAGACTTTTTTTTTGTAGTTTCTAGGTTTGCACACATCTCAGGAGAAATTTTGTCCCATCCCTCTTTGCACATCCTCTTCAAGTCATTAAGGTATAAATTCTGATGTTTGGCCTATTGATTTCTTGGTGACTTTGGTCCCAGCTGCCTTGAGATCATAGACCAAATCCTGTGTAGTTCTGGGTTAGTTCATCACTATTCTCATGATCATTGAACCTCTATGAGGTGAGATGAAGCCCCAGACCAAAGAAGATTAACAATTATTTTGTGTTTCCTCCATTTGCAAATAACCGCACCAACTCCATTTCGGCCTTCTATAGGTCAACAATCTTGTCCCTGACATCCTTGGACAGCTCTTTGGTCTTAGACATGGTGAAGAGTTTGGATTATGATTGATTGTTTGTTTCTGTGGGCAGATCTTTTATACAGGTAACAAGCTGAGGTTAGGAGAACTTTCAGAGAGTCCCTTTCAAAGAGTCCCTTTAAGAGAGTCCTCCTAATCTCAGCTAGGAACCAGAAATCTTGCTAATTTATAGGGAGTCAAATACTTATTTAACTTATTTAAATGCAAATCACACTGTTACACTTTGTTAAACATTGGATATTGATGACTAATCAAGAAATAATGAATAATCGTAGGAAAGAAGCCAGTAAATGCTGTCAAAATAAACCCAATAAATT
This sequence comes from Bagarius yarrelli, assembly GCA_005784505.1. Taxonomy (NCBI): domain Eukaryota; kingdom Metazoa; phylum Chordata; class Actinopteri; order Siluriformes; family Sisoridae; genus Bagarius; species Bagarius yarrelli. The sequence continues at coordinate 3,387,492 of VCAZ01000003.1, read as the reverse complement.
GCTTATATAACTACTATTGGTACAGAAGCTTTTTTTTGCCTGAACCAATAGTGCAGGTCATTAAAACACAAGGGATTTTTCAACAGGCAACACCCTCTTCTCAATGCCATGTGAGCCTTGAATCGTAGCACTGTGCTGCATGTTGGCTTTGGACACAAAGCAACCAAAAGCCACGGTGGTCATTTATGCCCCAGTGTATTTGGACGTTTTTTTTTTATTTGCTGTGAAAATAATTAAGCAGTAAAAGCAGCACTCAGAGATCTTTATTAGGGATTAGCGGGAAGTAAGCATGGCGTTAATGCTAAAATCTGTATTTGCCAACCTCATTACCATATTACCCTAGGCACAGGAGAACCTTGCTGAACTCAAGCTTATCTTAATGTTCATCTTGTTCTTCTTCTCAGCCTGAAAGCCAGAAAAAAAATATATATAGAAAAAAGAATGAGTCACGATTATCTGGTTATTTACTCATATCAGCACGTCCAATAAATCAGCGTACCTTAAGAGTCGACTATATTAGTACTTTCCCTCTTTTAGCTTCCTCAAATCTTGTGAAACGTCTCTGTTTAGGTGTTTTATAAGGCCAAATTAGGAAGCCTGAAGGCTTAAAGATGAAAGCAAGAAAATTGGGCTGTGTTTATGAGCTGTCTTTATTCTATAACAGGCCGCTGTGCAACATTTGTGGCTTCGGCGGGGCGTCACTGTCCTTTCGTGCAAACAACAAGGTTAAAATGATTGAGACTTGTAGTCAACAAGGCTTCTATTTTTATTGTATAAACTGAGCAAAGTATAGCATGAAATTGGAAACATGCAGAGTAAATAATTAATCCAGGTCTCTGCGTGAGTTCCTAGGTCAGAATTTACTGTATAAATTAACCAAGATCTGCTCTACTGCATGGTGAGGAATCGAGCTGACTACAAGCTTCCGGCAGAGCTCAAAAAGGAAATTACATATAGGTTATTTCTCCCCAAGGAGGTTAGCCTGTTGCTAAATAAGCCGGGAACATCAGTGTTGCATGTGTCGCTCTTGACAGCAGAACAACTGGTAGCCCTACATCCGAAAGATGACAATTACGGAATGTCATTTACTCCTATTAGCTGTGTTTCCAGATCAACGCAAGCAGTCAGGTTTTAGACAAATCAGAAAAGGAAGAAGAAAAAGAAAAAAGGGAGAGGAAAAAGAAGAAGAATAGTGTAATCGAAGTAAACGATAAGTAAAAACTTCAGGCCATACTTAGTTTGAAATAAGTATATCAATAGTACATATATACTTACTTGATATACTAGTATATCAATAGTACATATATACTACTATAGTATATATATATATATATATATATTTACATTAATATAATTTGATGTAGACGTTTATATTAATATAATATAAACGTCTACATCAAACTCTATTTTTGGCTTTTTAACCCTTTGAGTTATTGGCTCTTGGCTTCAAAGACTGTCCTTGGCTTTTAAGCATGCGGACATAAATTTACATGTAGATCCCGAAAACATCAGTGAGTGAAGCTGGAAGCGATATCTCCATGTGGCTAGGGGATTGGCACTAGCACACTGACATGGTGGGCTTCTCAATTCAACATGATGAGATGATTTTTAAAGAAATGGCTGTTATTTGCACTCAATTCGACAGTTGAACAGCTTTTTTTGTAAGTGTGTGGTCCAGATGCTTTTTTCTGCAGGGACTTAAAAAAAATATTTGGAGTATATTTTATTTTTTAAAAATCGTCTGCTCTGGTACACCATCACCGGGGAGGAGGTAGCTCAGTGGTTATAGTGTTGGACTATCGAAAGATTGTGGGTTTGTTTCCCAGTACCATCAAGTTACCAACCTTGGGCCACTAAGCAGGGTCCCTAACCCTTAATTGCTCAGTGGTATAAATGTAAGTCACTCTAGATAAGGACGCCTGCCAAATGATGTAAATGTTATAGTGTTATGTTAAAAAGTTCATTAGATTAAAGCAGTAAATCATGCAAGCCTCTATTATTTTACAGCCTGTTAACATTAAACATGATGAAATTGTTTGCCGAGTCTTAGTAGAATTTCTGTGACGTCGAATGGCCACCCTCACTGCGCCTCTCTCTGAGACATGAGATCCAATTATGCGACGGCCAGAAAGCCAGCTGGACCTTTGAAATTTGGTAACAAATTAAATTTTATTCAGTAACTAACTTGCCTTCCTCGACATGTTGACCTGCAATTGTGCCCAAATTTTCTCTAAAGGTTTTGGGGATATCCCAGAAATACATCATTTTATAATCATATCCATGTACTGTAATCTTTTCTGCAGAAGAAATTCATGGCATGGGGAAATATGTATGTAAAAATGTGAGCATAACAACAAAAAAACGTTTAAACTTACATTAAACGTGCATTTAATATGTTTTACATTAAATAATTTTCAATAAAGGTAACTCTAGCATGTCAACCAGGTCCTGCTAACCCTTAAAATATACCAATAAAAGTAACTCCTGACTAAACTGCTTTGATATTTATAACATAGAAATGAATATAACATTGTTTGTTGTGAAATAAATTGCAGAATAGATGTAAGGGTGTTGTTGAACTCTCGTTGAATTTAATGTTAAGAACAATTAAACAGTTTTGCTAAGTAGCTGAAGTAAAGTACTAAATAAAGAAATCTAAAGCTAAATGTTTAGATTCTAAAACTGTTAAATTTAGTTTCGTTTGATCATTTGTGTTATCTATATACTCAAACAACCTATATTGATATAACATAAGATGTGCCTTTAAGCAGATACACTATCTGGCTAAAAGTTTATAGACACATATTCAAATAAAGAGAGTCTTTACCAAACTGTTCCCCTTCTGTTAAAAACACACGGTTGTCTAAAAGAATCGTTGCTTAAAATTAAAATTAAAACCTATAAAAAGTACATTTACATTTATATAACTAAGCAGTTGGGGGTTAAGGGTCTTGCTTATGGGCCCAGCTTCGGCAACTAGGTGTTGCTGGGAATCAGACCCTGATCTCCCAATTAGCAGTCGAACACCTTAACCACTGAGCTACCACTCCCCAATATTTTTGTGCATATATTTTATGAAGGCGTTGGAAGCATTTATGAAGCATTTCCATACCTTTTGTGGTATTTAAGTTTGATAATACCTAAATGTAGAGGAATTATCTTCTGACTTGATGGCCCATAGATCCTCCAACCCATTTATAATCCCCTGCTGATGTTCTAGCTGCAATGCCAGTGAATGTCTGTTCTCTGACCTACCAGCATCCAACTTGCACTCATCAAAGAGTAACTTTACCACAGCGCCAGCGAAACTCTAACCTCAAAATAAATGTAAGAATTTATAACCACTCAGCCTGTTCTAAAAACGAACAAACACAGATTTTTGTGTGAAGCCAACAATATACTGGGTGTCTCTTCAAATTGGTGCTTTTACTGTGAACTTTGATAGCGGCTCCCTTTAATTCTCTTTATGGCCCAGAGAGGCCTAGTTAATTTACCACACTGTCTCATTCCCAAATCAGTGCCATCTGTGAGACCTTCATTTTGCCAGCTCACGCTTTTCTTTTTGTTAGCATGCAGAGATGAAAGGTGGCCTTAATCAGTAGTGCAAACTGTTTAGGTACAAAGAGGCGTCTTTGGAAAAGAGTCAGCAGTGGATGCAAAATACCGTCTGTCGCTAGTAAATTTTATGAAGCAAACACAGTACACTTCAAAAAGGCTGTACAGTCGCCGGCATTACCTTTTGAAAGCCTGGGTCTCATGTGGAGTGAGTCCTATGTGTACCCAAACATTTGTTTAGGGTTGTAAGCGACCTATCGTCAACAAGGTGCAGACTGACTTCCTGGTAAAGGGCCACATGGCCGCTTATCTCGCTGCAATTTAAGGTTTCCTTTTCATCCTTAAGCTGTTTTTGCTTTATAGAGTGACTGAAAAGTATGTGTGCAGCAATTGACAAACAAGATATAATTCAGAGGAAACAGGACTCAATCTGTTGTTTGTCCTAGTGTACAGTATGTTAGAATTAGAATAGCTTCAACGGAGCTCATTCCCACTGTACTGTGAGATAGTGTAGTAGCCGCAGACCGTGGTTTATAGGCCTCTGGACAGCCATCAGTATATTAATTCACTCTAGTTTACCAAGACCTTTAACTCTTAACACCATATAACTTAACCTTGTCTATGAAAAGCTTTGAAAGATCTGAAAATGAGGGCCTTGCGGATTGACAGCTGAGTGATTCCTGCAGCGGGCAGGACGAAACAAGTGAAGTTTGAATTTTTTGGACCAGAAATGTGCAACTCTGTAAAGAAAAGGCTGACCTTGGGATTGAAAAGCTCTCTTGTGAGCCAAGGAACTTGAGCCGAGAGAACCGCAATGAGCTGTAGTTTGCTTGAGCATGGAAATGGGAACCAGACGAGCTAGAGCATGAACTGAGGACACTGGCAATCTCAGGCCTTTATTGTGGCTCAGGACATTTTTTATGCATTGGTGAGGCACCACAGCACCATGTTTATATTTTACAGAGTTTTGACTACTGGGATGACCAGAGTGCCTGAGAATATCTGAAAGTTTATAAAATCTAAATTTTAACTGGTTGGTTTGTACTTGTACCTACCTATATATACTTTAGACAGATACTAGGTTCATGTCAAGATGGCTGAACATTAACTGAGGATGACCAAGTGACTGTAAAGGTGCCTAAGCAGTCAGTTTACTTGTAGTCTTTCTTGGATTGGGGATATGACTTCCAACTGGTACCTCAGCATTAAGCGGTCACTGATCTGAAGTTTATTCTCCAAGCTGCCATTAATGGGCTCCTAAGCAAGGCCCAAACCTGCTCTCAGGATTGACCCTGCAAAATAAATCCGTATATGGGACAAATAAAGACAGCTACATCTTCCTGTGGAGTGAATAAAATTAATCGAAGTGGTAGCGCAGTGGTTAAGGTGTTGGACTACCAACTTGAAGACCCGGGTTCAATTCCAAGCACCACCAGTCCACCACTGCTGGGTCCCTGAGCAGGGCCCTTAAGCTCCAATTGCATAACAAGGAATAAAGTCGCTCTGGATAAGGGCGTCTGCCAAATGCTGCAAATGTAAATGTAATCAGATTAGATATTAAACAAGGTCCCTAAACTACTGGGTAAGTGTGAGAAGGTAAGGCCAGGTCAGGTCAGGGTTCAAGCTCCAATACTATTAATCTTCCACTGTTGGGCCTTGAGGATGGCCCTTTAACCTCTCTACACTACAGTTGCCAAACAATAACTGTTCCTTCACTTTGACTCCAACTTTGAAAAAGCTGGGATATGAAATAAAAGACGTCTACTGTGTTATAATTTATGGGTGGAAATAATTAGACCTTTTTCTAAGAACAGTTCAGGCATATTGTAGCAAGATTGACAAGAATCAAGGTAATGTTAAACACTATTAGTTCCGGCTTCAAAGCAGAGTTTCTAACTTTTTTTATATATATTTCTTCACAGTGTCCGAGGGGCAGATGCAGGAAACGGAATCCGAGTTTTTATCCCAGACATTGGCATGTTCATTGCTGGTCTGGTTACATGGCTACTGTGTCGCAGTCTAGAGAAACCTCCAGGCAAAGACATCTTGCAGCATAACACTGACTTTAACATGGGGAACCGGGTAAGTTTACACAACACTTGAGGCTTTGCGAGATGAAAAAAAAAAATCCTGTCAATCAGATTATTCTTTTCATTTTTAAGAAAGTCATACCTTTATTAAAACATGTGGATCCAGTTTGAGGATAAGTGTAAAATTATAGGAAAGACTGGTGGCTTTGTAATGCTGTTAGAACCATTTTGCTTGTGTGGTTTGGCTTTGTAGGGCCAAAAGTATGTGGACACCTGGGTATTTGACATCCTTTTTCGAAACTATAGACATCAATAATTAGTTGTTATAACTTAAAGAGCCTCTACTCTTCTGGGAAGGCTTTCCAAAAGATTTTGGTGCTATCTGTTCATTAGCAACGGAAAGGTGATGTCAGACATTAAGGCTTGAGGAGCCATCGTTGTTTTAGGTAATGGATGGGGTTTAAGGTCATGTTCTTCTACATGAACTTTGGTAAACCATGTTTTTGTGTATCACACATTGTAAACAGAGCCACTGTCATGCCGAACCGTTCTCTTAGTTTCATTAGAGAGAAAAATTAAATCTACAACATACAAAGTCATTTTTTAGACTATTTTGTGTTTCCAACTTTGATTGTATCTGATTGTGATGCTCAGCAGTACACATACATTTCGCAATATATTGTTTCACCTTAAATCAATACTACAATAACAGTTTATTCGAATGGGATTGGCCTCTTCAAGGATGGCCATGCCCTATCCAGGAACAAGGAATAAATGCATATTACATGCTCTCCACATCACCAAGTATTTGATCACTTTTACCATTAACTGTAAACGACGCTATACAAATAAAAATGAATTGAATTGAAAAGACAACAGTTAAAGGAATAGATTTTGGAAGCGTAAAGTGTTCACTGCTCCAGAACAGTTTTTCTCCTCTTTAGTTTATCACATGTCTTTAGATAGAGATTCTTACACTCGAAAAAGCAAAGCAGTACTACTGTATCAACTTTTTACATTTGCGGCATCGGTCAGACGCCCTTATCCAAAGCGACTTACATTTATCTCTTTTATACAATTGAGCGTTTAGGGCTTAAAAGCCTTGCTCATGGGCCCAGTGGTGGAAGCTTGGTGGTGCTGGGAATCAAACCCTTTATCTTCCAATTAGTAATCAACCACTGCGCTATCACTTATAGATATCCAATTATGTAACAATAAAGAGTAAAGTGTGAAAATTACATTTAGAACGTATTCTATCACCTAGAACTGGGATTAACAGTACAATAAACATTTTACTTAGGAAACCCATGATTTCTTAGAAATGTCCGCCTGACCAGTGATAATCCAGAATACTTCTCTCTAAAAAAAAAAAAAAAATTAAAACTTTGTTCTCTATGAGTAGAGTTGATTAATTCTTTCTTGGAACACATAGTCAGTAACACATCTTACTCGTTTACCGAGGGAGGCTGTTCGCTTTCAGAAAGATAGAAAGGCCTCTTTGGTGATAAATTATAAGCTCTGGTTATAAAGACGATGATGAGGTGAACCCGTTACTGTTTGGATAAAAACCAAACCGAGACATTTTTATAGTGTACAGTTTCTCACAATGCTTCTGTTTTTCTCTCCCATGGTGGCCCAGAGACCTCCTCCTGATTAAAGAGACTGCCCAGGCTTTAGCTTTAGCTTTAGCTTTAACTAACATACTCTTTTAAAACTTTTCTTGCCACACTATGCTCTTGACTGGTTATTGTACCCCGTCTGAAAGCAGTATTACTGGACTATTTTTGTTTTAGTTATAAATATGAATTTATTTACCATGGAAGGGAAATGGGTAAATATTACATTTGGATCATATTTTAGTGCTGCTGGGAGTGGGAATGAAGTCTGTCAGTAAAATAAACATTCCAATCATGATCCCTGTGATATTTTAGATATATTAGATAGTCACTCGGCTTAAAAACCACTTCCTGAATAAAGAGACTGATAATGCTGTAGATAACACACACGTTATTTTACAGCATACACTCTAAACCATTTATCTTAATGAATTGTTGATTTGGGATAATACAGATAGAAATAAAAAAACTAAATGGAATTTTTAAAAATATTTTTACTGATGAAAAAAAAAGATTTGAGAAGGTCTATTGGAATATCACACAATATCTGGAATATCATTAAACTAAGAGAAGTTTAGTGATAATTATTTTAAACTGACTGAAAGGCATTCCGGTTCTCCGGTTTCCTCCCACAGTCCAAAAACATGTATGTTGTGTTGATTTGTGATTCTACATTGCCCATAGAAGTGAGTGTGTGTGTGTGTGTGGCTTTGTGATGGCCTGGCGACCTGTCCAGGGTGTACCCCTCCTGTCTTTTGCCCTTTCAGAGATGGTTGGGATAGCTTTTTGTGACTATTACAGTATCCTGGAATCCTACACAAGAGTCATACAAATTAGGTTTACGTCCAAGTTAATGTGCAGGAGAAGATCGTTTGTCTAATAACAATCCAATATCTAAGCATGATTGATTGAAGTGCAAGGTTTAAACTTGAGCCCGTCATTGATTTGAAGATTCGCCCGTTCTCATCATAACTGTCATACCGCTTTGTGCTTTGCCTCTTTAGTGACATAAGAAATAATAAAACAAATCATTTCGGGACACAGGAAATCTATATGTTACACTGGCTTGAGAAAAAATAGCAGAAAGCCTAATGGAAGCGTAAAGGATATCCTCTGTCTGAAAAGTTATCATGTTTAAAATGATTTATTTAAAGCACAGCAATTTTTCTAAAGTAAAACTCTTTGGACAGCCTGATCACATGCCCAAGTCAACATGTTGTACATCTTAAGGTAAATTATGTTTGGATTAAATTCCAGAATTTACTCCCCATTTTTAAAGGCATTTTGTGGATTCCTTTTTGAGATATGTTAAGATAATAAAACACAACATGATGTGCTGGGGGAATTGGTAGCGCAGTGGTTTAGGTGTTCGACTGCTAATTGGAAGATCATGGTTGGATTCCCAGCACCACCAAGTTACAACTGCTGAGCCCCTGAACAAGACCCTTAACCCGGCATTGCCCAGTTGTATAAAAGAGATAAATGTAAGTCGCATTTGCCAAACGCGGTATATGTAAATGTTATCAAAAACTAATCACGAATTAGTGGATGATGATAACACAGCCTGATGCTGAGCAAAGGTACCATTCATGTCACACTGTCTTTACATTAAATCAGTTTTATTTTATACAGTCAGTATTACTGAGTACTTCACTTTAAACTGTTTATAATTGTGTGTATTGTTGTAGAAAAGCCTGCGGAAGGTAGTTCCTGTCCTGTCTCTCTATCATGTACTTACCAGGATAAAAAGAAACAAAAAAACCCCAAAGTTACAGCTTTACCTTACATGTTAAAAGGCGTAGGCAGTGGTGACACCCTCTATAAACATTCAGTAAATATTTTCTTACAGAAAATGTTATCATACCCATGTTTATACATTTTAAATAGTTACAAACGTGTCAACTAATTTCCAAAGCCAGTAATATTGTCAAGAAAGTGGTAGCCCCGTTGTTTAAGTTGTTGGACAGCTGATTGGAAGACTGTGAGTTGAATTCCCAGCACTACCAAACTGGCCACTGCTGGGCCCCTGAGCAAGACTATTAACCCTCACCTACTCATTTGGATAGATGTTATAAGTTATAAAACATAAGCACGTCTGCCAGATGCCAGTGATGTAGATGTATCTGTAAAAAAAAAATTTCTGACCAGTCATAGTTGCAAATTCAGCAGTGCTGCATTATAAAATCACAGTATTACAGAAACACTCTTAAATATCCTGTACATACAAGAAAAAAACACCACTGCTTCACTTTTTTATTAATTTCTTTGCCTAGTCTTGGTTTCTTGAGGACTGCCAGTCCTGCTCCTGTTTGTCCTGGCGGTACAGCCCTGGCCTAATTCCTCTTCTATACTTGGCATGGAATCTGTTTATTTTTGATGATTCCCTTTGCCATGTCTTGTTTTGCAATCAGGGCACTATTTATTCAGGTAAATGGCCTGTTTGACAGAAGAACTGATAGATGTGGAGTCAGAAGGGAAACGGACAGGTGGAGCCTGCAGACTGATGAACTGTTTGTGTTAGAGAGGAAATACTCGTTCAATAATAACCCTGCTCTTATAGCCGTGATGCCACTTAGCATTTTTCTTTGGTTTTAACATGTGTCTCGAAATGGAGATCGCCGCTATGGTTCCTGGTGACGCCTAACAATTTACTGTCATTTTATTTTCAGATTTAATTTTAACTTAGGAATCTCGAAAAAAAAAAAGTAAAAATGTGTAACTATAGTATTAAAGTTAATTATTTTGTGCTAAACTGAAGTGCCCATCCTTATTTTTTTGCATATATGCACCCACTCAAATACAATGTAATGAGGGGGAAATTGAAAGATACCATTTCATATAAGGGTCGTGTGGGGAAAGACCTGGTGATTTGGTATATCCTACCCTCTGATTGACTAAAAACACCTGAACCAGGTATTTAGCAGTGGGTAGCAAACATAGGTTACCCAGCCCTGCTTCTTATTTATGCTGATACCACATAAATAATTGCTTATTGGTTAGCAGTGTTGCCTCACAGTGAGGAACCTTTGATAAGGGGTTTAATTCCTGGGCAGGGGTCTTTCTGTGTGGAGTTTGCATGTTCTCCCAGTGTTCGCGTGGGTTTACTCTGGGTACTCCGGTTTGCTCCCACAATCCAAAAACATGTACGATAGATTGACTGGTGTTTCCAAATTGTCTATAGGAATGAGTGTGAGTGTGTGGCCCTGTGATGGACGATGGCGACCTGTCTAGGGTGTACCCCTCCTGCTATTTGCCCTTTCAGAGACGGCTGGGATAGAATCTATCTGATCTCCATGACCCCAAATTAGGGAAAAATAAACGGGTATAAAAGATGAATGAATGAATGAATAAGTTTGCACTGTCAAAGCAGTAGTATTTAATATTTATATCTGGGCCTAAAGTTTAAACACCATGTGGCCCGATTTCGCTACGTTACACACAATTTAAACAGAGCTATTTTATGTTTTATATTTTTATAACCACTTCACACTTAGACAAAAGACAGTATAAATGATCTAATTTGAATGCTGAATTGTTAAAGTAGTGCACAATCGAGACATTCTGCCAGTGAAGTGGGTTCTGTATAAACTTGAGGGAATTTTGAGAAATGCGACATTAATCTTGGGACAATATTTGTATAGCCACGCCAAGCTACATGTGCAGTGCGGCTTCATTTCTTCACCTCAGTGTACTTCACCGCCATTAACAATGAATACTTATTCCAGTGTTCAAACCCCTTTGTGTTTGTGTAGGTGTGGAAATGAATGGTGTGTGTGAGAGAGAGACTTAAAAGAAGACCACATCTTGAACACATTAGCTGATGTCTTGTTTCCGGTGGCAGTCACAATGCTTATAATACTGTTCTATTTTTTTATTGCCTCTCTCCACTTTTTTGGTTCTGTCTTTTTAATGAGGTACTTCATGCTATCAGAATGTCAAATGCCAAACAAGTGCTGGATCTGAATAACTACTGATATGACAAACAGATATGAATAGTGATCAACAGTCTATCATATTTATGTAAATTTTTATTCTGCTTCTTATTATAGGCTTGTGATTTTTACATCTCCTGTCTGTCTATCAATCTTTTTGACTTAGACAGATGTGTTTAATCTTCTTGAGTAGTGCAAGGGTGGTAATGAGGTGCAGCGTTCTTACCCCAACCCTTTCAACCCTTTGCCAAGAAGCTGATGGATTAGGAAACACAGATAATGAAAAATAACCTTTACTGTATGGGCTGTACGGAACTATATCTTTTTAATATGCCGTTGTGTTTACAACTAAAATGTCCAGTCCTTTTGTAAATTATATTTCATCGATGATTTTGATTATTTGTTTACCTAAATTCAGCACCATGGACAGCACACGTGTTTTATTTTTAATTAAGAATGACGTAGCATATCCTAAGACTGTATGGTTTCCACAATAATAAAAACGTTAATTCTATATACCAAAACTTAAAGTCACGGGGGTTTAAAAGGTCTTACATGGCCACTTTACACCTCTGAGATTGGGGATTTACACCTTTATCCAGTGCGACTTACATTTATCCAACTTAGCGATTGAAGGTTAAGAGTTTGGCTCACAGCTTAGTTGTTCTGGGAATTGAACCCATGATCTTTCAATTAGCAGTCAAACATCTTAACCACTAAGCTATAACTTTTCACCACTGCTTGTTGGGTGTTTAAAATACACCCTGGACAGGTCACCAGTCCATCAAAGGGCCACATACAGACAAACAACTAACACACTCACACTCACTCCTATGGGTAATTTAGAATCACCAATCAATCTAACATACTTGTTTTTGGACTGTGGGAGGAAACCGGAGTACCCGGGAGTAAAACCACGGCAAGCACAATACACAATACAAACCTAGGACCTTCTTGCTGTGGTGCCACAGTGCTAACTAGAAAGCCACAGTGTTGCCTGCGTAAAATACAGTGCACTTAAGGTGTTCCTGACAAGCCAGCAACAGAATATAAGTGTACTTTCTGATTCTAAAAGGTCCTTTGTAAATGCAGCCTTTGATTAATTACATGGTAATACTTTTGTCCTTGAACCATTTTTATTTCAAGTAACATTCTTAATAAGAACTTTTTATCATTCGTTCTTAGCTATTGCATAAATTCAAGTTCAAGGAGTGTTATTGTAATTTTAACCACATATATGGGCAAATGCAGTACACAGTGAAATGAAATAACGTTTCTCCAGGACCCCCTGGTGCCACACAAAACAACAAAGAGCCACTAAACAGGATAGACATAAAGTGCATGTGTGCAAACTGGTGCAGACAGTGCAGAAACAGACAGTGCAATAAACAATACAATCATTACAAAGACAGCGCAAAAAAGACAATAGAGAACAAAACATAACGCAATAGCGCCAACCCGTCCGAAATTCCAGGATCCAGTTGCAGATGGAGGTGTTCAGGTCCAGATCAATCAGATGCTGAGGGATGTTTGTGTTAAATGCTGAATGCTGAATTTAATTCTCTTTAAAGGTTAAATAGAGTTCCTTAAGGCTGAATGTGAAATAGTGAATAGATCACTAATCACATCACTTCACAAACACCACCAAACTCATTAAATGCACCAATTTAATCGATTAGCTTGTAAAGGTTTATGGGATAAGTTTCCTTATCTATCAGCAACTCCTTCTTGTTACTGCTGAGATTTTATTCATCAAAATACAGTAGGTTTAAATATGCTAGAGATTTTTTTGCTTTGCATCTTAAAAATACTTTTCTTTGACTTGTTTAAGATGATTATTATGTCTGAGTAGGACATTCGGTGAAAATACCCCTAACAATTTCTGAATTAAGCCATGTGAGTCAATGTTTCCTTAACCATCCAAATCCCGCACCTTTTGAAAAAAGACTAGGACATTTTAGAAACCTCGCTAACGAGTGTGTGTGTCCAAAACAAACTCAGAGTGAATGCAACCACAGTTTACCTGTCTGTCCCATCCAGAGTTTTTGTAACAGCACTCTGACGGTCATATTAAGTTACAGTCTCTCGTGATGAAATTAGCTGTGCTTTGTACGACTGGAGTGGAGTCACGTTAGTTCTCCGAAGCCACTTAAGAAGATTAGATTTGCCTTAGATTAGATTGATAAGGTTCTGGGAAATTTTGTTCTTTCTAGTTTGGCCTTTGTGTGGCGTTAAAATCTAATGACAGTTTGGATTTGTGTCTGATTAAAGTCAATGTTTTCTTTTTCTATTTTCATTTCCAATTAAATATTTTCATTTTATTTCCAATTAAATTAATTGTAATTGTATCCTAGCTATAACAATAAACCTAGTTAGAAAACAGCTTTTAAAAAAAGTGTGTTGAATCATTTATTACATATTTTAACTATTTTATTTTGGACGCAATGTTTTATTTTTGGACTTTATGTTTCTACCTGCAGTATTCGTTAAGTTATAGTGCTCCAAATGTAGATATAAATCTATACAGCCCTGTCTTTATTCGCGTCATTTCGACTTTATTCTTGAAGTAGATTGACTTTATTGTCGTATTGCTTCGACTTTATTTTTAAACTATTTCATTTTTTTTTTCTGTAATTTTGACTTTATTCTTAAAGTATTGCGAGTTTATTCGTGGCACTAAAGCTTTGCCAGTTTTTCATACACATATTTTTTTAAAAATCTACAGGATGTGTTGGCACAAGTGTGTGCTGAGGACAAAAAGGACTGAGAACTGGATTTATTTAATTTTTGGTCATATTTAAGAATTTATAGGGTATCGTTTAATTCAATAGATATGTTTATGTATAGTTTTTTCGGTTTATTATTGTAATACAGATGTACAAATGTAGCTGCTGATATTGATGGTTTACCTTTAGTGCAGTTTGCATCCTTAATAAAAGAAACCCCCTTTTACATCTGTTTAGGAGCAGGATGACGAAGAAGAGGAAGAAGAAGAGGAAGAAGAAGCTGAAAAGCTGGAACTGGAGCCTGAGCTGCACCTTGAGGAAGACTTTGAGTTGGATTATGAAGACTGTAATCCATTTGATGAGGAGTTAGATGCGGGACAGGAAGTCCAGGAGGGGTTAGAGCCTGGGGAGGAGGAGGAAGAGGAGAGCACCAAGATGAAGATCCTGCGGCAGATAGCAGAAGTAGCTTCAAGACTAAAAGAAATCATTGGAAATCTGATTGCCACTGCTGGGAAAGTAGTTGTAACCATATTACTGGGCTTTACAGGTACATATATCTAGAGAGTACTTGCTGTATAGCACTTAAATGGCATGCATTTAAAAGGGATTTATTTCATTTTTATTTAATAATAAATCCTAAAATCTGCTACTTTAACTTGGACTATACAAATTAGACTACTCATGAAAATGTTTGTTTAGCTCATCACGAGAGTCAATAGCGTCAGTTAATCGATTAATTATCATATGTGTTAAGCATCATATGTGACTTCCAGTGGAAGTCTGGTTTTAGTTTTTCAGACTGTTGGTCCCCTGAGATGCTCTGATAACTGTCTTCATTATGCACTAGAAATTAAAATACAGAACAATCAGAACACATAGTATACAATAGTTTGGTAAACACACCTTGGTAATGTAATAGGACAGACTTGTTAAAGCTGATGGCAGGATAAAGTAACTCAGCTGGTCACCCTCTACAGAAGAATATCAGAAATCAAGGGGAGAGCATCTCTGTAGTATGGTTTAGAGACAGCATCACTGAGGAAGGTTAGGAGGCAGGGTTGGAGGTAGCAGAGCTGAAGAGGTTGAGGTTCTATTTGGAAGTGATGAGGTTGGACAGGATTAGCAACAAGTTCAGTTGGTGGATCAGCACTTAGAGACAATAAGCCCCAAAGGCAGTTTCCCAGTGATGACCGTGTCTTTTAGACGGGACCAGACAAGACCACGAAAACTTTTTTGCAGCATGAAATACACTGCTGGTTTGTCTAGTCAGAGGAGAACTGACCCATCTTCAACTGAGCCTGGTTTCTCCCAAAGTTATTTTCTACGTTCTGACGCCTCTGGCTTGCTTAGTTGGGGACGAGTTAAATGAGTTACGAGTTAAACTGAACTGATTTTCTTATATTGTCTTATTAAATTTTATTTTGAAAGTTGCTTTGTTTGCTATAACCACTGTTATATATATATTTTTAAAAAAAGCTTTAGAAATAAAGGTGACCTGATTTGATGTGAAGAGCACGTCAGAGGGACGGCTCATGTTGGACGTTTTGGGGTCAGAGTGGCCAGATTGAGATGGATAGTAAAAATATTGGTAGGTTTAATTGGAGCTGCCAGGCAAAAGCCAAAAAGGGAGTCCAAAGAGGAGGCATATGGATGTGATAAATAAGGATGTTAGTGGGTGTAAGTGAAGAGGATGCAGAGATAGGACTGGGCGGAGGCAGAAGATTCTCTGTGACGACCCCTAAAGAAAACAGCTGAAAGGAGGAGAAGTGGTGTTAAACTTGCACAGTTAACTTAGGTTTCTTATAAGCTGTTTCTAAATAACTCAACTCAAGCCTATCTAGTCCCAGAAACTGTGGTTATAGCAAACTAATAGTCTATCTAACAGCTGTTTGGTGGAAAGTAGGACCAAAACAAGGCCCAAGTCAATCTGGACGCTAGCAAAAATTTAGGACAAAAGGTGTGAATATTCCCAAAAAAAGAAAGAGAGCTAAACATATACTTAACAAATAATAAACTGAATTAAAGATAAACGGTGAAGCTAAACAATGTTAACAAAACACTAAAACAACGTGGAATAATCAGAAGGATAGAAACAGGAGATGTTGAAGCGTAGGTGGTTGCTGGGAGTGTGAATCCAAGAAGACAAAGTTTGTAGGCTTCGGTGAAAAAGTTGTAGTGAAAAAATTGACAAAGTTGTTGTGAAAAACAAACTACACAAGCAAGCGAACTATATTTTGATGTTTTTTAATAAATCTCTATTGACTCCTATTCTTTCTTGTGCCGTGTGTCACCCTGCAGGCATCATGTTGCCCTCCCTCACATCTGCCGTGTACTTCTTTACTTTTCTGAGCCTCTGCACATGGTGGTCTTTCTGTCGCTCCTTTGACACGCTGCTCTTTAGCTGCCTCTGTGTGCTGATGGTGATCTTCAGTGCAGGACATCTCATCATTCTCTACCTCTACCAGTTTCAGTTCTTTCAGGAAGCTGTTCCTCCTGGAGACCGTTACGCCAGGTCAGTGCATTTGTGTTGTAGCTTTTTTGGAGTAGATACATCTTTGTTTAAAGTACATTTGTCACCTCTTATTTAGCAGAGCTTTTCAGGTGGCTTTAAGTTTGCAGAATTCTGCATTTAAAGTCATTGTAAAATGCAGAATGTTGTATACAGTGTAGGTGGTTTTTATGTTGATAGTTGATAGCATTTCATCTATCCTTCCATCCATCCATCCATATATTGATCCATCTGTCCATCTATCCACCTATCTATCCATCCATCCACCTATCTATCCATCCATCCACCCATCCATCAACCATCCATCCACCCATCCATCAACCATCCATCCACCCATCCTTTATCCATCCGACCATCTATTCATCCATCCACTTATTCATTTATCCATTTATCCATCCATACATCTGCATCCTTACTGTTTCAGTGTGAGGTCTTCACAGTGTGACCAATGATTGCAGGTTTTTCCAAAATGTGTGTGTGTATTACAATCTACAAACTAATGGCCAAATGGCCCTGAACTTATGATGTTATAAAGTGTGTGCATGTGTGTATGAGTGAATGGTACGGGATGCTTATCCATAGTTGGTTTTGTACAGTTAACCCAAAGTAAAAAAAATTGAGGAAATTTAAAAACAAACAAAAAAAAGGCCTGGAATAAAGTTCAATTCAGAATTAAACTGCGGCATAATAATTACTTTTGGGCAGCAGCAATACCTTTGTCGCTATCATGCCACACATGGGTTAAATAATTTCATTTTATATTACAATTAATTCTTAAGGTTTTGTAGAATTATTAAATCACATCGCAAATCATCGATTGAAGTTTAGTTGATTAATAAATAAAATACATGAAAGTATTTTCAATTATACAGAAGTCTTTATCCTACTGTGCACCCATCTGCTGGGTTATAAAACATGTATTCTCAGGTTTGATCTTTAATTCCTGTACGCTGATATGTCAGCTAGTTTCGGTCACATAGAAGGTATCACATTATATAACTTTTAGCGGAAAAAAAAAGATTCAATGTGAGTCAATAGGTGGCATGAGCTGCTCGATTCTTCTCCCTCTTCTTTGATTATTTTCTGAACACGCTTAAAAAAAGAAAAGGGTTCACTGCAGCCTATCGCAAGACTCGAATCTCATTATCCAAAACATGATGGAAACTTATTATTAAAACTATATTTTCATCATTAACAATTAATATTAACAGGTGGAACGCAACCAAATTTAGCAAAGTAAATGAAAATTTGTGTGATTAAAATTAACTTAAGTAAGAGTAAAATCAACGCCGATTAAACCTACACTTAAAAGTACTTTTATTCCAAAAATCTACTTAAGTAAATGTAACGAAATAAAAATAACATGTTTCTACCCACCCAATGTTTCCAGTGTATTAAACAGTTCCTGGAATGTTTCAAGGGCAGTGATTGACATTGAATCAGAAGGTTTCCATTATAACCAACATTATGGTTAGTATAGTTCCCAAAAAAGTAATTAAATTAAAAACACTGAAAAAATGCTATTGTTGAAATATATTAACATATAAGTATATCAGACTGCGGAGAGTCTTAGTGAAGATCAGGGACTATATATATCATGTTTTCTGGTTATATAGTGTGAACATGCGCGGGTTCTAAGGAAATGCTGTAAGACTTATGCATATTTTACCTTTATACAAAAATTTTGTCGGAAATATGAATAAAAAACACAAGCAGATCTTTTTTTTCCAGATCTTTTTTTTAGATCCTTTTTGTTGGCTTAAAAGTCAACAAAAAGAAGACTTTTTGTTTAAAAGTGTTCACTTACTAATTCATGCTTCTTCCTATATACCCTTAAACATTGTAAGTTACTTCACTGTGTACATTTGAGCTTGTGTTTTGTGTATAGATGTATATGGGTCAATAAAAAATGTTAAAGCTCACACTAAAGGAAAGGGAAGTGCGACCGACAGCCTGAGAAGGTCCAGGTGGTTCTCATTACGGCAGGATGCCTCTTGGCCTGTGCTGAAATTACACAGCTGGTTTCAGAGAATTCTGCACAAATCGCTGAGTCTAGAAAGAAAGACAGAAAGTAAGAGAACAAAAAAGGCAAAATGCTGTAAGAGTTAAGTAGATCCAATTGTTCCAAATTAGCTCTTAATCAAAGCTAAGCCAGTCGGTGGTTGAGTAGTGCTTAGCAAACCGTGTGTATAGTGGTATAGGAAGGATTTCTTCCAAATCCGCTCTTTGTTTAAAGTCCAAAGGGATAACAGTCCCTTTAATTTAGGGACTGTTATCTTAGATTACAAAATGAAGAATTACACCATGACCTAACAGCACAAATAAACACAGGCGTTTTTAACCTCCGGGAGACTTCAATGTGTTAAACATTATCACTTCATTCTGTTAATCTACCACGGAAAGCAGGGCCTGAAACATTCTTGCACATTCAAAGGCACAATAAAATGCATCTTTTCCACGTGTCTGAGCTGCAGAATGAGGTTTGAAACCCTTTCAGAGAAGTTGTTTGGTGAAATTAGGCTGAACGAAGAAAATGTTGTTAAAAAAAAGAAGACGCAGACTGACAGCGTGCGAAGTCGATTTTTCAAGAAGATTTTATAGAAGCCCATAAGGTGATTAATTTATCGGTATATAGGACTAAAAAAAAATGTTTTTAAAAGATATATCACTAAACGGTACCTTTATTTGCCACTTTAGTGGTACCCTGATTATGCACATACAGTATGTTTACCCAGAAAATTGTAAAATGTTAAATATGATTAGTTTGTAAATACCGGTTAGAATAAAGACATTTAGAATAAAGACACTTCAACTTGGTTTAAACAAACTCACTTATGTGGGTGTGCCGGTAATGGTGTCCATAAATCTTGGGTAGATCAGTGATGGGATTAACGGCGTTGTAAATAAATGGTGTTACTAACAGTGCTACTTTTTTTTTTAGTAATGAGTAATCAAACACTTGATTATGTTAGTTTTCCCCGTTATAACGCTGTTACTGTTACTGACAGTAAAAAGCAGCAGTGCTATAGTTGATCTCACTCTCAAGTGGTTTTAATCCAAATCGGAACTCCATATGACATTTTCATTCATTTATTCATCCTCTTTACCCGTAATTCGGGGTCACGAGGATCTGCTGGAGTCTAGTCCATCACAGGGCCACACACACACTCACTCCTATGGGCAATTTGGAATCACCATTCAACCTAACATACATGTTTTTAGACTGTCGGAGGAATCGAACCCGGGATCTTCTTGCTGTAAGGGCAGCAGTGCTAGCCACTAAGCTCGCGTGCCCCTCTATATGACCTTTGATATTTTTTTTATTCTCTGGTGTGTGTGGGGTGAGTGGAACACATAACTGATTGTAATTGATTTAGGTACATTTTCATCCAATAGTGCGGTGTTTACACATAAGCATGCACAGTCAACGGCGCCATCCGAAATCACATGCTACTCAAGTATATACTAGATTTAAGTAAGTACGTACTTCCGAACCGTTGAAAATGTTCTACAGCAGTCAGAATGTTAACAATCAAATTAGTTTTAATTGCTTTGCGTTGATGATGAGGTGTGTTGAGGTGTGACATGGTGGAGAAGTGGTTAATTTGTTGGACTACCAAATTTAGGACACGGGTTTGGTTTCCAGCCCCACCAAGCCACCACTGTTGGGCCCCCTGAGCAAGGCCCTTAACCCCCAATTGCTCAGTTGTATAACAAGGAATATTGTAAGTCGCTCTGAATAAGAACTTTATGTTGTCTGTAACTGGACTGTCATACGTGAGCAGCACAGTAATAGATATGCAATTCATGAATCCTTCTGCTTACGTGTCTTTTTATGTTACCTAACCCCTTAATAAGCATCCTAAAAACAGGGTTCGAAACTTCACTTCACCTATTATTTCAGGATGGCCCTATGGCTTGGACTTTGACCATTTGCTTTAGATTATCCAAAAAGGCTTTGCTTTATTTGGATCTTGTAGCCTACAGTACTGCTAAATCAAAAAGCTATAACACTCGTGCTAGCTTTATTCTTTAGACAGTAACTATAGCCAAAAGTGTCAGGATGAAAATAATTTTGGTCGTTTAAATGCAAATGGAACTGAACCACCGCTGGACTGTTGCCTGTATTGTTCTCTTTGGCTGCTTTTTATTCTTATCTTTCAACTCAAAAGGTTGTTTTATAGTCGGTCTATTGCAAAAATAAAAAAGTAACTACGGTAGAGGAAATTGTGACCGAAGAAAAGCAGATGTGCATTTAACAGCTGCGAGACCAAATATGCAGTACGCAACATTGAAAAAGTAGTTACAGTAATAATTATTTCTAAAAAAATGTCCTGATTTATTAAATTACAAGGAAATTTACTCAAACATGCATGATTGGTATGTTTTACCATCACCCTAACCCACTCATTTATTGATTTTAGCCTCTTTGGTATTTCTCCTGTGGTGCTGAATGACTGCTCCCACACCTGGATGTTTAAAGTGAACCCTGAGCTGGACTGGCACCACTTTGTCAATCCCATCATGCTCCTGGTGCTTTACTACACGCTTGCCACACTTGTTCGCCTGTGGCTGCAGGAACCTGGGGAAAAGGTCAGTCTGCAAACAACCTGTCTGTCTCTAAGAATTTAGATAGATAGATAGATAGATAGATAGATAGATAGATACATACATACATACATACATACATACATACTTACTTTATTCATCCCAGTGGGAAATTCACAGGTTCTAGTAGTATATACAATTAAAGCAAAATCTAACAAGTAGTATATACAAAATTTATTTAGTCATTTACTTTCTAAAACATCTGTTTCTGAACATCTGTTTTGTTTTCATAATTCTAATTTTTTTTTTTTATTGTAACCGAGATTCCCAAAATCTTATGCTCTGTATCGTTTATCCAGCAGGTAAAAGAGAAAGAGGAGGAGGCTAAAGTAGCAGAGGAGAATGAACAGCAGTCTCCTGTAAGTACCGAGATCCATCCGACTGCAGAAAAAAAGAGAGAGATGTGGAGGATGACACGATATCTTCCAGATGAGAGAAAGGTAGAGTGGATAGCTCCTGTTTACTATGACAGAACCGGTTTAAATAATAGCATGTATGTACAGTTTATAACAATTACGCTGTTTCATAGCACAAAAGAAGATTTTTTGCTTTGTTTTTCGAATGACTACACGAACTCAACTACAATTAATTAATTAATTAACTTAACCTGAATTCCAGAAAAGTTTTTTTTTTTAATTGAAAAAAATGAAAACTCCTATGAGCCAATATTTTGTTCACAATAAAACATAGATAACACATTTTTAAACTAAGAAATGTTGAACTTTTATGCATAAAATGAGCTCATTTCAAATTTGAAGTCGCAAAATAGTTTGAACGGGGCGTGTTTACAACAGTGTAGCTTCTCCTCTTCTATTCTAAACAGTTTGAAGACGTCTGGGCATGGGGGGTTATGAGTTTCTGGACTTTTGGTGTTGGAATTTGGTCCCATTCTTGCCCGATACAGATTTCCAGCTGGGGAGGAGTTTGTGGTCATCTTTGACGTATTTTTCAATTATTAATGCACCAAATGTTCTTTTTAGGTTAAAGATCTGAACTTCAGGCAGGCCAGTTCAGCACCCTGATGACATCAGACCTGATTTCAATGAACCTAATTAGCTGTTAAATGATTTCTCAGCTGATTCGATTGCTTTTTAACCCTTTGTTGGCCCTGTCCTTACCTTTTTGAGACCTGTAGCAGGCAAATTTATAATGAGTTCATTTAGTAGATAAAAGTGTAAAATTTCTCAGGTTGAACAGTTATGGTATCTGTGTTCTATCGTAAATAAAATAATGGATCATGTGACTTGAAAGTCTTTTAGTTTACATTTTATTCAAATTTAAAAACATCCCAACTTTTTGTGCGGGATACAAATATCACATTTATAGACAGAGAAAATAGTGCACAGGTCTGTTACGTTATTTATAATATCTGTAGATCTTAATGGTTCCCAAGGCACCACCCTCCCACTGCCATAAACAACATCCACACCTGCTTTCTCTCATATTTAAACTTGATAAATGATGTGAGAATGTTTATATCTATATTTGTCTATCAACTGTCTATTATAGTTTTAATGTTGACTTTAAAACTACTATAAGAGAGTACATCTCATTACTATTTGTATTAATATCAACTAAAACGGGCCCAGCATTCATCTAACAAACCATCAGAAACCTTAGCCTTAAAGTTGTGAGGTGAAAGACGATGATGGGTTTCCAAAAACAACAGTAAATCTTTAAACTCAATCCAGAAAAAGTGCAGAGTGCCAGTGCACGGAGATGAAAACCAGAGTACTTTGGATTTGTTTCTTGGTTCTGGGTTAGTAAACACACTGCTGTGTTTTACAGTCAAATGTAAATGATTAGGGAATCATTGTAATGCCAAAATACACTAAGTCCTTTAAACTGCAAAATAACAATTATTATCAGGGTGTTAATTATCCTTAATGTGCAGTTTATATCATATTAATAAGAGATTCCAGTTTCTTCATTTGTCACTTTCCCACGAAATATGTTCAATGTAAGGTAATGAAAAGGTTTTTTCAAATAACTCATCCCACAGTGCAACAGCAAACAATAGAAAAATGGATATAATAACATATAATTATATAGTAATTATGGTTTAATATTAAAATAATAACACTCAGTGACATAAGTAACATTCTATGATGCATGGAATGTTGCGCTGAGGAAGAGACCGGTGGCAGAGCTGGAAGTAGCAGAGCTTGAGGTTTTCTTTTGGGAGTGACGAGGTTGGAACGAATGCATCAGGGGGTCGGCTCGTGTTAGATGTTTTAGGGAGAAAGTCAGGGAAGACAGATTGAGGTGGTTTGGACATGTACAGAGGAGGGATAGTGAATATATTGGTAGGATGTTAGAAATGAAGCTACCAGGCAGAAGGCAAAGAGAAAGACCGAAGAGAAGGTAAATAGATGCGATAAACGAGGACAAGAAGTTAGTAGGTGTGAGTGAAGAGGATGTACAGAATAGGGTTAGTTGGAGACAGATGAGTCGCTGTGACCACCCCCTAGGGAACAGCCGAAAGGAGAAGAAAAGTAACATAATAAGTGGTGGAAGTGGTGGCTCATGGTTAAGATGTTGGACTGCTAACCCTAAGATTGTGGGTTGAATTCCCAGCTCCACCAAGCTACCACTGTTGGGCCCCTGAGCAAGGCCCTTAACCCCCAATTGCTCAGTTATATAAATGAGATAAATGTAAGTCACTCTGGATAAGGGCATCTCGCCGAATGCTGTAAATGTAAATAATAATAAGGTGGATAATATTTAAAGACATATATATACATACTGAGGACATAAAATAAAAAAATTGTATTATGTACTTTATGCACACCAAGAATTGGCTATAGAGAACTATTGTATCTTTAAAAATGTGGTTATTATGATAATTGTGCAGTGTAATTATTCCTCGGTGTTCCCAAGAACAGGGGCAATTCCCACGGACACAATTTGAATACTTTCTTGTCTATAAAGAGAATAAAGTGGACACAATTCATTTTTATTTGTATAGCGCTTTAAATGGTGGACATCATCTGCAAGCAGCTTTACACATGAGTGAAAGATTGTCCTTTGTAAGTGTAAGTTTGTCCTTTTTGAGCGAGCGGGTGATGAATGTGGCAAGGAAAAACTCCCTGTGATGAAATAAAGAAAAAACCTCTAGAGGAACCCATCCTCATCTCGGTGACACCAAATGTCCGTTTATTACAGCTGAAAGATGATGAGGTGTGCAGTGATGTTGATCAAATGCAATTTTAACTGTAGCCTTGGTTCAGTGGACCAAAGTGAGTCCCAATCCATCCTCAAAGCTCCTGTGTGGCCTCATACTTTCATGAATCCCCCGGCCGTAAGGGAGAAACAACCCCAGACTCCAGTTGCTAAGAACAACATCCAGAGGCAAAGAATAATACTCCCCTTCAATGAATGTTTTTTGGAATTACTCAATCAATTTGTGCTGTGCTGTACAGAGGACATCCTGGGCTTTTTAATGATATGTCATTTGATTGGCCGAGATGCAAGGAACTAGTTTTTACACTGCATCCAAAATTGCCGCCACATTTTATAGAAAGGATATTCTATGTTATTCTGTGTTGTTTTCTGTGGCATCATGGTCCATCTGCTATTTGGTTGAAATAATAAAGCAATAACGCTTCATGATACTTAATTGACTGATACCAACTAAATGGTCCTGTGTTCCACTACAGTATTGAATTTATAAAAAATGTTGAAATTGTTGAATGATTTTTAAACTTAAAGGCAGTAGGAAAACCCGTAAAACTAAATTAATTGATGGAACTTTTTCCCTTTGGGTCTGAAAAGGTAGACGTTATATTAAAATCACTGTTTTCTGTCAATTTCTGTATTAGAAGAGAAATTACTGACCATAAAACCATATAACCATGTGAATGAAATACAGTGTTTTATTGTAAAACCACTGTAAATGTTATGTTGTCTATACAATATTGTTCTACATGAATGGTATCTTTTCTTATAAATTAGATTTTTAAAACAGATTTAGATTAGAGTTAGAATTCAGAAAATAGATTAAAAGGACTTTTAAAGTACATTAGACATGTTTATAGGCCTGGCTGCTATATGGGCCTATATATAGTGTGTATTATGTTATGCTGCAGAAACACTTTAAGATATTTAAAATTTTTCTCTTAGGTATTGATTGTGACATCCAACGGAGGCCCCATAGATCTAATGACTCTGTCGCGGGAGCACGCACCAGTTTCTCCAGAGCTCTTCTCTACCCCCAAATACAAGAGCCAGGATGAGACGGACAAAGGTTTGTCATCAATACAGTGGACAGAAATACAGAGGAGCAAATAACCAAAGACACATACACACACACATATTTATATATACATATGATCTCTTGAATAAAGCTTTAGAATAAAGCTGAACTTTTAACCAATCAGATTTCATTCATTCATTTTCTATACCCATTTATTTCCTGATTCTGGGTCACGGGGATCTGCTGGAGCCTCTCCCAGTCGTCTATGAAAGGGTGAAGGGCAGGAGAGGACACCCTGGACAATTCGTCAGTGCATCACATGGTCCCTCACACTTACTCCTATAGGCAATTTAGAATCACCTAACATACATGTTATTGGACAGTGGGAGGAAAACAGAGTTCCCAGAGTAAACCCACACAAGCACAGGGAGAACATGCAAAATCCACACAGAAAGGCCCCTGCCCGGGGATCAGAAAGGCCCCTGCCCGGGGATCAGAAACTGTGCCTCACAGTTTCTTTCTGGTTTCCCAGCATATTCTTGTCTGTGTGATCCTAACAGAGAAAGTATTGCTGTAAATTTGGTTGTATTGTGATTACAGAGAGAGAGGACGCCTGTGTGTACGAGATCGGTGCTGTCCTCTCAGGAATCCCGGGTTTACCTGAAAGGCCTGTTCGAGTAAACGCAGTAGTCAAGATCTTTCGTTTTGTCATGAAACAGAGCTACATTTGCGCCCTCATTGCCATGATGGTAAGTGTTTAGGGTTGTTTTGTTAAAGATAGTGTCAAACCTAATAAACCCTTTTTAAGGTCATTATTGTTTCTCTCTATCAAACACACAGGCAAATGCATGTCTAAAATGCATGCTTCTCTTCCTTATAGGCATGGAGTATCACATACGTAAGCTGGCTGACCTTCGTCTTCCTCATCTGGTCATGCACCTTGTGGATGGTGCGGGACAGACGGAAGTACGCCATGATCACGTCTCCCTTCATGGTGTTTTATGGGGACCTGCTTATTGTGCTGCAGTACATCTGGAGCTTCCAGACGCTGCAGCCTGTGCCGGGTCTCTTTCTCAAAAAAGAGGTGCCCTTTAAGGAGCTGGGCTCCAAGGTAGGGAACTTTACTTGGATGTGGGTGTGTTTATCGGCTTCTGTCTAAATTTACTTGAAATAATCAACTGAATATTTGGTGCAAAAAAATTATATAATTAATCTCTTATTTATTATACCAAATCAAGTGGATTAAACTGAGTTTTGTGTCTTAAGTTTGCTTCTATCAATGTGAACTGATTAAGAAGTTTTATAATGTAAAAAATTTGAACTAAAGTTCGTACTGGAAATTGACTAGACAAAAAATTCAATTCTACTTTTACACATTAGGCCACACCCTCTGCCCGAGTCTGATGTTGCATGTAGTAACAGAGAAAATTGCTTTGAGACAATGTCTAGTGTTAAAAGCGCTATACAAATAAATTGATCTGAATTAAAAATTGGATCAGGTAAAATATCTTTTTGGCCCAACTTTTTGTTTAAGGGCTCGGGATTTATCCTGAACGGAATAATGTAAATTTCCTTATTTGCCCCTGGAGCAGGAAGGGTGGAGGGTCTTGCTTAAGGACCCAACAGTGGATGACTGACTGTAGTGGGGCTTGAACCCAGGTCTTCCTGGTATTCCAATCAACAACTTATTGCTGGTATCAAACTCGGGGCACTGCAGAGCGACAGCGTATGTGGGTGTCGGAGCCTTAACCTACTACACTAGTTGCCGTTTACTCAAGTTTGGTAAAGTGTCTTATATTTACGGAATTTGACAGACGCCCTAATCCAGAGCGACTGACATTTATCTCTTTTATACAACTGAGCAATTAGAGGTTAAGGGCCTTGCTCAGGGGCCCAGTGGTGGCAACTGTGTGGTGCTGGAAATCGAACCTGGATCTTCCAATTAGCAGTCCAACACCTTAACCACTGCGCTACCAATTCCCACTATGCATTTACATTTACGGCATTCGCTAGTCTTTATCCAAAGCGACTTACATTTATCTTTTATATAACTGAGCAATTAAAGGTTAAGGGACTTGTTTAGGGGCCCAGCAGTGGCAGCTTGGTGGGGCTGGGAATCGAGCCCCAATCTTTCAATTGGCAGTCCAACAACTCAACCACTGTGCTACTACTTCTCTCTATAAAAATTACACACTGATGTTCAAAACTGTTCACCTCCAAAGCCACAAACCAGTGTGGCGTAAAAATACACAAAGTTTATGGCAGTCTAATCCAAAGAAAAATAGGTAAGTATATATTAGAATGGAGAACGCTGATCTCTCGCACCTTTGCAAGGTGTAGCGATGTCCTTATGGCAGAAAGAAGGGCTTGCGTGATAGCGTAATGTATGTCACAGTGCATTTTAATTGTATAATATAATGCAATATCTCTGATTCTTTTAGTACGAACTTTACCCATAATAATTAAACTCTCTTCTATTGCTCCAATTGATTGTTTCTGACCAATCCATTTAAATCATCTTTCCTTCTCTCTCACACACAAACACACACATGCAATATTGTATTCAAGGCTTGACTGCATTTGCAGGTTAAACCCGTCTAGAGACAGGCTTATACACAGGAACCAAGTATATCCTGTAATGGTAAAATCCTCCAAATAGTCTCACTGACGAAGCTTGGTATAAATCCTGAACGGTAAAATAACACAAATCAATTTTAGTGTTTTTCTCTTATTTGTTTTATAGCTCACATCCTGTGCATACTAATCATTTTGACAATGTAATAAAAAAAAGTACAGATGTGTAAAAAATAATTATTTATTATTAATATATATATTTATTTATTATATTTTTCTTGTCATCAAGTCAGCGTCTTTGCCTCAGCGCATTTTTTAATAACTGTTAATGATTATTATTAAATATATTTTTAAAATCCCATGTCAATTAAAAAAAATTCTTTATGTCATTGTAGATCCTGTGTCTTCTGAGTTTTTGGCTGCTGCTCAGACAATCTTTGACAGAAAGGAGAGAGAGACAGAAAGATGAAACTCAGCTGTCTGATATCAGAGTGGATGACACTTCACAGGGTGAGACTCCTGATTTTATTTATATATTACATAACTAATTTTTCCCTTAACTTACATTTAAATACATTAATGCTTCAGTTTTTACCTTTCATCCTTTCCGATAAAAGGTGTGAATGAGAGTTTAAAGCTCTGTAGGATCAGGGTTCGAGCCCCAACACTTTAAGCAAGGCATTTAACCCTTCCTGCTCCAGGTGCGCTGCATAATGGCTGACCCTACGCTCTGTTCCCCAAATTTCTAAGCTGGAATCTGCAGTATAAGGAATTTCACTGTCTATTAATACAGTGACATAGCTTACATAGCATGTATTAACATATAATGAAGACATGCTTGTGGCTAAGCAAGTTGAAGATAATGTATTTTATTCCAATGTACTAAAATAATTGACACTAAATTACATTTATGGCATTTGGCATACCCCATTATTTAACGTCTTGAAGTTGGTGGTACTGGGACTCAAACCCACAATCTTCAAATTGGCTGTCCAACACCTTAACCACTGCACAACCACTTCCCCCAAAACTCTGGAAGGGGTGGGGCTTCCCCAGGTCTTCGTGTTCATTACCGTAGCCATTTGAGCCACCGCAGCTTATTTGAAACGGAAATGTTAAATGACTTGAGTGTATTTTTTTGAAGTAATTTTGATAAAAGTATTTAAGTATATGTTTTTCCCTGTTTAAAAATAGCATTAAATAATGTAGAAAAAAAACTTACAAGTAAAGTTTAAAGCTCAGTGCTTGTTTTAAGAATTAAAGAAAAAACAGGGTCTATTAGAATAGGGGTCTGATTGGCATGTCTACATTTTCTGTAGTCTGTAAATGAGTGTGTAAAAATTGTGTGATTCTTGTACCGAACTCAGAGTCCCCTTGAATCCAATCCTGGCTAACCCTTGTATATGATTTGCGGTACAGAAAATTTGATTGGTAGATTAATGGTTGGAGGATTTGGCAAAAGGTTTTAGTGTTGATATTTGCTAGCGAGAAAGTGTTACTGTGCCATTTGGTAATATATCTGTGTGTGCATGTTCCTTACAGAGAAATATATGGATGATGAAGTTGGGGGACAGAAAGAGATGATGGATGTGTTGGGTACTACACTCGTGGCCATGTTGAATAAGTACTGGATCTATATCTGTGGGGGAATGTTCTTTTTCGTAAGCTTTGAGGGACGCATCGTCATGTACAAGATTATTTATATGATGATGTTCCTCTTCTGTGTAGCGCTTTATCAGGTGGGTTGAAATCAAACTTATTATTATTAAGATTTTTTTAGCAGTTGTGTAGATTGAGTGGGTTTTTGAGTCGTTTTTGTGTTTTAAACCTTAAAATTGTGTCTTTTGCTCTGCAGCTGAACTATGAGAGGTGGAGATGGATGCTGAAGTATTTCTGGATGTCGGTAGTGGTGTACACTATGCTGGTGCTCATCCTCATCTACACATTTCAGTTTGAGTCCTCTTTACACGTCTGGTCCAATATAACTGGCTTTAGCAAAGAGAAGTAAGTATAAGATTATAAAGATGTATTTCTTTGGGTTGATATCAACTAAGTAAACTTGTGGGCTCTATTGAGAGACATGTGGTATGTGACGGGCTGGGAAATCCTTTACATAGGCATATTTATTGTTTGTTTTTAATAGAGATCGATCAATATTGATATTTTAGGACCAATACTACGACTGATTAATTGCATGTCTATGAGACTGTTATGTATTTATTGTTTTACTTCTATTTTTGACAAGCATTTTTAATTATAACACTGACAATACCAAGGTAAATAAAGGGCTCTGGAACTGAAATAAACGTAAAATTAATATTAAAAAAAAAAAAAAAAAAGGATTTTTTGTTAGATAAAAGCTTTGTTTAGGTAAACAAAATGGATATCAATTAAGAACATATAAATTATTTTTAAATAACAAAATAAATAATAATTATAATAGAAATAAAAATTTAGTTTTTATAGATTAGGTCTAAAAAGGAAGTGCTTGTTATTATTTATTATTATTATCATTATTATTATTTTTAATGCAAGCCGTATTATCTTATATTATTATCTATATTACTATTAACTACTATATTACTATTATATATTATCTGATCATAAATATTACTATTATCGTATCTATTAATCTATATTATCTATATTACTATTAATATGTATATATATATATATATATATATATATATATATATATATATATATATATATATATATATATATATATATATATATGTGGGTGTGTGTGTGTGTGTGTGTGTATGTATTAATATTACTGTTATCTGAAAAGTTTTTCTTTGACCACTGCTATAATAACTATTAGTTTGTTTGTTTTTTAATTTTAGCAGTGACATAATTTTAATGCCTTATAAAGTCTACAGTAAAAAGTAGGAGGTAACACTTTGTGTACAAAGTCTATTAAACACATTGTGTTTGTGCGTCTAGACTGGAAGATCTAGGCCTGGAGAGATTTTCTGTTCCAGCTTTATTCACACGAATCTTCATCCCCACCTCCTTCTTGCTGGTGTGTATCCTCCACCTGCACTATTTCCATGAACGCTTTCTGCAGCTCACTGACATCAAGGCAGTCGCAGATAAGCAGAAAAGCACCATTTCCAGGTGAGTTCGGTTGGAGAGCAAATGCTTGATCCAAAGTGTGTCCACTGTATTAAAAACACATGTACATAATCAGCTATCTAATCGAATCGAATCTAATCAGCGAATTGGTTCTGTAGCAGAGCGGTACAGAATATCATGCAGATAAAGACCTATAGCTACAGTTAATGTTCAGATCAAATATTAAAATCATCATTATTTATGGAACTTTGTAGATTTTACACAGTATTTAGCATTCAATTGAACAAAAAAATCATTTCTTGTACGTAGTTTTGCCAAGAGAAACAACTTGTTGAGTAGAAAAATGTATAAAATATCTGGAAATAGTTTTACAATTCTTTCTTAAATCAAAATATAAAAGTTCTACCGGACTACTGTATTGACTGTAGCTATAATTTACCATTAAACAGCATTCCTGTGATCTATCGCCTTTGCTATATTTTTGTGGATTTGGATATAAATGTATACACATGTTTTAAGGGCTGTGTAAAAATATCAATACAGCTAATTATCGTGATATTTTTTTTTACAATAGTCTAATGAT
The DNA here is from genome assembly GCA_005784505.1 of Bagarius yarrelli. Taxonomy (NCBI): domain Eukaryota; kingdom Metazoa; phylum Chordata; class Actinopteri; order Siluriformes; family Sisoridae; genus Bagarius; species Bagarius yarrelli. The sequence goes on along the minus strand of VCAZ01000003.1, from coordinate 3,356,086 downwards.
ATTCTACTGTTTAGTATCGATACATATTGTTTTTACATTGTTTTATGTTAATTGATTTATGTCTACATAATATTTAATAACCAGCAATCCTGTAGTTATCCCAAGGACGTCGGAAAAAATAAAAGCTTTGTATTTGTTATTTTTTGTACATTTTTGTAATTTTTTAAGTAATGCAATGTGTATTGTATTGCAGTGTATCGTGATTATATGGTAACGTTACCTGTGTACCGTGGAATGTATCATAGTGTGAGGCCCTTGCCGATACACAGGCTTAATTTATGAGTATTTTTTTAGCTTTTAATTTATGCTGTTCAATATAACACAGTTGAAAAAGCAAGAAATTTTAATTTACTACAATAGCTACTACCTTATTCAGAATTATATGGTATATTTGACACTGGATGCACATTGGAGATCTGAATCTGTGTCTTAATTTCTCTGAAGCTATTTTTCCTGTTGTTATTTCATTTGTATTGATTGTATTGTTAGTGTGTGTTGAATTGACCCTGTCTTTTACAGACTGGTGCATCTTGATGGCAGTTTGGCAGATTTGTCAATGATAAAACCTGAGTTTAACACCACTGTAAAAGACGAGGAAATTGGGAAGAAAGTTGATCTTGATGAGAATGAGGATGACATCAAGATGAAAGAAAAGAAAGATGAAGAGATATGCGACGTGTTTTGTGAGAATGCAAGTTTCTCCTGCCACATGCTATCAGATCCGGAGCCTGATTGTGATAACGGTAAAACTCACACTTTATTCGTTTTTATTATGTCCTAGTATCAGGCAGTAAAGCTAAATCATTTAAATATCATATGCAATAGGGTTAGAAATTTATTGACTGAAAATTGTGAGTATTTTTATTAGAAAGAAAGAAAGTCTAGATTCTCAAGTTCACTTAACATATAACTTTTTCTCCTACTTTTTGGACTGCCAATTTCACAGTATTTTTATCTTTTAGTTAAAATATTAGTATCATAAATCTATTTACATTACATTATTTAACATCATTATTTAACATGAACAAAATACAAATATTACGGTGGCCCAGAAGTGCACAACACAATGAACATTTTACAACACAAAGGAATCAAGCTGAAACACAACATAATCTAGCTGAGACACAATAGAATCAAGTCCAAACACAATAGAATCAAGCCGAGACACAAATAGAATCAAGCCGAGACACAACCGTATCAAGCACGAAGAACACAATAGAATCAAGTTTAAAAACACAATAGAATCAAGTTAAAACACAATAGAATCAAGCCAAAACACAATAGAATCAAGTTTAAACACAATAGAATCAAGTCTAAACACAATAGAATCAAGCCTGAACAGAATAGAATTAAGCCTGAACACAATAGAATCAAGTCCAAACACAATAGAATCAAGCCGAAATACAATAAAATCAAGTCTAAAAACACAATAGCATCAAGCCTGAACTGAATAGAATTAAGCCTGAACACAATAGAATCAAATAGAATCAAGCTAAAACACAACAGAATCAGGCTGAGACACAATAGAATCAAGCTACTTTAAAACAACAGACAGAATCAGGCCCAAAACACCAATAGAATCAAGCCAAAACACAATATAAACAAGCCAAAAACACAACAGAATCAGGCCGAAAAACCGATAGAATCAAGCCAAAACACAATATAAGCAAGCTAAAACACAACAGAATCAGGCCAAAACACAACAGAATTAAGCATAAACACAATTGAATCAAGCCAATACACAAAGGAATCAAGCTGAAACACAACAGAATCAAGACTAAATCCAATAGCATCAGGCCAATTCATGATAAATCAAGCTGAAAACACAATAGACTCAAGCTAAAACACAATGCAGTTAAGCCCAAACAACACAACAGAATCAGGCCAAACACAACAGAATCAAGCCTCAAGCCTAAACACACTAGAATCAAGCCAATGCACAATAAACTGAAGCTGATGATGAAACATAAACTGAAGCTGAAAACACAACAGAATCAAGCCAAAACACAACAGAATCAGGCCAAAACACAACAGAATCAAGCTAAAACACAACAGAATCAGGCCAAAACACAACAGAAAGAGCAGAAACGAGCCTGAACACAATAGAATTAAGGCTAAACCAATAGAATCAAACTGAAACAACACAATCAAGGAGAGAACACACCAACCGAATCAATCCAAAACACAATAGAAACAAGCCTAAAACACAATAGAATTAAACCGAAAACCCAATGGAATGAAACCTAAACACAACGAAAACAAGTCGAAACACACCAGAATAAACCCAAACACCACCACTCTTTCCTAATGGTCGGGAGCATTTCCGATGTGTTGTAATCTAGATTGTTTGTGAATGTATGTTTGCTTTTTACATGGTACATCGTTGTGTTGTGTACTACCGGGTCACCGTATAAACATCAACATAAATGTACAATAAATATAAGAAGTAAGTAACATTTTTTGTTATAATAAAGTAACTAAGAGAATTAATCAACACCTTCACTGACCCATGTTTTATACCAGTATGTTACAATGATATAAAATTAACCTTTCCTGAAAATACATATAACTAATACTTAAGCAACTTACAGCAATTATATTTAAGAACTTTTTTTTAGTTTAGTTATTATGTAGTATTAAATAAATGTAAGTGAATCCATACTGGCTGAATTTATGCGTAATGCATTATATATTATTCAGTTTATTAGATTAGATTAGATTAGATTAGATTCGATTAGATTTATTTTATTGTCATTGTGCAAGGTACATGTACAGAGCCAATGAAATGCAGTTAGCATCTAAGCCAGAAGTGCATAAGTGGCTTATTTACAATAAATATCGGTGTAATAAATAGGGTATGGGGTTGATAATTACAGAGGTGGGGGTAAATAATGTACAGAAGGTATATGGATAGAATATAGAGGTGTAACAATAGATAGTTATAGATTGTGCAAAGATGCATAATGATAAGGTAGTGCAAAGTACAGAAGTGGCAGTACAGTAGTAATTAAAATACTGTTCAGCTGTTCAGTGCAGAATTTGATGTTTAACCAGTACACTTACCAGTGAAATGATGTCTCGTTTAGTCAGAAGAAACTAAAATGGAATGCCCCGTTTGAGGATTTATGTAAAGACAAAAATTGAAAGGGTTTCTATACACGTTTATCTGATTATATAGACTACAGGTAAACAAAAAACATTACAAAAAATAGGATCATTAGGCATCACTGTAATGTGTGACATAAAAAAAGATTCATTGCTGAATATAATCACCACCAAAGAGTCACAAATTCCATCTGTCAAAGGTCAATAAATAATAAACTATTTTCAAACCTTAACTTGAATGAGCTGCGGGTTATATTTCAATCATAAAACTACCAATATTTATTCAAGTGCTTTTATGCTACGACAAAACCGCTAGGAACATTTTTATTGCTGAAATAGTTGCAGACAGAACAGGACCAGAGAAGTAAACAGAGTTGAGTTTAGGTGTCTAGACATATTTGGAAAGTAAACACGCTTGTAGACAGGGCTGGGAAAACACTCTTACCTCTATTGTCGACATTTAATTTTGTAGAACAGAAAAGAGTGCAATGTTGGCCACGGTTTGGTCGTCTGAATCCTAAAAGATTCCTCTAGTCCTACTCTAAAATCTGTTTATGATTTTTTTATGCCAGTTTGTTGTGTTCACTGACAGCCAAATTATGGCGGTTGTGATCTGGTTTATTTTCCGACAAAACTCTGGTAGTGTTAGAAGATATTAGACCATTTTCTGCAATGTGTCGTTTTTTTACAACGAACCGAGTGCTGAACCTGATGACGCAATTATCATGACAACTTTTTGGAGTTGGAGTGTTTGTATGACGTGTCGTCTCTTCATTTACCGAGAGAACACAAGTTATTGAAAGTTTTATGAATTGATGATGAGAAGCTCTGGACAAATGTTTGATTGTTGTACAGTTTGACATTATGAAAACTGAGACCCTCCAGTATGACATGAGGATCATGTTCGTACAGTCTGTGGCTAGGTGGTTAAGGTGTTAGCCTGATACCAGAAAGACCGGGGTTTGATTCCCAGCACCACCAAGCCACCAAAATTTTAGAATTGTCTCTAATAAAGAAATCCTCTGCTGTAGAATTTTAGAGGTTTTAAGGTACTTACGGTGTTAAGTATTAACACTAAACCGTTAGTGGCTAGTTTATTACATTAATAAATAGGTGTTAAAGTTTAAAAATGTTATCACTTGTTTCACACTTGCAATCTATAACTTACTCCACAGATTCTAGTTAATAAACCCACTTTAATTAAACAAAAATAATAAATATCGAAATATACACTTGCGCTAAGTTATATATACTGTATCGCTGTTGGTGTCCACCTGAGTTGACATCATGCGCCACTGTTGCTTAATCAGTGACGTTCGACTTGCATTTGTAGGTGAAAATCCGATCTGTCTGTTTACACGACAGACGCTAATGCACGTATCTGATTTATATCCGATTTATTTAAACATATAAATGAATGTGGCATAAAACCGATCTAAAAATATTTGAATCCATCTGCTTTTTCCTGCTTACATGGGTCACTTGATACATCCCATGTAAATGAGGCTTCTAGACTTTCTAGATTTTCTTCATTTACGTCTTTAAAAGCTTTCTTAAAATAGTTATTGTAGCACAAAAAAATCTCAGAAAATGTAAAATTAGAATTTAAAAATAGATATATACTTAAAAGTAATTTAGCCTGACAAAACCTGAAGTGTTTTTGTCTTTCTGACAGGTTTGTCATTCCCAGTCTAGCGAAGTTTCCAACAACACTTTACTTAACACAAAGCAGCTGCTTAGAAATACACACAGCTTACACCAGTGTTGATCAAAAAGCTTTGGTGTCCTTAGAGTTTTTCGTCTGCTTACATTTTCGGAATCTTTTTTTGTGTCTCCATTTTTCAGGAAATGACATAACTTGTCAAAAGGATGCTTATGATTTATTAGTGTTTGAGAAGGTGACATAGTGCTATTAGGAATTTACTGCTTTTACTTTTGGTTGATGAGAATCTAGACTAAATGTTTGGCTACACGGCAGCTGTTCACCCCTTTCCCTCAAAACACGACTTCAACACCACATACAAGTAGTAATTTTTCGATAATTGATTTATTAAGTGTGTCTCTGTCTGTCCGACACCAAGTGTTGTTGATGTTCTGTTTAGAGTAATAATTCTTTTCATTTCTCACCTGTAAATATTCCTGCTGGTCTGTTATTATTTGTGACAGATTGTAATTGCTCTTAATCTTGACTTGGTATAACGTCTCATCAATGCAGATCTAAGGAATAAGTGGCACCTGGTTATGGACCGGCTGACTGTGCTGTTCCTTAAGTTTCTGCAGTATGTCCATCAACTGCAGATGTTTATCTGGTGGCTTCTGGAGCTTCACATCATCAAGATTGTCTCGTCTTATATCATCTGGGTTTCTGTCAAAGAGGTGAGCTCACTGGAGGTTATAAAGAAATGATTCGGTGCTGAGTAGATACGGACCGTTGTTCTTTGATAGTATCAATGGCGTAGAACTGATGTATGACTGCCTTTCGTAGATTTAATACTAGTGCCCTTATAGTACTGGTGTCCTTATACCTTCACTTTAAAACTAAACAATGCTATTTAAACGACATTTAAATATTGAAGTATTGTAGTGAAACAACAAACAAAGTTATCACAATGTTTAAATGCTGTGTAAATACGATATATATATAGATATATATATATATATATATATATATATATATATATATATATATATATATATATATATATATATATTATATATATATATATATATATATATATATATATATACAGTATTTATATTATATATCTATATATATATATATATATATATATATATATATATATATATATATATACAGGGTTAGTGCAGAATTATTAGGCAAATGAGTATTTTGACCACATCATCCTCTTTATGCATGTTGTCTTACTCCAAGCTGTATAGGCTCGAAAGCCTACTACCAATTAAGCATATTAGGTGATGTGCATCTCAGTAATGAGAAGGGGTGTGGTCTAATGACATCAACACCCTATATCAGGTGTGCATAATTATTAGGCAACTTCCTTTCCTTTGGCAAAATGGGTCAAAAGAAGGACTTGACAGGCTCCGAAAAGTCAAAAATAGTGAGATATCTTGCAGAGGGATGCAGCACTCTTAAAATTGCCAAGCTTCTGAAGCGTGATCATCGAACAATCAAGCGTTTCATTCAAAATAGTCAACAGGGTCGCAAGAAGCGTGTGGAAAAACCAAGGCGCAAAATAACTGCCCGTGAACTGAGAAAAGTCAAGCGTGCAGCTGCCAAGATGCCATTTGCCACCAGTTTTGCCATATTTCAGAGCTGCAACATCACTGGAGTGCCCAAAAGCACAAGGTGTGCAATACTCAGAGACATGGCCAAGGTAAGAAAGGCTGAAAAACGACCACCACTGAACAAGACACACAAGCTGAAACGTCAAGACTGGGCCAACAAATATCTCAAGACTGATTTTTCTAAGGTTTTATGGACTGATGAAATGAGAGTGAGTCTTGATGGGCCAGATGGATGGGCCCGTGGCTGGATCGGTAAAGGGCAGAGAGCTCCAGTCCGTCTCAGACGCCAGCAAGGTGGAGGTGGAGTACTGGTTTGGGCTGGTATCATCAAAGATGAGCTTGTGGGGCCTTTTCGGGTTGAGGATGGAGTCAAGCTCAACTCCCAGTCCTACTGCCAGTTTCTGGAAGACATCTTCTTCAAGCAGTGGTACAGAAAGAAGTCTGCATCCTTCAAGAAAAACATGATTTTCATGCAGGACAATGCTCCATCACACGCGTCCAAGTACTCCACAGCATGGCTGGCAAGAAAGGGTCTAAAAGAAGAAAAAGTAATGACTTGGCCTCCTTGTTCACCTGATCTGAACCCCATAGAGAACCTGTGGTCCATCATGAAATGTGAGATTTACAAGGAGGGAAAACAGTACACCTCTCTGAACAGTATCTGGGAGGCTGTGGTTGCTGCTGCACACAATGTTGATGGTGAACAGATCAAAACACTGACAGAATCCATGGATGGCAGGCTTTTGAGTGTCCTTGCAAGGAAAGGTGGCTATATTGGTCACTGATTTGTTTTTGTTTTGTTTTTGAATGTCAGAAATGTATATTTGTGAATGTTGAGATGTCATATTGGTTTCACTGGTGAAAATAAAAAATTGAAATGGGTATATATTTGTTTTTTCTTAAGTTGCCTAATAATTATGGACAGTAATAGTCACCTGCACACACAGATATCCTCCTAAAATAGCTTTTGTAACTAAAAACAAACTAAAAACTACTTCCAAAAATATTAAGCTTTGATATTAATGAGTTTTTTGGGTTCATTGAGAACATGGTGGTTGTTCAATAATAAAATTAATCCTCTAAAATACAACTTGCCTAATAATTCTGCACTCCCTGTATATATATATATATTATATATATATATATTATAACCCTATAATATATATATAATATATACACTAGTTGGACATACAATATCTTCTCAACATCTTTTCATCTTTTAACTTTTAGGCCACCCTATACTATATATAACTCATATATATAACCATTGAGGTTTGTGTTGTGTTGCCAGGTATCCCTGTTTAATTACGTTTTCTTGGTGAGTTGGGCTTTCGCGCTGCCATTTAGCCAGTTTCGACCTCTGGCCTCCAGCGTGTGCACCGTCTGGACTTGTGTCATTATTGTCTGCAAAATGCTTTACCAACTCACCTCCATCCAGCCTGAAACATACTCCAAAAACTGCTCCATGGTAAGATACAAAACATAAACACACACAAAACACTTGATAAGGTAAAGTTAAAGATTTGCAAAATTTGTGTCATCATCATACATTCCAGCTAATTGCTTATATTGTTATACCCCCCGACCATCAACACCACACCCTGACCCGTCTCTATCTTTCCTTCTGTCTCAGCCGGATAACTATACAGATGTTCAGAGGTTAGACATGGCCAGATCTCTTCTCTACAGTAGTCCAGTAGACCCTGCCAACTGGGTTGGTCTGAAGAAGTTCTCTCCATTACTGGAGAATTTAAGGGTAGGCTTAGTGCAAAACCACACACACACTTACAAGTATTCTTTTTCTTTTTAATATTTATAACTTTTGTGTATATTTTACTGTATAGAATAACTTGTTGATGTTGGCACTACTGGCATTTGAGGTAACAGTCTACCGGCACCAAGATTTTTACCGTATGAGAAACAACCTGACTGCTCCGGTCACAAGAACAATCTTCCACAACATCACACACCAACACCTGGATGATGGCATCATTAATTGCGCCAAATACTTTGTTAACTACTTTTTCTACAAATTCGGCCTAGAGGTATCGTATAAGTATTACATGGGTACCTGTATGATGTATTTATCGTTTTCATACCCTAACTGTATAAATACATTCATATTATTGTTATGTTTAAATAAAAACTTTTGAAGCCCAACTAAGAATCCTTTCTTCCCTAGACCTGCTTCCTGTTAGCAGTAAATGTCATCGGTCAGCGGATGGATTTTTGTGCAATGCTGCATGCGTTTGCATTAATTGCAGTGCTATACCAGCGCAGAAGAAAGGCAATCGCTGCGGTCTGGCCCAAATACTGCTGCTTCCTGGCCTGTGTGCTAATCTACCAGTACCTGATTTGCATCGGCATCCCACCAGCAGCTTGCTCAGGTCAGACAACAACATCCAGTCCTTCCGAATAGCTAAAGTAGTTTATTAATGATTATAAATCAATAATAAGAATTAAGTTTTGTATTTCTGCCCGTGGTCATTAAACTAAATAACTCCTTATCCTTCTATCTGTACTTAATACACAATATTGTACAGATTTTAAAGACACTTTATATATTTTTATGCCATGTTGCACATAACTTGCATTACTTTAATTGAACAATTTCCTGCATCCAGTTTCACCGCTGCTACTTATTTCTAAGTGTGTATTATTCTGTATATTTTATGTACTTATTTATTCTAAGTCGGAGTTAATTTCCCTGAGGGGATCAATAAAGTATTCTATTACTTTATTTGCAGTATAAAAAAGTGTACACTAGCTGGGACCCATATGAGATTTGTTTCTTCAATCTTCAGTATCTGCTTCGTCATGATCAGGATCATGGTCTTTCAGGAGATCATCCCAGTAAACAATGAGTGCAGGGCAGAAATACATTATAGATCCCAGACCCCTGTTTGTACCAGGACCTCATATAATCACAACACATTTGCATACTTTTTTTTTTAAATATTACTACTGCTAGTCTATCTAAGAGAGTAACAAGGACATTTGCAGAACATGAAACACAATTCATACATTAAGCTCCAAATTAAATTCAATTACAATTTCATTCATTTTTATTTGTGTAGCACTTTTAGCAATGGACATTGTCTTAAAGCAGCTTTTCACAGATAACGCAGTAACAGTGAAAAATGTACGTTTGTCTCTGATGAGCAAGCCGGAGGCGACTGTGGAAAGGAATAACTCCCTGAGATGAAGTAGGAAAAAAACCTTGAAAGGAACCAGATTTAAGAGGGAACCCATCCTCATGTGGATGAATAAGCAAAGTCAATTTATTACAGCTTATGGTAATGGTGATCAAATAAAATGTAAACTGTGTCCTTGGGTCAGTATAAGTCCCAGTCCATCCTTAAAGCTCCTCGAATTCAAACAAAAGAACAAGAACTGGTACTTCAGGGACAAGTTTAACCCACCCCGAGAAAGAGAGAGAGAGAGAAAGAAAAAGAGAGAGAGATAGAAAGAGAGAGGGAGAGAAAGAAAGTAAGAAAGAGAAAAAGAGAGAGAAGGAGAGAGAAATAGAAACTTTTTTAAGTGTTGTGGACTAAAGCAAGCATAAATAAAAGGGAGAGCCGGAAGGTAACACAGACAAGAGGGATTTCTGGGATAAGAGCCGGCCCACCACACCACCGTCAACAAACCTGAGTGAACGTGTAAGAGTGGGGGAACGACAGCATACAAATATCCCAGTTTACCAAACATGCTATATCCATGATCCCTCCAGTTCTGCTCCTTCACCTAAAAAACACTACAGATTAAAGGCTTGGCTGAGTAAATGTGTTTTCAGCCTTGACTTAAACACTGAGACCGTGAACAAACAAGGGACCCTTTCTTAAAGTTTGCCACATCAACAAATTTATGATTATGTTAATAAATAGAGGAATAACAATTGTATGAACAAATAACGAACTTGATGATTTGGAATTTTACTGGTCCTTATTTTATGTCTCTTCGTGCGTATTTATTTCTGACCATAAAATAATAACTAATTGAGACCCAAAATTATTGACTAGTAGAGTCAGCTTATTTTTCTGTTGTCTATACTGTGCTTTAGACTATCCATGGAGACGTCCCTTATCCAGCATGGACTCCAATGTGGTCAAGTGGCTCTATTTGCCTGACTTTCATACCAGACCCAACCCTCTATTCCTCCTATGTGAGTGGCAGCATGCGGAGGCTTTCTCTTTTTATTACTTTCTCTAACACCTGATCAGTGCTTTATTTTTACCTCCCCTACCTGTCTTTCTTTCTGTCTGTAGATGATTTCTTGTTGCTGCTGTGTGCATCGCTGCAGAGACATGTCTTTGAGGAGGAGAATGACTCTGCAGTGCGTCTCCTGGCTGGTAGTAATGTGGAGATCTGCAGAGATTTGGACGCTGCCACCTTCAGTCAACATAACCCCGTCCCTGACTTCATCCGATGCAGGTAATACTACAGTGAAAAGTCTATTCAGTTCAGTTCACTCAGCTGTATAAAAGAGAGAAATGTAAGTCACTCTGGATAAGGGTGTCTGCCAAATTCTGCAAATGTAATGTAATGTAAATTAAACATGTCGGATTTCAATTAGTGTTTAAAAACATTAACCTGACAGTCAAGGAGAGTGCACCTAAATGCACATTCGTGAACAATGATGACATCATTTGAATCAAGCTCTGTTGCATAAAGCCTAAACATTCCTCGGTGGAAACTCTTCGGGATGATTCAGAGAGCTTTCACGAACGTTGCAATCTGTGCAGCACAAACAAAAGTGTGCCACAACATAAGCAAGAATTTTTTTAACATAAGCCACATTTTGGAAAGTCTGCAACAAGCAAAACAGCTAAGAATGTAAATCGTGTACAGGCTACAATCAACAAAGATCGGCGACCGACCAGAACTAGCAGCTGATCTGGGGATTAGCTGCAGGATCTTGGCATGAAATTTGTTTTGGTGAGATTCATACTGTGGATTCTGCTACAAAAGATGAGAAAACATCATGCTGCGCTTACTAATGGCTTCTCCGAACCGCTACCAATAAACCATATTTTTTATAAAGGTCATAACCAGAGATGATTCATGAGCCTGTAGAAACTAAGGCTCAGTCATTTTAATTAATGTCGCCTAGTTCTTTACACCCAAAGATGGTGTGGCACATTTGTAGCTATTTCAAGACTACGCTAACTGTAGTTGACATGTAGTTAACATTGAAGTGTACTACCTTAACATTCATTGTCAGTTTAAAGAACAATGTCAGGTTCTGACTGAGACGTCATGGCCCTGTGTATGGTTTTTTTTTCATAGCAAAAATTATGTAAAGGTAAATAATGTAAATGATTATTATATTGCATGACTGGATACTGTAGAGACAGAGTCTGTAAACAGAGAATAATAAGGGACCAAAAACTGAAACTTGTGGGACACCATGTTTAAAAAATGCAACCCCATTCATCACATCTGTATTGTTTTGACATTTAATTAGTTATTAAGAGTTTCTTTTTTTTTTTTTTACGTGAAGAAGAAAAAAGTTTGGCAATAGCACTCCACTCTCTCCTGCCGCATATTAAATAACCCCAGAAAGTTCAGTCACTCTGTGCAACCTATAATGACTTCAACAGATTTTGACAATGATAACCATGTCCTGTAACCCAATAAGGCCCAAAATGTAAACCTCACTCACAACTCATCATTCAAAGAAGTAGAAATCCACCATTATGTGACACGTTTTGGTAGCTATTAATCAGTTTACAAAGATCTGTGCTTAGTTTGTGCACTTTTAATGCAGCTTGCAGTCAGTTTACAGAAATGAGCAATGAGGTGCGATGATTGTAAAGGCTGACGGTCTGGAAAGTTTTATAAAAACAGGCTTTAGGTATGTTTTTAAATATATTCTTTGATTCTTAAAAAGTGTTGATTTGATAGTCATGTACTAATGTGCATTGTCATATTAAAGATTAACTAAGGATTGAAATTAAGATTCCTGTCCAAGTTCTTACTGTATCTCAGTGGTCACCCATTGGTTTCAACTAATCTGCTTTCCTTTCCCGGCCCAAACCCATGTAGACTGTTTGGCATTGCAAAATAGTCCATACTGTACAAACCATACTGGGCTTGGGAGTATGTAAGATTTTTCCCTGTGAAGGACCGACTATTCAAGGTGTCTTCTGCCTTGTGTCCCAAGTATTAAGAAATACCATGTATGGATTTTACACCAAGCTTCAGGCATCCTCAAAATTAGAATAGCTTAGTGGTCAGGCTGTTGTACCTGCTGATTAAAAGGTTGGAAGTTCAACTTTTGCTGGGCCCCTGATCAATGCCTTTAAGCCTCATGTAAGTGTAGAGGTATAAATTACCTGTAATTGTGGATGGTCAAAATCAGAAAAACATTACTCCGTAGATCATCAACAAGCTAATCATGATGTAATTTAAAACTAACAAATAAGATTCTGTACCATAATTTATTTAAAAAAATGTTTTGCATCATCACATTTGCATGCTTAATCGTATGTTAATAACAAGGTAATTACAATATGAAATACAATGAATGATGTAGGCAATAGAAAGTGTTAAGTATTTATGTGGTGCCTTTCTTCAGTTGGATTCTTCATCAGAAGATTCCAGTGTGTTTTTTTCTTGCTAGTCAGAATCTAAATAAACATCTCCATGTCTATTGCAAAAAAGTGAACAAGTTTACATGCTAACATAACAAAAGACTTTACGCTTAGACTTTTCTCTCTCTTTGTTTTTTTTTTTTTTTTGCTCTTTTTCTGGTTTCTTTAGATCATATCTTGATATGCTGAAGGTGATCATGTTCAGCTATCTGTTCTGGTTCGTCCTCACTATCATCTTCATTACGGGGACCACACGTATCAGCATCTTTTGCATGGGTTACCTGGTAGCCTGTTTCTATTTCCTGCTCTTCGGTGGAGAACTGCTACTCAAGCCAATTAAAACCATTTTACGTTACTGGGATTTCCTCATCGCATACAACGTATTCGTCATCACCATGAAGAACATCCTATCTGTAAGTTTTACCACCTTCAGAGAAATGGATATCAGGGTAGGAGGTGCTAGAGATGTAATTGGTGTTGACTGTAAATATTTTAAGTATTTATAAATAAGTAAAGCGATGGCGCAGTGGTTAAGGTGTTGGACTGCCAATTGGAAGATCAGGGGTTCAATTCCCAGCAAGTTGCCACTGCTGGGCCCCTGAGCAAGGCCCTTAACCCTGAATTGCTCGGTTTGTATAAAAGATATAAATGTGAGTCACTCTGGATAAGGCCGTCCGCCAAATGCTGTAAATGTAAATATGATTTCATTAACAGTCATAAATACTACGTGAAAAAAGTTCGAAGGTCAGTTCGAAGACTTTAGTGTGTGTTAATATGTTTCTTTACACCACATAGCTAAAATGTAACAGCCAGATTTATAAGTTGGATGACACTGCATCAACTCCTCTCACTTCTCAGATAGCTGCCTGTGGATATATTAAAGCCTTGGTGGTTAATCACTGCTGGCTCATCCAGCTGTTCAGTCTGGCATGCACTATAAAAGGCTATTCTCGACGTAAGTAACCACCTCAAGCATGCACAGACACTGCATTAACTGCGAAGGTCACAAAACATGTTATTACAGTTCGGATTGTGCAATTAAGTAATTTTATGCTACAATATTTCGTTAATTAGCGGAACAACAGGCTAATAAACAGTGTGAACTGCCCAGTGATGAAGCAGGCATCATCTGGGACAGCATCTGTTTTGCCTCTTTGCTGCTGCAGAGACGGGTCTTCATGAGCTACTACTTCCTGCACGTAGTAGCTGATATCCGATCTTCACAGGTTCTGGCATCCAGGTACTCACACACACATACTTTAATTACATTTTACACTTCTTACACACTACAGCTGCGTTTTATGTGTTTCAGTTTGGTACTAAATGACTAAATAGTACTTTTAAAAAAGTGTTGACGTATATAAAGAAATTTATACAGATACCTAGCAGTTGAGATTTATTATTAAAAAAGTGCTCTTTTTCCCACAGTTTTCAGTTGTTGCACTTTGATCTATCGAACCAGTTTTGATCTGTTCATCAACAGAATCTTAAAGCACTATGTGTACCTCTCTCTGGATAAGGGTGTTCATCTCTCTGGATAAGGGTGTCTGCCAAATGATGCAAATGTAAATGTTTATGCACGTTTATTTTTTTGATATTGGACGAGATAAGCTATAGAATGAACTCGGTCTTAGTAGAAATGCCTGAAGGCACAGAGATTTCAGACAGCAAGAGCTCTGAAAATTTCGGCTTAGAATTATCAGCATATATACACAACTTGGCATGCGAGAGTGAAGCAACTTGTGTATAGATCTATGATTGGCCATGTCAGGATCAGAATGAACTTTTACATTTACATTTACGGCATTTGGCAGACGCTTTTATTCAGAGTGACTTACATTTATCTCTTCTATACAACTGAGCAATTAAGGGTTAAGGGCCTTGCTCAGGGGCCCAACAGTGGTGGTTGGTGAAGGTAGGAATCGAACTCACAATCTCCGGTGTTTGTAGTCCAACACCTTAACCACCACTTTTCCCCTCTTAATCTAGAGAGGTGTAAAGGAGAAAAACAGAAAGCCGGCATTCAGATCTGGCGTTCAGACCGGCTTTAAATAATAAATAGAGTGCAATTTAATTCAGCACATTGTTTGAATTGTAATGTTATTGTAAAAATGTTAATATTTGTCATTTACCCATTAGTAAAGTTTAATGATTAAAAAAACTATGAATTCCTTTTAGATTAATACATTTTTAAAACTTTTTTTGCACTGGTGTGTCTTAATCAACAGCAACCACCAATAGGGTCCAAATTAATGAAACCAACAAAACAGTTTGAAAGACAGATTTTAGTGCTAAAACCAGTGTTAGATTTAAACCATTGCATTAAATTCATGTGTGTAATTAAAATAAATAAAATGACTTGAAATTGACTTTTAACACATTCCAAATAGACATCAACTAATATAGCTCATCGCCAAGTCACATAACTGAGTCTCTTTATACTTGAATTCACCCAAACTTTCCAATTTTTTTCCCCCTAATCTATTGATTTTTTTATTAATACCACATTTCTTCATTAAATGCTCTCGTGGCCCGATTTACAAACCAATTCATTTGTATCCAGCTTGATAAATAATTGAGTTTAATATTTATTTTGGGTGCTGAACGCAGAACTCACTGTGTTTAATGCTGAGCGTGTTTGGCACTGACCTCAATAGACCAGCTGTTTGTCGACGAGCAGCTAAAGCGTGAGACAAAGCCAGACGCATTAATTTGAATCGTGTGGTATTTATTCTCCCTATGTCTCTGCATCTCTCACTTTCTGTCTCTCTCAGAGGAGCCGAGTTATTCCAGGCCACGATCGTGAAGGCAGTGAAAGCAAGACTAGAAGAGGAGAAAAAATCCATGGACCTGCTAAAGCGACAGTGCGTATATATATCACCTCACAGTTCACATAGTCACTAGTTATATTCTTGGAATGCTCTTGGCACGTTATGGGTACCTCAGGAAGTGGTAGCACAATAAGGTGTTGGACTGCTAATTGTACCACTGTTAACCCCTTTTTAACCCCTAATTGTTTAGTTGTATAAAAGGGATAAATGTAAGTTGATCTGGATAAGGGCGTCTGCCATTATTTAATGTAATGTAAGTAATATTACCCGGGTTCGGGTTCGAGGAGCTGAAATATGCATTCAATTTTTTTGCAGTAGCAAATTCTTTCAATGTCGAAACTCTGCTTTAACTCAGTGTTTTGTATACATGTTCCGGAACTTGTGCTCTGAATCAGTTCGCTGTGTTTACAGCACATCTGCAGTGTGTTTGTATGAGACAAAAAGGATCTTTCAGCAGCCCTTGGTTCTGCCCAGCTTTACTTGTCCTCTTGATGAAAGACGAAGCATTTAGCACTTCAGCACATGCCTCGATACGAAACAACTCTCTCGAATTATTTCCCCTAATTAAGAAATGGTCTTGTTATTATAATTCAGTCCAACAGGAAACTCAATCAGCTCAGCAATAGAAACTGTCACCAATCTCCTTTCTCTGTCTTTCTTTACTCTCTGTCGCTCTTGCACAGGATGGACCGTATTAAAAGCCGGCAGCAGAAGTTTAAAAGAGGGAAGGAGAGGATGTTGAGCTTGGCACAAGAGAGTGGCGAGAGTCAGTCGTTATCCAGGGAAGAAGTGGAAGATGAGGGTGTGTGTTAAACTGTGTTATCTAATTCTACAGAAACAATTAAAGCATACCATGCAGTAGACTCACTCCCTTTTATACTGCATGTAGTTTTTTTAAAAATACAGCCACCGCAGGCATTTTTCACCGTCACTTCTCATTTTGTAAAAAAAGAAAGCTTTTAAAGCAGCAGCCAGGTTTGAGCGCTAAAAGTTCACAACGCAGACAAGTTCATAAATTCCACAGGTGCCTGAGCTTAACTGCCGCCTTAAATGCACTGCGGCAGAATTGAAAACATGTGAGCTTACACATACCAGACGATCTTAAGGTTCATGTGTGCGTCATTGCAATGGGTTTTGCAGGAGAGACGAGTAAAGAGATGAGAAAAGGGACCAGGAAGCAGTGGTGGAGACCGTGGGTTGATCACGCCTCCAGTAAGTGCCCATCTTCATCCTAAATCTCTTCTCTTGTTTTTAGGCAAAAAAAAAAAAAAAAAAAAAGAATCAAACATTGGTACAGGTGAGACTACAGAGAGCCATAACATAATACCAAAAAACAATTTTGCATCATCCTGTGTTAATTACAGCAATGCTGGTTGATCATGGGTGTCTATACGCTCATATATATTTGGAGACAATAAGGCAGTTTCTCAGTGATCTATTGTCTTAACGATCATCTGGACAAGACCACGGAGACTTTGATGCAGTATGGGTTTATCTGGTCAGAGAAGAACTGACCCCGACTGAGCCTGTTTTTTTTCACCATTTTGTCACCGATGGAGTTTTGGTTCCTTGCCGCCATCGTCTCTGGCTTGCTTAGTTGGGGACTCTAAATTTATAGATAGCAATCAAATTGACCGTTCTAATGAGCGTATAGACACCCATGATATATGAGATATGGATATATAGATATATATATATATATATATATATATATATATATATTATATATATATATATATATATATATATATATATATATACAGTATATATATATATATATATATATATATATATATATATATATATAGTATTAAAGAGGGTAGTCAGCGCTTTCCTCTAAAAAGCACATGCTATCATTTAGACACAGTGATGGGAAAAAAATGGCTTAAAACATTCGAAATAGCCTAGAATTGATAACTGATAATTGTTGTTTCAGTGGTAAGAAGCGGAAATTATTATTTGTTTGAGACGGACAGTGAAGAGGAAGAGGAAGAAGAAGAGAAAAAAGAGGAAGAGTCGCCCAAGAAATCTGCATTTCAAGTAAGTCACATAAAATCTCTTCAAAACTTTTAAGTAATTGGCTGGTTATTAATAATTTTGTTTCTTTATTTTTACACTGTATATCATGACCGTGCAAAATCAAGCTAACTTTGTGACTCTGCAGCACTGAGACTTTTTGTTTGCTCTGTTTTTACAATATTTCTTTATTTGTCAGACCACTAACTGTTAACTTCCTGTGTGGAAGCGTAGAACCACCACAGTAAAAACTACACGCCATGTCCCTACTTACTCAGCCTTTGCTTTGTCCTTCTATAGAGAGCTATCCGAATGTTTGTTTCTGTTTTTCTGGCTTTACTAAAGTCTGTCATTAGGTTTCCCAAAACTATACTTTACTATGCAATCAGGGCAGCCAAGGTACTTTCACCAGGCCTAATATATCTCTTCTCTTTCTCTATTTTATACTACTATTGTTTTATATGTTATATTTCTTTCCATTTTTATCCGTACTCAGCCTGTGCTCTTTTAAAGCTGTGCATTTAGAAATACCTGAGCGAAGTCTAAACCTAAGCCACTAACATTAAAGGATGTCTTCCAGCTTTGTATGTGATTTTTCCAGCCAGCTATATGAAGCCATGTGGGCAGCACATTTTGCTGTAGTGAGAGCAAAGAGCAGGTGGAGAACAACCTGGACAGGTGGAGGTTTGCTCTGAAGTGGAAAGGAATGAAAGTCAGTCGTAGCAAGACAAAATACATGTGTGGGAATGAAGGTGAAAGAGTAAGATTACAAGGTGAAGAGGGTAAGAAGGTACCAGACGTTAAGTACTTGGGGTCAACAGTTCAGAGCAACGGAGAATGTAAAGAAGGGGTAAAGAAGTGATTGCAGGAAGGCTGAAATGAGTAGAGACACGTGTCAGGAGTGATGTGTGACAGACGAATATCAGAAAGAGTCAAAGAAAAGGTGTTGAAGACAGTTGAGGAAAGCAGGTCTGTTGTACGGTTTAAAAAAAGCAGCACTAATGAAGAGACAGAAGGCAGAGTTGGACAGGATTAGGAACAAGCCATATTGGACATTTAAGGAAAAAAGGTCAGAGAGAACAGATTGAGATGGTTTGGACATTAGCAGAGATGGGATCATGGATGGAATCAGCAGCCGAACACCTTAACCACTGAACTACCACCTCTTCACTCCCCAAATACATTTAATTGTATTTGGCCCAGCAGTGGCAACTTGGTGGTGCTAGGAATCAAATCTGATGTTGGAATGGAGCTTTTAGTGAAAGGTGAAGAGAAAGGCCAAAGGGGCCATATATGGACATGATAAATGAGGACATAAAGTTAGTAGTGTAATTGAAGAGGATGCAGAGAATAGGACTAGGTTTATGCTGATAATTTGCTGTGGCCACCCCTGAGAAGATCATTCAAAAGAAGAAGAAGAAATGTGCTTTCCTGTATGGTGCATGAGAAGCTGGGCTACTTCTCAAGGGAAACTTGGTTATGTGTGGGTTGATTTTATGACTGGGTTTTTTTCTCCAAGGTAAAGAATCTACTACCCAACGTTGAAAAAACACACCTCGAACCTAGTGGCCAAACTTTTCTTACATACTTGATATGAGATCACAAAACTATTGCAGATCCTATACTGTAAACCAGAACCAATCTAAACTGTTTCCTTTACAGTTTCTCTGCCTGCTTCAAACATTGTTCTTTCTCCACAGTTTGTGTATCATGCGTGGATCACTGACTCCAAAACAGCCATGAAGGAACGCAGTAAGGAGAGGCGGCGTTTCTGGCAGAGATACACAGAAGGACGCAAAAGCAAAAAGGACCAGCAGGAGGGTAAGTGATCCAGTTCAGATATTTTTTTCAGAACAAAAAAGAAGCCCTGGCTGGCCCATGTCCTTGCTTGCCACAATTATTTTTTTATCCTTCTTTGTAGCACACTTTTAAACTTGAATGGGAATGGACTCCCAGTCTCTGTATTTAAAAAAAAAAAGTCTTGGGATGGTCTTTAAATAGAAGTCATGCTGTGTAGTTCTACATGCAGCCAATACTACGTTGGTGCTCTTCCATTGAGATCTAGGCGTTCTCTGGAGAGAGCGCTAAGAGATGAAAACCACCATGTTGCATTTGCTAAAGTCAATTTATCCGATATGATGGTTGGACATAACCCCAGTAAACAAACCAAAAAGTCAGCCAAGAACGTCAAGCCCAAATATAACAGTTGGCCAAAATGTTGCATAAATTATGCCTATTATTTTTCATATAATTGGATGAAGTCTTTATTTGTCCCATATGCATTAATGTACATTGTTTCTTTATTATTTATTTACATATTCTCTCTGGTTAAGGAGCTGGGGTCAGAAAGCTGTGTCAGCGAATATAGCCCACCCCAGGAGCTAGTAAGGGTAACCTTGCTTAAGGGCCTATAAAGAAGGGGGGGGGGGGTAGATTTGGACCAAGAATACCCAAACTGACTGTGCCCCAGACCTCCTCAGCATTAACGTCTGTACTAACTAATAATATTTTAGCTGAACATGCAAATTCCATAGCCACCTTCCAATATCTAGTGTGAATCATGTCTATAAAATGTTTCAAAATACATGATGATAAGGTGTCCCAATTGTTTGGTCCAGAGATACTTCATGAAATTAAAAAGAGTATAGCTTACAATTCACTAATATATAAAAAAATAAATGTTAGTTTGACACCTTCGATTAGGTGAAACAGTATATTTAATTATGGCTTTATAATGTCAGATTTTATAAATATTTGTAGCAATCATGTGTTGTCTTTCCTCAGCCAATCAGCTGGAGGACACAGTTGAAGTGGAGCGATCGGATGCACCAGGTACATCACTAGTGTATTAAACTGTGCTTACATGCACAGCCAAATTCATTAATTAATTAATTTATGCACAATTAAATTCATGAAGGAAACATCATTTCTAACAGCTTGCCATTATGTTTGCAGACAACATCCTGAAGCGTGTGTTCAACATCGTGAAGTTTTCCTGGGTTCTCTTTATGGCGTTACTGGACAGTTTTACTGCATGGCTCAACTCGATGTGCCAGGAATACATTGATATCTCCACTGTGCTGCGCACTGAGCGATGTATGCTCACAAATGAGGTCAAAAAGGTACTGAGGAACCAGCATGACTGACGCCACTACAGCTAATTAATATTATGATTCCTAACACAGATTTGTTGGATTCTTTAATCTGATTGGTCGGAACAGTTCCAGCTGACATGTCTGTAAAAATATATTTAAAAAAAATATTTCTAAAAAATATTTAAAAAAAAGAATACCAACCAATCCCTAATCAGGGTCTGCTGGAGTCCATCCCAGCTGTCATTGGGTGAAAGGCAGGGGTCACCCTGGACAGGTTGCCGGTCTATAACAGGGCCACATACAGACGAACAATCACTCACACTCACAGTTACTCCTATGGGCAATTTAGAATCAACCTAACATACTTGTTTTTGGACTGTGGGAGGAAACCGGAGTACCCAGAGTAAACACACGCAAGCACGGAAAGAACATACAAACCCCACACAGAAACACCCCTGCAGGGGCCACCGTGCTACATTCAATAATTTTTATGTCTTACACACTTTGCAAATCAAGCAAGGAACATGCTTTAAATCATTTATAAATGTCTGTTCCTTGCTGAAATGTGTAGTTCTAGTAATAGACAAAAGTCCCAGCTATATAATTAAGGAATGCTACACCACATATCCACATATAAACAGCTTCACTACTCAAGCTTGCTTGATTTATGAGGACCAACGTTTATTCTTTGTTATTAAATGTTTGAGCTTCTGTAAAAACCAAAGTTTGTTCTCGCAAATCAAGCAAGTACAGTTGAGCTTCTGTTTATGTTCGCTGATTAGTGTGTATGTGTATATAAAAGCCTAAATTGAATGCGTTCATCGTGTACAGTGATTTATAAAAATAAAAAAATGTATTTTTAAAATAGCAGTACAAATACAAGGGTGTTTAGAGAGCCAATCAGATTGCATTTTTCTAGATTTCTAGAAGGGGCTAAAAGTTTTTTGTTTTAACATTGAATGATAAGGACAGTAGATGCTTTGCCTGATGGAAAGGCACAAATGAAATAGAACCAGAGATTCTCCATAAACAAGCATGTTTAAGCACGTTTGCATCTGTTGATTGTGCTAAAAAAGCCTGCTGATTAATGCCAGTGGTGATTATTTACAACGCAAATATATATTTGTGATGCTGGAAATTGAGTTAGTAGTATCACAGTGTGTAGTAAGCCAGTGCTTTAACTGATGACTGAGCTCATTTACCCAAATCAATGTTTTATGGTCTAGTCCCATAGCCTTATACGAGAGGGTGAGCTATAAGGAATACTTTGGTTGAGGAAAAATATATATTTTCGATTTTAAAAATATATTCCAGTGAGCATCACATATTTCACATATATTGAAAAAAATGAATTTTGGCTATATTTTTACAGTATGGTTAACACTGGATACATCAGTCGGTTCGGGGATTTCAGAGTTAACCCGAAGCTTTCAATCTTAATCAGACTAAACGTACCCACAGGCTATGAGCTCTATGCCCTTTTAGCATGTCATGAATGCTCAGACTTGTTTCCCTTTTATAGAATTAAATAACCAAACAATAAACTGCCACGACACTGTTTTTAGTGAACTGTTGCTAAAAATAAGCCTGCATTGTTCTCATAGCCTGTGGGAGGACATGCACCAACTAGAATCTGACGAGTCTTAACTTCTTACAGTGAGAGCAATTTATAATGGCTAAGAGGAGGTAATGGTGTACAGATGTTAATGTAGTACTTTAAAAAAGGCTCTAATAGCAAGACTAAAGCAGGAACCTTAAGTTCTAAGTAAGGGATCTGCACTTTTTATCCAAGAGACGACTGTTAATAGCTGCTATAATAAAACTGATAGTCAGAACTAAGACCTTTTTTTGAACTATGAATGCATAAAACATAAAATGCTAGATAATTAAGTGCACCCTTTTTTTTTTTTTATAAATAACCACTTTCATGGTGGAAACAGTGACTCTGATTTGTTTGCAGCCCTATTTACATTTACGGTGTTTGGCATACACCCTTATCCAGAGCGACTTATATTTAACTTTTTTAGACAACTGTTCAATTTGGGGTTAAGGGCCTTGCTTAGGGGCCCAACTGTGGCATTTTAGTGGTGCTAGGAATCAAACGCCGATCTTCAAATTAGCAGTCTTAAGCGATGTGCTACCACCTCCCCACATCCCCAAATCGCACTACCCTGTTGTTGATTTTTTTTTTCTTATAACAGCATCAAATTAACTGGTTTATTAATTCAGTAACTAAAGGCAATATATTGTAGGTTTTATGAAAGCGTTTGGATGCCTTAAAACCAGATACAGAAATAGAACACAGTGTGCGATACTGAAATCTTTTTCTTTAACTTATTTAGGGAAACACTCCATCACGAGGGATCATACACATGTATTACCAGCAGCAGTTGTGCAGACGTTCGTCTTCTGAGACTGTTCTGGAGGAAACCGAGAGACTGCAGGTTCAGCATCGGGACAGAAAGAAGAACATGAGCTTTGTTCCAAATAAAGACAGTCTAACCAGGTACATCATCACCAAGCACACTGGAATTTTTTTTTTTTATATTTCACAAAAAGTTACCTTTGAATTTGCTGTAGGTGTTGTTCAATGTCGCCTTTTGATAAGCTTAGCAAAATATGTAGTTAATCCCATTCCGGCGAAGCTGTAACATAACAAAATGTGTGAACTGAAGGAGGTTTTAAGCTCTCTGAAAGGAATGTAGGACCAGAAACACCTGGGTTCAAGCCCCACCTCTGGCAAGTCAACCACTGTTGGGTCCTTGAGCAAGACCCTTAACCCTTCCTGCTCCAGGGGCGCTGTATCATAGCTGACCCTGCGCTCTGACCCCAACTTACTAAGATTGGATATGCGAAAAATGCATTTCATTGGCTCTGTACATGTACCTTGCGCAATGAATTGAATATACTTATATATATATATATATATGGGTTTTATTTACTGACTGTGCTTTCAGTGTCTATACTGAGTCCACGATGACGTACAGTCAGTCCACATTGGCGTCCAGTGACACCGGTGCAGACTGCGTGCCCATGACTAGCGAGAGATTTCGCCCCAAACTGCGTCGTCTGCAGGGAGTGGAGCTCTCCTCCTCTTCCTCCTCATCATCATCTGCGGAGAGTTCAGGCAGTGCTGCAGTGAGGTAGCACCTTAAACATTCTCTTTCCACGCCACACATCAAAACACAAAACAAAAGAGTTTTTGATCACACTGCTAATGGAACCGGTTAAATCCACAACTCCAGCATGAAATATGTGATCATGCCGCCGCCGCCCCCCCCCCCATTTTTTTCCCCCTCTTCCTCTTTTTCTCTCCCTCTTTCCTTATCTCTGTATAAATAATCAGAAGAGTTGCTGTAAAAAATGATAATAACACAAGATAGCTGAGAGACTCCTAAGCTTTGTATTTTCCATAGATATTTTATAAAGCTTTCCGATCTCATAGCAATCTACTGGATTCTAATTTGTACGATGATTTTATGACATATGATCGGTATGATTATATAAACGTATTAATTTTATGTTGCCGCTATCACATTTAACTTGCTTTATTAACTAATAATAAATTAATAAATGTCCAAAAATAATTCTTTCAGGTGTCCCAAATTAATAATAGTTTAATGAATCTGATGCTTTTCTCTAATCTCTGATTGCTCACTACTTTTATTGTTTTTTATGACAACAGTGAAAACACACAGTGCGCTTCATCATGCTCCCATCGAGGCACAGGTGATACCATCCAACAACAAGACATCAATAGAAAAAGCTCGACCCCCTCAGAGCTATCAGAGCTCTCAGCTATACGACGTTGTAGCAGTGAGATTCAGACCCTCAAAGGAGATTTAGCATCAGATTGGGACGCCGTGTTAGCATCCGAGCAGGCTACAGGGCCACGGCTCAGTAGCTTCCTTTCTGAGGCAGATATTCCTCCCTCCTATAGCAAGGCCACAGGACTGGATTCTGTAGGTGAGGTAGCAGCTCATGGCGAAGAGAAAAAACTCAGGATAAATGCACCAGACAGCAGCATCCTTCCATCACTGAGCCACGAGCTCACAGCCAGTGAACTGCTGCACAACAGGTGAGAAAACACACAAAGCATGTAAAGTTACTAAATTATTCGAGTTTTGTATTTTGCCGCAGTTTATGAATTAAAACCCATCATTTTTGCATTTTCTAATATGTTTTATTGTTATTATTATTGTTTTTATTATATTTATGCTGTTTCATTATATCAGTTTAACTGGGTTAATTTTAAATTCTTTAAACTAAAACAGGGGCAGCACAGTGGCTTAGTGGTTAGCACTGTTGCCTAACCGCAAGAAGGTCTCTGGTTCGATTCCCTGGCAGGGGCGTTTCTGTGTGGAGTTTGCATGTTCTCTCAGTGCTTGCGTTTGTTTACTCCGGGTTCTCCGGTTTCCTCCCACAGTCCAAAAACATCTATGTTAGGTTGATTGTTGATTCTAAATTACCCATAGAAGTGAGTGTAAGTGTGTGTATGGCTCTATTAAGGACTGGAGACCTGTCCAGGGTGTACCCCTCCTGCCTTTGGATAGGCTTTAGCAGATCCCTGTGACCCCGAATTAGGGAATAAGCCGGTATACAAAATTAATGAATGAATTAATAAATGACTGAATGAATGGCTTACAAAATTTCATTGTTAATCGTGCAGTGTGTTTATTATGTAAATTTAGCTGTCAACAAAGAGCATTAATCGTGCTAAAATATAGAAGAAGTATGTATTGAATAAAAATGACAAATATAGGAAGGTGTTGGCTGAGTGGTTAAGTTGTTTAACTGCTTATCAGAAGATTGTGTGTCCAATCCCAAGAAACACCAAGCTGACTCTGGTGGGCCCCTAAGCAAGGCCCTTAACTAAGTGCTCGGTTTTATAACTAAAGTAAATGCAAGTAGCTAGCTAGATTATAAAATGCTTTATTGTATACATTCATTTACTTTAGTTACTTAATTTTAAACAACATGATAAAAGCATTTCAGTACGTTTTATATATATATATATAGAGTCAAGCCCTAAATTATTCATACCCCTGGCAAATGCTGACTAAAAGTTACTTTTATTCAACCAGCAAGTTTTGTTTTATTTTGACCGGAAATGACACAGGCTTCTCCTAAAAGATAATAAGACGATGTACAAGAGACATCATTGTGGGAAAAAAAGTTTCTCAGCTTTTATTTACATTTGAAGAAAAAGTGGCATGTCCAAAACTATTCATACCCTTTGCAAACTGTCACAGTCTATGGGAAAATCCAAAGTTCTATACCATTCCAAATAGTCCAAGCTGTTCTAAAGCATCCTAATTACCCTGATTCATTGGGAACAGGATAAACATTAAATTATTTTAAGCTGCACTGAAATATTGCCAGAAGGAAGCTCTACTGTAGCTCCTTCTCATAGATCAAACCTGTAGATTATTGAGCAAGTAGCAATGTTTGGTGTAGCAGTGTAGTGTCAGTATGTGTGGTAAGTTAAAGTAAGCTGGCATTTAATATGTGGTGTTTTTTTGGGCTTCATGTGGTGAGTTTGGTCAAATGATCAGTCACACAGTCTTTCAGCACTGATCTGATTTATCTGTATCGCTCCATTAGGATGTTCTATGATGAAGAACTGGAGGAATCCGAGCGCTTCTACAGCTCCCAGCCGCAGATCCTACAGCTGTGTTATGCTCTTTATAACATGCTGGTGGCCCACTCGGAGATGGTGTGCTACCTAGTCATTATACTAAATCACATGGTGTCAGCCTCAGTGGCCACGCTGGTGCTGCCCATCCTTATCTTTTTATGGGCCATGCTGTCCGTACCCCGACCCAGCAAGCGCTTCTGGATGACCGCAATAGTTTATACAGAGGTAAACCTTCAATACCATCATGGCCTCTGTTACAGCATCAATAACACCGTCAGCTTTATTAGGAATTTAGTGACCGTATTATCTTTTACAGAGTCAGTAACACCATTATCTCTCTTCATTTCTGTAGTCCTGTCTTTTCTGTTATACCTTTAGTAAACTTCAGTAACACTAACTACTGCATAAGAACTTTAGTAACCTTATTATCTGTTACAAATTCAGTAACACCATCATCACTTTTAAAACCTCGGTAACCCTGTTATGACTTCCAGCTTCAGTAACCCCTTTCATTGCTGTTGCTGCTTCAGTAACACCACCAACACTGTTACAGCTTGAGTAACACTATTAACTGCATAAAAACTTTAGTAACATTATTATCTGTAACACCATTGGTGACCTCATTATCACTGTTACTGCTCCAGTAACCCCTTACATCACTGTTAAAGTTTCAGTAACACCATCAACACTGTTACAGCTTGAGTAACACCATTAATTGCATAAAAACTTTAGTAACATTATTATCAGTAACAGCATTGGTAACCTCATTATCACTGTTACAGCTTCAGTAACCTCTTCATTACTGTTACAGCTTCATTAACTCCATCACTGTTACAGCTTGAGTAACACCATAAAAACTGCATAAAAACTTTAGTAACATTATTATCAGTAACAGCATTGGTAACCTCATTATCACTGTTACAGCTTCAGTAACCTCTTCATTACTGTTACAGCTTCATTAACTCCATCACTGTTACAGCTTGAGTAACACCATTAATTGCATAAAAACTTTAGTAACATTATTATCAGTAACAGCATTGGTAACCTCATTATCACTGTTACAGCTTCAGTAACCTCTTCATTACTGTTACAGCTTCAGTAACCCCCTACATTACTGTTACAGCTGTGGTAAGCTTTAGTAACCCAATTATTACTGATACAACTTCAGCAACACCATCAACAGCAAAAGAACTTTAGAATCATCACATGTCAGAGTATCAGTAAAGTCCTAATTACTGCTAAGCTTCAGTAACATCATCATCTTCACTGTTACTGCTTCAGTCACAACCTTATTATGGTTACATTTTCAGTTACCCCCTATTCACTGTCAGTATCTTTTGTGACACCATCAAAACCGTGACAACTTCAGTAACCCCTTAATAACGAATACAACTTTAAACTGCTTAAGAACTTCAGTAACATCACCTGATCACAGCATAAGTTTAGCCATTAATACTGTCACGTCTTCAGTTGCATCATTATCACTGTTACAGCTTCAGGAACCCCTTTATTGCTGTTAAAGCTTTAGTAACCTCTTCATCACTGTTACAGCGTCAGGAACCCCTTCATTACTGTAACAACTTTATTAACCCCTTTATTACTGGAGCAACTTTAGTGACATTATTATCTGTTAATGCACCAGTTACCTCTTCCTCGCTGTTACAGCTTCACTAACCCATTCATTACTGTTACAGCTTCAGTAAACTCTTCATCATTGTTACAGCTTTAGTAACCCATTCATCACTGTCACAGCTTCAGTACCACCTTCATCACCGTTTTTAAACTAACCTTTATAATCATTATAGCCTCGATAACACCATTATCTCTGTTACAGCTTTAGTAACACTGAGAAAACTTCGGTAATATTATCATTTGTGACAGTTTCAGTATCAGCATTATCCCTGTTACAGCTTTAGTAACATTAGCAGGACATTAGCAGAATTTTGAATTACTGAGTTATCGAACTTGAGGTATAACATTTTTAAATAACATTTAATATGACATTGTGATCAATACACTACTATTATCATCAAAAACTTTTTTTCTTTCTTTTCTTCATGCCCAGGTGACCATAGTGATAAAATACTTCTTCCAGTTTGGTTTCTTTCCCTTCAATCAGAACATAGAGTTGGACAAGTTCAAACCATTTCACCCACCTAATATAATAGGGGTCGAGAAGAAAGAGGGATATGTCCATTATGACCTGGTCCAACTGCTGGCACTCTTTTTTCACCGCTCAATCCTTAAGGTAGTTTTTTTATATATGCTTCTTTTAATTACAGTTCCGACCCTGTTATCATAGAATTTTGTCTTGGGTAAGAAGCAGTAATAGGATACCAGGATATCCAGATTAATTCATACATTTTTATAGAAAAGTTTTTTGATACTGTATGTTTGACACTGAAACAATATTTTGTATAGAATTATATTCTAAAATAATGTTTACCATTTTTATGCTTAATTATCTAATTACATGTAAAATTCCTATAGATTTTTAGTAAACTATTTTAGTAAACTATTAGTAAACTATACTTCATCTAATAATAATAATCTGTCAGATTAGTACACGATTGAATTGTTAGGTATTTTTATGTTAGATAATTATGTTCAATTATTATTTCCTGACTTTTGTATTAGAATATATTCTAAATGTAATCACAGAATGTTAAGTTTAATACAACAGCTTTTTTTTTATTATTCAGGCTTATGATTGGTTGTTTGTAAACGCCTTGTTTGAAATGCCTTCATACCTTGGAACAGATTTTTAAGATACTGATCATATTAAAAATCAAATAAAAATGTTTATGTTGTAAATAGGTGTCTTTAAATTTAAATTAATATGCTTTAAATTTTTATTTATAAGACCGCTATCGAGCGTAATACAGATTTTTTTTTTTATTTTCTAAGACCTTTATTGCTATGTGAAAACGTGATGTAGAAGCTGATACACACTCTTCCTTTCTTTCTCTTCTTGAATCAGTGTCACGGTCTGTGGGATGAGGACGATACCAGATCAGAAGCTAAAAAGACTCTGTACAGTCACTCAGACTCGGAAAGCTCAGCGAAACCCTCGGCTCGGAGGGAAAGGGCTTCACTGACCCGCAGCACTTTAACAGAGGCTTCAAGCACCCGCATGGCGAAAAAATTCTCAAACACGTCCTTCACCATGCGCCGACACAGTTCCAGTGCAGGATCACACATTTCCCACAGATCAACACGATCCAGAGGAGGTAACACCCATGCAATGCAAGAAAATGTTGCATAAAGAGTATTTTATTACTAACATTTGTGTATTCTATAACTATTGTATGTTTTATTTCATGTTTGTGTCCACAGGAGGTTCAGTCACGAGGTCAAGCGTGTCTCAAGCGGGCAGTGTGTCAGGGGTTCAGCAGAAGAGTCGCAAAGAGCTCATTATGGAGAAATTCCGAGAGCAGCTCATCAAAGCCAAGAAATTAACTATCAAAATGTAAATGTGCATTCTATGTGTAAAGCTGTAATATTATTCATTAAAATTTAATATTATCCATTAATATTCCACAAAGCTTTTTAAATGCTATATTTATGAAACCAGGGTTACTGTAGATGCAAAAAAACAAGCCATTAACTCTCTTAAGTATTTTATAATTTCTTTATTAATTAATTAATTAATAATTAATTAATTAATTAATAATTTATAAAGCATTATGATTTATCATTATTAATCTTATTTATTTCAACTAGATAAAGTGAATATTTAAATACTGGTTTACATGGCAAGTTTTTTTTTTATTTTAGAACCCTGGATATCTTCATTCCGATTCGTCAGTTCTTCTACAACCTGATTCACCCAGAATACAGCGCAGTGACAGATGTCTACGTCCTTATGTTTCTGGCTGATACCGTCGACTTCATCATCATCGTGTTTGGGTTCTGGGCTTTTGGGGTGAGTTCAACACTTCTACTATGTCTATAGTGTAACAGTTAAATTCAGAACATTTAACTGTTAAAAAAAAATCTTAACCCAGAATTCAGAATATCAAATTTATTGTTAAAAATTTCCCAGGGTGTAGTGGGTTAAGCCGCCCACACTTACATGTGCTGTTGCGCACCAGTGACACCTTTCTTTTCCTGTTTTATCTCTGTTCTAAGAGCCAGTCCATCACAGGGCCACACACACACACACTCCTATGGGCAATTTAGAATCATCAATCAATCTAACATACATGTTTTTGGACTGTGGGAGGAAACCGGAGTACCCCCACACAAGCACAGGGAGAACATGCAAACTCCACAAAAAGGCCCCTGTCCGGGAATCGAACCCAGGCCTTCTTGCTGTGGGGAAACAGCGCTAACCACTAATTTACACAGCAGAATTCAGAATATCAAATTCAGTGGGCAAAAAAATCAAACCGCAGAATACAGAATATCAAATTCGATGTTAAAAAGTTAAAACTGCAGAATTTAGATCCCACAGAAAGTGGGTCAGAGGTCATCAAGAGGGGAGAGAACTATTAGATCTCTGAATAGTCCAACGAACCATTTTGCTATCTAACAGAGGACAGTGATTCTTAAACATTCATATTTATATGTTAGGTTTCGTGTCGCCAGCATGTAAAACATTTGTCTAAGTGATCTCAGTTGTTTAAAGGTGTATTAAAGTATATTTGGTGTGATCATGGCACCGTGTCTATAAACTGTGTTTTGACCTGAAGATGAGACTTGAACAGTGTTTTACAACCAGAAATCCAGAACATTTTTTAATTTTGAATAAAATGAAAACTAAAAGACTTTCAAATCATGTGAGCCAATATTTTATTTATAATGGATAAATAAACAATTATAGATAAAATAACAAATGTTTAAATGGAGAAATTTTACACTTTTATGCACTAAATGAGCTCATTTCAAATTTGACGCCTGCTACAGGTCTTAAAGAAGTTGGCACAGGGGCAACAAATGGCTAAAAAAACAATACATTTTGAAATGATTTATTTGGGAAAACATTTAGCAGCTAATGAAGTTAATTGACATCAGGTCTGTAACATGATTAGCTATAAAAGGGATGTCTTAGAGAGGCAGAGAGTCTCTAAAGTAAAGATGGACAGAGACTCTCCAATCTGTGAAAGAGTGCATAAAAAGATTACAGAATACTTTAAAAAGCAACGTTCCTCACCATAAAATTGCAAAGGCTTTGCAAATCTTATCATCTACAGTACATAACATCATTAAAGTTTTTTGAAGAAATATCTGTGTGTAAGGGACAAGACCGAATACCTTTATTGGATGCCTGTGGACTTTGGGCACTGTATTACTCATTGCCATGATTCTGTGATTGACAGAGACCGGTAAACATAATCCACCTGCAGATTCCAACTAAAGCTCTAACATACGGAAGGAAAGCCATATTTGTACATGGTCCAGATACGCCGTCGTAACCTGTGGGCCAAGAACTAATTTAAAATGGACTAATTCAAAGTGGAAAAGTGTTCTATGCTCAGACGAGTCCAAATTTGACAGTTTTGTTAAAAATCACAAACGGCTTGTCCTCCTAAAAAAGGAAGGGAGACCTTCTAGCACTTTATTAGTGTTCCGTTTAAAAGCCAGCATCTCTGATGGTATGGGGGGGCATAAGTGCATACAGTTTGGGCAGTTTGGGCCTATATAAAACATTTGGTGCATCATTGAATG
Organism: Bagarius yarrelli; assembly: GCA_005784505.1. Lineage (NCBI taxonomy): Eukaryota > Metazoa > Chordata > Actinopteri > Siluriformes > Sisoridae > Bagarius > Bagarius yarrelli. The sequence goes on along the minus strand of VCAZ01000003.1, from coordinate 3,323,871 downwards.
AAAAATATAGCTGGAAATCTTTATCAGGCAAGAATGGGACTAAACACTCCAGAAACTCATAATCTCGATGCCCAGACGTCTTCAAACTGTTTTGAAAAGAAGAGGAGATGCTACTCTATGGTAAACATGCTCCGTTCCTGACTATTTTAAAACCTGTAGCAGGCATCAAATGGGAAATGAGCTCATTTTGTGCATAAAATTTCTCAGTTCATTTTATCTATGTTTTAAACTTTAAAAAAACTTCCTAAATTTTCCTGAATTTTGAGTTGTGGCTTCTCGTGGTTTTGTAGCAGCATGCTTTTGGAGAAACATTTCAATTCACTGCGTCTGCTATATGTGGTTGACATGAAGATAAACGCTTCGTGACTTGACTTGCTAATAACATTATTATGGATCTTTTATATTTTACTTCAATCACATTTATTTTACTTAGACTTTGTCTAGAAAGTACACATTTTAGAAAGAAGCATGAATTTAAATCCAGTCTTTCTTTATGTCTTATTAGAAACACTCTGCTGCAGCAGACATCACATCTTCTCTGTCAGAGGATCAGGTTCCTGAAGCATTTCTTGTCATGGTCCTTATCCAGTTTGCGACTATGGTGGTGGACCGTGCATTGTACCTGAGGAAGACCGTTATGGGAAAGGTCATCTTTCAGGTCATTTTGGTGTTCGGTATCCACATCTGGATGTTTTTTATACTTCCAGGAGTCACTGAGAGGTAAATGACTTTGCGCCTGTCTATTTCCAGAATAAAATGACCAGATTAGAAATATGTGTCCTCAGTGCTTTAAATGTTTTGCTATTTTGTTCTATTAGGCGTTTTAGTCAGAACATGGTGGCTCAGCTTTGGTACTTTGTCAAGTGCATCTACTTTGGCCTATCAGCCTACCAGATCCGCTGTGGCTACCCTACACGTGTGCTGGGCAACTTCCTGACCAAAAGCTATAATTATGTCAACCTTTTTCTCTTCCAAGGGTGAGAACCTTCAGCACAAATCTCTTTCCTGTCTCGCTTTATAAACAAATTTATTAATTAATTACATCCATAACTTAAGCTCAGTTGATGATGATGCAGGATTTCAAGAAATGATACGAGAAAGTATTGATAAAACGTAGTATTTTTTTAAAATAGCTGCTTTTTGGAGTTTACGATTTGTGGTATACTAAGTTTGCGATCCAACGAACCAGTATTCATCGATGGAAAGCATATTAACCCTTTCATGCATGAATTATGAGAACCTCAGTCAAGATTTTTTTCTTGACTGAGTGTTTTAGTCCTCTCTAGGAATGATAAAACAATGCAACTAAAATTTGTTTTTTTTCATGCAGTTACAAACCCGTCCACTCAGGTGGACACCATGCGTTTGACGTTTTAAGCAAGAAAATATGTATTTAACAAATCAATAGCAGAAAATTATATACTTTCTGAAAACTATGAAATATTTTTGATGCTGCTAATCTTATGTTTTTATGTTTGTTAACACATTCTAATACTTTTAAAAGCAACGCACAAATGTTACATCCAGGCCTGGCGGAGTTTCTAGGATCAAACTAATTGTTTTTTTTTGCATCAATTATCCTGCGATGTTCAGAATTTCTGACTTTCTGTTAGCCATCTTGGATTTAAGTAAAGAAAAAATGCAGTTACAATGACTGAGATATAGATGGCAGTTTATGGGATGACGCACAAGCATCTACTGTGTTGGCTAGTATAGTATGCAACTATAACCGATGCATATGCTAGGGAACAGCTTTTGAACAGCTGTCCACTGTAGTGACCACTATGCATGAAAGGGTTTAATTCTAAATGACAAATACGATAAATGTAAACAGTTATGAGTTTTTAATATGTTTTTAAATAATTAAATAGAATTAGCAAAGCGTCCATATACTTTTTTTCAGTAAATCATTGTTTATGCTGGGTTTCAGGTTCCGGTTGGTTCCGTTTCTGACCGAGCTGAGAGCCGTGATGGACTGGGTTTGGACAGACACTACTCTGAGTCTCTCCAACTGGATCTGTGTAGAGGACATTTATGCCCATATCTTTGTGCTGAAATGCTGGAGGGAATCGGAGAAAGTAAGAAATATGAAATTACATGTTACAACATGTGAACAGTGTAATAACATTGACTTGATAAAAATATGCTGCAGATGGTGTTGTTACGCCACGTGTGCAATCATATGTTTATAGTGCATTTCACCAGATGTGATTTGTCTGGTTTCGGTACAATGTAAGACAATACGTAATAGTAAGACAAGCTTGTGCGTGTGTGTGTGTGTGTGTGTGGTTGGTCAGAGGTATCCTCAGCCACGTGGGCAAAAGAAGAAGAAGGTGGTGAAGTATGGGATGGGTGGAATGATCGTCATGCTACTCATCTGCATAGTCTGGTTTCCGCTTCTCTTTATGTCTTTGGTCAAATCGGTGGCTGGTGTCGTCAACAAACCCCTGGACGTGTCTGTCACCATCACACTGGGAGGATTTCAGGTGCCCCCTAACATACATTTTTATTCAGTTTATTTATTCAACAACTTTATACACAGTAGATTAAAAAAGTATTCACTTATTTGAATTTGTCCAGATATGGTGGTGTTACAAGAAGTGCCCTAAATAGATTTTACTGTTAGATCTCTATAAATTATTGCCTATTATATTTATTACATAATGTAAGTGTGGTATTAGGACAAATTAGGACATTAAAATTAGTATTAGCCACTTTTAATGTAAAAATAACTCCATCTGATGTGCCTTCAGAAGTCACCTAACTAGTTAAAGTAAGTTAACATGTTTGCTCGTATTAGTGGAGTTGGTAGCACAGTGGTTAAAGTGTTAAACTGCTACTTGGATGTTCAGGGGTTCAATTTCCAGCACCACCAAGTTGGCACCGCTGGGCCTCAGAGCAAGGCCCTTAACCCTTAACTGCTCAGTTGTATAAAAGAGATAAATGTAAGTCGCGCTGGATAAATAAATATTCAACTTCATTGTGTAAGGTACGTGTACGGAGCCAATGAAATGCATTTTTCGCATATCGATCTGCGATTCTGAATTGCCCATAGGGGTGAGTGTGGGTGTGGGTGTGTGGCCCTGTGATGGACTGGCGACCTGCCTTTCGCCATTTCAGAGATCCCTGTGACCCTGAATTAGGAAATAAGCGGATTATAGAAGATGAATGAATGAATAATCCAATATTTAAACACTCAACAGCACAATAAAAAATATGGCGCAAAAGCAAGTCTGCTCATTTTAGTTTGTGTGAAATAAATATGTTGACACAGCAAAATTAAACATGTTCTTTTATATTTAATAAGTCTCACAAATATAATCATAATAAGTTTAGTATAAATCTGTGAACACTAACAGCACTGACTTTATTATTGTGTGTGTTGCAGCCGATCTTCATGATGAGTGCTCAACAAAATCAACTGAAAGACATCACCGAGGCCGAATTTCTAGAGTTCATGAATTCCTACAACTACATCCCTGTGTGTATTCTTAGCTATGTTGCTATGCGCATGTACACAACTTTATCTCATTCAAAAGGTAAGTAATCCCTTTTCTGTGTTGTTTTCAGAGTGCAATGCAGTTCTTGGAGGCCTACACCGCAGAGGATGTGACGGTAGCTGAGTTAGCAGGAAGTTCCAACTCTTTGTGGACCATCAGCCCACCAAGCAGAAAGAACCTCATGGATGTACTTAACAAGGAGGACCAGTTTCCTGTCACCATGTCTTGGACTATACAGAGGTAACGAACACATCTGAAAAAACAGTAAGTAAAAAAAATATCTTTTTTTAAAAGACACTAACACTGATGTTTATTTTGCAATGTGTTGTTTAGGAATCCTAGTCTTGGGGCGAAGGCTGAAATTGCCATGGACAAGCATGTTACGTATCTGGATATGATCACGAGACATGAGTTAATAGAACTGCTGAATGGAACGAGAAACGGAGCTGTGTGAGTAAAAGAGCTGTGCAGAATTGAATAAAGCAATTCCACTGAGGGACATAAAGGAATAAAGTTTTGTTCTGTTGTTTACAGAGTTATAAAACAGGTCTTCCCATGTTTCATTCGCGCACCCAGTGACTCAAATGCAAAGCCTATAGAACAGCTTTATAAAGGTAAAGTATCGAAAGATGATTTGATTTATTTATTACTGAGTGACGCAAATGCTCTTCATTTTCCTTTCATTCAAATAACACAGTATTTTACGGGATATTCTGCAATTATAGAAACCATCAATATTATACAAAAACACAGCATAACACGGCGTGACATTACAGAGGATGTTGTGTATTAAGGGTGAAAACCCCATTAACACAACTCCAAATCTCTACACTACAACCACAACATGACAAAAACCTAAAATAATTGTAATAAAATACATCATACATTAAAAGGCTGTAGGCCAGCGGTCCCGCTTGTAGACACTGATCTGGAAGTGGCGAACAAACTCTTTTTTTCCGGGCTGAGACAAGCTAGTTAACTTTCGCGGTTGGCCGATCTCGCCTCATAATGTCTAACTTTTCTGGAAAAGTCTGCCTTAGAAATGGATTTTTAAGTATGTCCAAGACAAAGTCAATTTTTCCTCCTTGGTCAGCCATTGTAAAAATTCTGTATTAATGTCTGCAGACCGCTACACACGTGATTTGCTAGTCAAACTTGGCGGTAACGGTTTTTCTCTGATGAACTAATTAGAGGACAGAAAATTGCTGTTGTTATTGTGAGGCGAATTTGAAATCTGAACAGTCTCAGCGCTTATAGTTAAAGTTACATGGGCAGCACTACTGATTCTGAAGCCCCTGGGCAGATTAGATTAACATAACAGCACATAGAGGCTGAAATCTGATTCTCTCTCTCTCTTTCTATTTATCTATCTACCCATCTACCCATTTATGCATGGGTATCTATCTATCTATCTATCTATCTATCTACACTTCGAATAATAGTGTTTAGTTAAAGGTTTAGGTCGATGCAGATAGTAAAATATCTGGCACGCGGATGTTAGTCAGAATTTGCGTGTGATGCAAAACAATCAACAGGCCGTAAAGCTTTCATAGCAAGCTAGTCTTAATAAGCCGAGAGACCCCTAATCGTCCTACCGACAATTTAGTGCCAAAACGAAGAAGCACCCCAAAGATATGGCAGTATTTCGATTTTAAAAGAGACGAGCACACGCAGACAGACATCATATGTGGAACCTGTAAATATTGAGTGGCAACATAAAGAGGAAACACTACAAATCTACTAATCACCTCAACACCAAGCACAATTTGTATCAGCTATACTGGGCAGAAAGATGTTCAAACATGTGAATGTGTTTGAAGAAACATATGTTGGTTATCTAATTTATTTTTAAATATGGCATTATTTAGCATGCTATCACATATTCGTGCATCCCTAGTTTTTTCGTAATGGGACCTTAAGACCAGTTATATTCATTAAGAGCTGAATTTACAATACTTTTTTGAGTGAAGAAGTGATGTAAAAAAATCCGTCAAAAAATTTTATTATCTTCAAACTTGTATTGTGAATGTAATCTGAATGCAATGTTTTTGTTTATTCTAACTAAATGAATGCACTGAATGTTAAAATTCTTGTCAGCGTTTAGCAGATTTACAAGGTTTCCCTCACTCTTTAAACGACAATAAATGCATTGTTCATTGACATTGACTTAGTCGCACTTCTTTTGCTATTCGGGTCAATTTCATCCGAAAAGAAACGAACAATTTAATGAGTGATGTAAAGTAAAATCCTGTATATTACAAATGTTGTAGCCAGAGATAACTTTGTAATAAAATTTTGCTGTATTTATTGAAGGCGTGTGTGAAAAGATGAACCGGATCTGTTCTTTAATGTAGATGGTAATTATAAGGACATTCTGTTGGATCTGGAGCGAACCAATAACAGCAGCGGTAAGATTCAGGAGTGGTGGGTCGTCGACCAGCCATTTGCAGACAAGATCAACATTAGATCTGCAGCAAAAGCAGAGACGAAGGGGGAGGCTGGACTGCAGCTCTACGTCTTTAATGATAAAGTTAGTCCTCCCAGCCTGGGCTTTCTCGCTGGTTATGGGTAAGAAATGTCTTAACTTGAAGAATTTTTTGTTTTTACAGTTATTAATTATTCATATTGAAATGTTGTTAATCTTCTCTCGCACAGCATCATGGGTCTGTATGCCTCTGTGGTGCTGGTCATAGGCAAGTTTGTGCGTGAATTCTTCAGCGGAATATCACACTCTATCATGTTCGAGGAGCTGCCCTGTGTGGATCGCATCCTCAAATTGTGCACCGACATCTTTCTGGTTCGAGAGACTGGAGAACTGGAACTGGAGGAAGATCTGTACGCCAAGCTCATCTTCCTCTATCGCTCACCTGAGACTATGATCAAGTGGACAAGGGAAAAAACTAAATGACTCAGAAGAAGAAATGTAGCTCAAGATGAAGGACATGCTGCTTAGGGGGCAGAAGGATGTGTCCACATAATCGGTGCGAACACACAATAAGGAATATGAAAATAGCCTTTAAGTGTGGAGTCTTTAAGACTGTGACCTACAGGTTTAACTAAACTAAACCTGAAAAAGCCAAAGGACTGATGGGCTGGAACAGTTTTCAAAGAGCTTTAGTAAGGCGGGCTAAGCTGTGTTCTAGCACCCCCTATCTGCTTAAACAGAAATGAACTGGATTGTGCAATATACTGTCCCTGTAGCTGTAAACACAAATACAACAGCGCAGGATAAAAAAGACAGTGACTGAAAGACACTAGCCACTTTTTACCCAAGAGAAAATGATGAGAATGGCTTCCTTCATTTAAGAAATGACAAATTTCACTGTGCTTGAAAGTGTGCAGAAAGCCATGTGTGGGAACCTGATGTCCACGTTGTCAGGAATGTCATCTCATCAAAACAGTAGTGAGTTTGGTTTTTTTGCATATATCAGGGGTGTCCAAAGTCAGTCCTGAGGGCTAAATATGGCGTTCCGCAGCTTGATTATTGGAACGTCTTATATGTGGCCAACTGAGCATAATTTACAAATAATGTAGTTTCTCAATGCGACAGCACGAAATCTTAGGCCGGATGTAGCAGTAACACATAAACGACAACAATTTGATAATCCATACATACCCTGACATTTGTTCAACGTAAAAGAATTTCTAAACACAACAACAGTGCGACACGAGTTTGGAGCGGAGGTGTGACAGTGCTGACATTTTTAACACGGATACATGAGAAACATCATGTGAAATACATTTCAATCCACATATTGACAATATTTACAATGGATTTACTGTAGTAACACTAACTGTAACTGTGGTATTGTGGCAGAAATATAGATAATAAAGATATTCATATAGAATTTTATTTTATTTTTAATGTAGACGTCACGTAGGCATATTGATGTAAAGAAATAATGAAATATAGGCCAAATTTTGATATATCTAGCCCCTGTTTTTAAAAGTTTTGACACCCCTGCCATATATGGTAAAGAACAGGCACAGCATTAACAACTCTTCTGTCCTGAAGGTTTAGATACTTTGTGTACATTGGGATGGGACTGCAGTTTCCTTACTTGAGCATAAAGCACATTTTGGAAACCTGGTGTCGAAGGTGTCTTTTATCTAAGCCATTTATTTACAAGCACAAACTTAAGATCACACTTTGGGAGAGGACAGACGTTGGGGTGTCCCTAAAAATCTGCATGAACAGATGGTCATATACGTAACTCAAAAGAGAATAAGGGCATATGATGCTCATGCTGCAGTAATAACTGCTTTATCCTAGCCAATCATTACAGATCCAACTGACTTCATAGAAGGTGCAAACATTTGGCATGGACAGAACTACTACAGGATCAGATAGGATTGGTCCAACCTTCTGAAGTAACAGGCAATATTGGGCAAGTGTGTCAGAGGAGGCAGCACTAGTCTAACAGGAGAGAGGTAAGCGTGAATAGAAAACAGGCAACATTGGTCAAGCCAGTATAGGAGTGAGGGGCATTGAACAAAAAAGGCAGAAGTGAATGATGGGCAAGTCAGTGTGGGAGCAGTTGGGATTGATCATCCCAGTGTAAACGTAGTTGGGATTAGTCAGACCAATGTGGGTGTGGTTAGAAATGGGTGGGATTGGTCATGCCAGTATGGAAGGAAGAGGTACTGGGCAAGCCATCGTGGTAATAATTAACATTAGACAGGACTAATCAAGCCATTATCAGTAGGTGACATTGGTAAAGCCTATGGGAGCAGATTGGGATTGGTCAACTTATATATATATATATATATTAGCTTTAGATGTAATAAAGGACAACAATCAGTTATAATTTATATATCAGGGTTTTGTTAGGTTCAGGAAAGTCTTGCACTTTTTTTCATCATAATGTTGTTGCTACACATTGAACCACTGGTAAATGTACATGCAATACAGACATTATTTAGAGTAGAAATTTACAGAGAATTTGTCACAAATCATGCACACGTCATCTTAAAGTAATCATCACAAAGTAAAATAAAAATAAAAACCTCACACCGTTACTTCTTACAGCCACGTCATACACCTAAAAAAGGAATTTCTTGCTAAATCACTTTACGTAGAATTTGTTCCCTGACCTTTCAATTCAGAGCATTCATTCCTCCTCCCCCCCCCCCCCAACCCCAAACAATATGCAAGAAAATGCATTACAGCAAGATTCTAAGGCATTTCATGCAGTTTCAGCATATAGTTATTAAGCATACCTTTTAAATAAAGTCTGGATTCGAATATGTAATTCGATTGTATAGTTGCTGAAGAATGATCACATGATTAAATACTAACAGAGTCATTTTGATATGAGGAATGGGTGGACGGACGGATGGATAAATGGATTGCATGGATTTTAATAATTACTGTCTGCCTTTGGTCCAAATTTCGGGCGTGTTTTTTTGCAACACTGCAGCATGTAGACTAAACTACGTATTAATATATGAATTACACTATAAAATCAAGATGCTGATCACTATGGAAATACAACTCAAACAAAAAATTGCAGGTTAGATAAACTTAAATAAGCTTTAGAGTCGGTGTAACTATAAAACACCTATTTCTCTATAGGATGTTGGATTGACATGTTTTATTATTCATAAGTATATAACAGCATTTCACAGCACAAAACTTAATATTAATTCACCTAAAGAGTGTGTTTGGAATCGCAAAATAAGAACATCCAAATCATTAATGATGACCGAATGGGGCAATTCTGGGGCTGCAGGGGACATCTCTGTACTGTATGTGTTTCTGCTGAGATGTTTTCGATGAGGCGGGGACCATGCTGTGGCAGAGACCATGCTGAGGTGGAGACCATGCCGAGGCGATAAAGTGTGTTTTCTCCAGCAGCTTGAATGCAGTAACTGAAACTACACCCTGAGTGGAAAGCGGCATCTGAATGTTAATCTACAACCCACTACCAATGATGCAAGAACCTTCTTAACGCCTTAAATAGCTTTTTTACCTTGAGCCACCAGACAGATTTGTGATTGTGTTCTTAATCACTGTTCTGCCAATCGGGTTTTCTTTGATGGGAATTATGTTGCTACATAATCTATTAAGCAAAATCTCCAACCATCGACTATTGCACAAGGACTTTTTTCTGGCATGAGGTCTTCTTTGTTTTAAATACATTTTGGATGCAAATGACAATAGCATGTTAATTGTAAAAATTAATATTAGGATAGTAATATTCCTTCTGGCTGATCCAATTCCTGATCAAGCACTAAAACATAAAATAGATAATAGAAAATATGATTCTTGTCGTTTTTTAACAGCAGGATGTACAATGGTGGGGAGTTGTTTTCCCTATGGCTGAAAATTTCATCAATTTTAACAAAGTCCTCCTGCATACTCGTCCTCCTCTTCCTCAGGTTTATCAGCTCCACTGCTCACTCCATCTCCAGGAGCAGCAGCAGCAGCAACCACCGCCTTCTTCTTTCCACCTCCAGGCACATTAAGGCTGATAGCCAGCTTAGCATACTGGGAAATAAAACATAAAGATGAGATCGGTCTACTGGACAAGTGAAATAGAAGTGTCAAAGGTTTAATTATTTCACTGCAAAAAATACAATCCAAGATTCTAACAAAATAATCAAGCATTTAAATGTTACTAAGTTTTAAAATTGTATGTACTGGGAGCTAAAATAAAGAAGATATAAAATCATATATATCCAGAAATAGTGTGTATTACAGTAGGATTTTTAATAATAGAGTTTATAGAATTTTATAAATATATATATTTGAGTTTTATAAATTCTATACATTTTTAGAATTTTGTAGAAGAATTTTCACTGCATTTAGTGTTACTGTTGTAATCCATTGTAAAACTATTGGCACCCTTATCAAAATTAATCTAAACCTTTTTCCCATAATTATGCATAACCGGAACATGCCATATAGCTTTATTTAACGCTTGTGTACTGTTCAGGTTTTTGTAACCTACACAATGTTTGTGGGTCTGGTGGAGCCGGCGTATTGTTGGGTTTTTAATCAACACAGCCATCACTAGTGTTTTTTTTTTAGAAATACACTTAGAAGATGTTTACGTTATTCACTGACAAGCAACATAGACATCATTTATAGATAATATTTGCTATTTACCCTGATACATCACATTTACAAATAATACCTTATGGAAAATATGTTCTACATGGAAAATAAGTCAAGACCAGTGAGTCTGGGGCTTTATAGCATAATTTCTCTTTCAAATCATGTCCCAAACTGGCCCAAAAAGCTACAGTAGCTACAGTCTTTAGAAGGAACAGCAGCAATGAGCAACCGCTGTACGATTTAAAGATCTTTATAGAAATCTGCTGCAGAACATTGGTCACCTTTACATTTCTAAATTTGTGTGTGAGCACAGCCTTCAACAGATACAAGCCTTGTGTGTTATCTATATTTAAGATTTGATCTTGTGCTGAAGTCTTTGTGGATAATGTTTTATTCTAAGGAGTGCCAATAATTACAATTTCAATATTACAGTACTATTCAAATGCATTAACATAAGAAAAAGGGTAAAGACGTACTAATTAAACACTGAACTGTATAAGAAAACAATGAGGCAGGGAATCAGCTGTGATTCATGAAAAACAGAGCTGACAAATGCATGATTAATAGCTTGGTGTCACCAGTAGTTGGCAACCCATGTCCACTGAGTTCCTTTGTCTTCCTTGTTTTCCACCTATCCCTGATCTGCTGATTACATGGATCAGGTGTGTGCCGTCAACCAGAAGCTGGGAGATATCTTCCGAAATGATGCTGGAGTGGGGAAAAAAACCAAGTGCAGTTGTATCTCCCAGCATCAGACTGACTGAACACCTCTAATTCAGGTAGTCAGCAGAGGGTAGGACAGGGCTAGGTGGAAAACAAGCAGGACAAAGGAACTCAAGAAAAATAATCATTTAATCTGAACAAATGCTTCCAAGCAATATCTGGCTTGTTTGTTGAATTGAAAGTGAATGGTGAACATGGAGGAGCTAAAATAATCAATTTATATGGGTCAGGTGAGTCGAATGCAGAAAAAGCAGAATTCTTATCATTACTGAGAATGAATAGTGTCGAAATTAAAGTATAAATAAAGACAATAATAATAATAATAAAGAATAGTAGAACTATTTTATACTATAACATTTTTTCCAACCATAAAGTTATGGGGATGTAGCGCAGTTGCTAAGGTGTTGGGCTGCTAACCAAAAGATTTTGGGTCTGATACCCAGCACCACCAAGTTGTCACTGCTGGGCCTCTGAGCAAAGCCCTTAACCCCAACTGCCCAGTTGTATAAAAGATATAAATGCAAGTCGCTCTGGACAAGGGCGTCTGAGTGGATTATTAATAAAAATGTGTCTAATGTCAGTGCTCGTTTTACAAGATTAAATCAGAATGCTGAAAGGGGTGAGCTCATGTTTCAGACAGAGTGAGTGATGTAACACTCACGTCATTGTCCATGTATTTGAACAGCGGTGAGTTGCAGACACGGGCCACCTGCTCTTCATCCTGCTGATCGTATCCCTGTAACAGCTGCTCCAACGCAACGCAGTCCTCACTCCCACTGAATCCTGGGATACTGTAGCTTTCCCTCACGCACTTATCAGCTGCTACGTAATCTCCTCGGTGCAAGTGAACCAGCACTTGTGCGATAGTTTTCTGAACGAAACGGATGAAAAAAAAAAACAAATCTGTAGCATTTTAAGGTATGTAAAAACTAACTGCTGATTCGAGGAGAAAAGATGAAGTACCTTAAAACATGTAGGGTAATTTTCTATATCTCTGTACATATTCTTCTCCTTTTGGATTGACAACACTGCGTCATCAAACCTAAGAGAGGAACACATGAGAAACTATGATTTAGGGCAAAATACAAAGTGGATATTATTCAATGTGGGAACTCGAGTTTGCTTTACTTCTTTTGTCTGACAAGGAGTCGAGACGCTTTGCCGAGCAGCTCTACGGCCTGCCGCAGACGTTCCTCATTCTGTAACAGACAAAAACTCCTCACAACTCTGCTGATGATCAGATTTACAGTGGAATTTACACAATATTGCTATATGTTCTAGTTAATAAAAGGCTGAACTTTAATTTAATTAAATTTTATTTGTATAGCGCTTTTTACAACGGTGATTGGTGACACAATCGAAGAAATTATAAGATGAAAATGAAACAGATATCAGTTTGTCCCTGATGAGCAAGTCGGGGGCGACGGTGGCAAGGAAAAACTCCCTGAGACGAAATAGGAAGAAAACTTAAGAGAAACCAGACTCAACAGAGAACCCATCCTCATATGGGTAAAAAACAGGTAGCAGGAATTATGTAGTTACACAGTGTGTGTGTAAGCAACTTAAATCAGACGTCCTCGAAGAACTTTAGTGTGTTACATTTACATATACGGCATTTGGCAGACACTCTTATGCAGAGTGACTTACATTTATCTCTTTTATACAACTGAGCAATTTGGGGTTAAGAGCCCTGCTTAGGGGACCGGTGGTGATGGCTGATTTTATTTTAATTTTTTGTTTTGACACCTTAACCACTGGGCTAACACTTCCCCAAGTGTGTTCACACTTGCACTTTGGTATATTTGGTCCGGACCAAGAAGGAAAATGATACATTTGTTCCTGGTCTGTTTAGCGTTCACACTGGCATTTATTCCATCGAATATAAAAGATACCGAGCCTAAAGCTATAGTAATTCGTTTAGAACCTTTTTTTGTGACGTATATGTTGCGATGGAACCTACCATCCGAAACTATACTGTGTACTAGATTAGGCACTTATCTGGGAATGTATTGTTCCTATGGTAAAAGATAAGAACAGTTTATTTCATCAACCTGTGATTTGTATCGCAGCTGTTTTTACAATATAACAAGGGGAAATACATAATGTGATATTTTTAATTTTTCATGACCACAAAGCAGATTGGATAAAATACAAATGTTGCTCTGGATAACAGTGTCGGCCAAATCTAGCAAGTTTTAAGTTGTTCACACACACACACAATGTAACCACATAATCCCTGCTACTTGTTTTTCACCCAAATGAGGATGGGTTCTCTGTTGAGTCTGGTTCCTCTCAAGGTTTCTTCCTATCTCATCTCAGGGAGTTTTTCATTGCCACCGTCACCCCCGGCTTGCTCATCAGGGACAAACTGATTTCTGTTTCATTTTATCTCATAATTTCTTCGATTGTGTAAAGCTGCTTTGTGACAATCACCATTGTAAAAAGCGCCAAACAAATAAAACTGAATTGAATTGAATAGTATAATGTAATATAATGTATTGTGATATGTTAAATCATCATATAAAAACTAGCTCCCATAGCAATATCAGCGCATAAACACCCACATCACTGTAACCACCGCTGATTCAATGGAATGAAACATTATGATGATAAAGCCGATAATCTCACCTCAAACACTGATGCAGCTTTCTGATAAAGATCCACAGCTTTGGCTAAATCCACCGTTTCTATCAACCTGTTAATCAGATCACCATTATTTTAAAAGAAACACATACCATCGTGACTTCTTTTAACTAAAATAAGATACATACAATCTTCTATCTGATGATCTTTAATCACTCACTTTCCAGCTCTGTCGAGAGCCATGGCGGCAGTGTCCGGTGTGCCGTTCTCTATGTACATCATACTGGCTTTCTCTATGTACTGAATAGCCTCGGGCAGCCTCTGCATATCCTGTAGAAGACAGAAACAAAGACAAAAGTATTATATTGTAATATTAATACCTATTCTTAAGAAAACCATTAGACCCCGCTGCCTCCGACTTGTATTAAGTATTGCTTGTTGATTGGTTGTTTGCCTTCCCAGTCTGGTCCTTTTTAAGGGTTCTTTCTAATCGTCCCAGGAAAGTTTTTCTTTGCGGGTGCCTCATCAGGGGAAATATTAAATGTATAAATGATATCTACGTTTTTAAACTTTCTGTAAAGCTGCTTTTTTTTACTAAGAATGACTACAAAAATGAAAGTTTTAGACATTTGTCTTTTGCTTATAATTTGACTTTCTTTGGATAAATTTCATAAACCTTATCCGCTGATGGCTGGTGCTGTGTTGTAAGTGGGCAGAGGTGCACAGTCTCACCTTCAGCATCATCCCTGCCTGCTCGAGGGCCCTGTGGAGAAATCAAAGATCAGGTTTAGTGTCTTCTGTAAAAGTCTCACACGTACAGAAATCTGTAATGTTCTAGGTGAAAGTGTGTGTTTCAGATTCTTACTTTGCAGCATGGAATAGACTGAAGCATGACTTAAGGAGAAAGTCCGGCTAGAGCAGAGTGTATTTTAAGCCAACGCTGTGTGAGGTCTCATTCAGCAGACAGTACACATACAGTAATGTTGACTCTAACAGAAAGATTAAACGGGACAACATATCCAGACCCGTTTAGCTAAGAGAACGTTAAAGGTTAAAGGATACGTTCTGTTGTTGGTGTGAGCCTCTGCCTCCTGCAGGTAAGCATCTTTTGCTTCTTCAAGCTGTTTGGCATTTTTAAAAGCGACCGCTGAATGTAAACAGAAAGAAGTACAGACATTTACATCTACGGCATTTGGTAGACATCCTTATCCAGAGCGACATCTGAGCAATTAGGGGTTAATTAGGGGGCCCAACAGTGGCAAAAAAAAAAAACTTAAAGCATGTAAAAAAAAAAAAAAAAAAAAAAAAAAAAAAAAAAAAAAAAGAAACACAAGGGCTTTATACAACAAAAACTTTACAATTTCGATTATGTTAATTGAAAAACTAAGGCTGCACATTTTATCCTGTTTAAACTTAGAATGTGGATAGAAATGTTTTTTATTTATTACACATGTCTGTAAACTGGAATATTAGTAATCTTAGCTTTTCCAAGATTTTAAAAGTAAAATTGATTTTAATATTTGTTTATGTTCACACATCGTTTTCTCTATATAGACTACTTTAATATTAAAAAGATTTGCACGCTGTTATCTTCATTCAACAGTTTATCCATCTAAAAAAATGCGGAACATTTTTCTTGTTATATAAAATGAGATTATATTACATACATAGAACACAATTAGGTTGTACAAAAAAGGCTGTGGGACCTTGAATGTAGCCATGATTCTGAGGACAAAAGTTTAAAAAATACAAAAGCCATCCATCAGTCTGGGAATAGAACATACAATAAGTTAATAGAGAACTTAGAAATTAGAATATATTTTAACCCTATTTAGATAAATTATTCTTTAAATTGTTAATAAATGACTCACTAAATGTCTTTATTAAAAAGTGAAACACATTTAATAATAGCCAGATAAAAAAAAACTTGTTTATAACTTCTGTGTAATCAAAATGCGTTTGGCCAAAAGTAAGTGGACACATGACCATCACATCCTATTTCCCAAGCAATCGAAAGCACACAATTGTCACACAAATACGCAGTAGCATTAAGATTCCCACTCTGTTCCAGTATAACACCCCTGTGCACAAAACCCCCGCGCTCCATGAAGACATGCCGTGTTAGAATTGTACTGGAAGAACATTAGTAACTTATTTATTATTTACAATCTATGCACTACACGATCACTACACATTTTCCCGTCTGATGGATCGCAAATTTTGTTCATCATATTCAGATTTATAGATTGGCACATTTTTGGGTTAGGACAGCTGGAAAGTCTTTTGTATAAAAGTGGAGCAAATTTACTTTAACCATCATGGATTTTTAAATGGGATGTACTGTAGGTGTTATGTATGGTTAAATGTCTAGATAAATAGTCGTCTTCTTTTTCTTTCAGCTGTTTCTTTTTAGGGGTCGCCACAGCGAATCTGTCTATTCCCAGACTGATGGATTGCTTTTGTATTTCTGTCTCCACCTAACCCTATTCTCTATATCCTCTTTACTAACACCCACTAACTTCCCTAAAACATCTAACATGAGCCGTCCCCCTGATGCACTCGTTTCTAATCTTGTCCAACCTCGTCACTCCCAAAGAAAACCTCAACATCTTCAGCTCTGCTACTTCCAGCTCTACCACCTGTCTCTTCCTCAGTGCCGCTGTCTCTAAACCATACATCATAGCTGGTCTCACCACTGTCTCTAAACCATACATCATAGCTGGTCTCACCACTGTCTCTAAACCATACATCATAGCTGCTCTCACCACTGTCTCTCTATCCATACATCATAGCTGTCTCACATCTGTCTCTATACCATACATCATAGCTGGTCTCACCACTGGTCTGCTAAACTATACATCATAGCTGGTCTCACACTGTCTCTAAACCATACATCATAGCTGGTCTCACCACTGTCATCTAGCCTCATCATAGCTGTCTAACCTATACATCATAGCTGTCTCACCACTGTCTCTAAACCATACATCATAGCTGGTCTCTCACCACTAAACGCTCTCTCTAAACCCTACATCATAGCTGGTCTCACCACTGTCTCTAACCATACATCATAGCTGGTCCTCTCACCACTGTCTCTATAAACCATACATCATAGCTGGTCTCACCATCTGTCTCTATACCATACTCATAGCTGTCTCATCATCTGTCTCTATACCATACATCATAGCTGGTCTCACCACTGTCTCCACGTCTCTAAACCTACATCATAGCTGGTCTCTCACCACTGTCTCTAAACCATACATCATAGCTGGTCTCACCACTGTCCCTAAACCATACATCATAGCTGTCTCATCTGTCTCATACCACTGTCATCTCAAAACCAACATCATAGCTGGTCTCACCACTGTCTCTAAACCATACATCATAGCTGGTCTCACCACTGTCTCTAAACCATACATCATAGCTGCTCTCACCACTGTCCCTAAACCATACATCATAGCTGTCCTCTCACACTGTCTCTAATACCATACATCACTGTCTACACCTCCTTCTCTACCATACATCATAGCTGTCTCCATCTGTCTCTAAACCATACATCATAGCTGCTCTCACCAACTCACCTAAACTGTCTCTAACTGTCTAACCATACATCATAGCTGCTCTCTCACCATCTGTCCTCTAAACCATACATCATAGCTGGTCTCACATCTGTCTCTAACCATACATCCATAGCTGTCTCACATCTGTTCTAAAATCCCCATGTATCTAACACTATACATCATAGCTGTCTCACCATCTGTCACCCTCTCTAGTGGTCTCATGTCCCTAAACCATACATCATAGCTGTCTCACCACTGCACTGTCTCTAAACCATACATCTCACCAGCTGTCTCACCACTGTCCTAAACCAACATCATAGCTGTATCACACTGTCTCACCACTGTCTCTAAACCATACATCATAGCTGGTCTCACCACCCTGTCTCTAAACCATATACATCATAGCTGCTCTCACCACTGTCCCTAAACCATACACATCATAGCTGTCTCACATCTGTCTCTATAACCATACATCATAGCTGTCTCACCACACTGTCACCCTGTCTCTAAAACCATACATCATAGCTGTCTCACCACTGTCTCTAATCCATACTCATAGCTGGGTCTCACCGCTGTCTCTAATCCATACATCATAGCTGGTCTCACCGCTGTCTTTAAACCATACACATAGCTGGTCTCACCACTGTCTCCTCTCAAACCATACATCATAGCTGGTCTCACCACTGTCTCTAAACCATACATCATAGCTGGTCTCTCACCACTGTCCTCTAAACCATACATATATAGCTGGTCTCACCACTGTCTCTCAAACCATACATCATAGCTGGTCTACCACTGTCTCACCATCATGCGGTCTCTAACCATACATCATAGCTGGTCTCTAAACCCACATAGCTGTCTCTCACCAGCTGTCTAAACTCATACATCATAGCTGGTCTCACCACTGTCTCTCTAATTGACCTACCATACAACCACATAGCTGCTCTCACCACTGTCTCTAAACCATACATCATAGCTGCTGTCTCATCCATACCACTGTCTCTCACCTCTAAACCATACATCATAGCTGCTCTCACCACTGTCTCTAAACCATACATCATAGCTGGTCTCACCACTGTCTCTAAACCATACATCATAGCTGTCTCACCACTGTCTTAAACCATACACTCATAACACTAAAACCATACATCATAGCTGTCTCACCACTGTCCTTTCTAAACCATAACATCATAGCTGCTCTCACATCTGTCTCTATACCAATCATACAATCATAGCTGTCTCACCACTGTCTCTAAATGTCCCATACATCATATGGTCACCAAGCTGGCTAGCTGGTCTCACCACTGTCTCTAAACCATACATCATAGCTGTCTCACCACTGTCTCTAAACCATACATCATAGCTGCTCTCACCACTGTCTCTAAACCATACATCATAGCTGTCTCACCACCGTCTTGTACACCTTCCCCTTAATTCTATCTGATATTCTCCTGTAACACATCACTCCTGACACGTTTCTCCACCCTCTCCAACCTGCCTGTACTCGCCTCTTTACCCCTTGTACACACTCTCCATTGCTCTGGACTGTCAACCCCAAGTACTCCTGTACCTTCTTTACCTTTTCACCCGGTAATCTCAGTGTTCCACATCCTTTTTTTCCATTTAAACACATGTACTCTGTCTTGCTACGACTGACTTTCATTCCTCTTCTTTCCAAAACAAAACCTCCGCCTCTCCGGGTTTTCCTCCACCTGCTCCCTGCTCTCACTACAGATCACAATGTCATCTGCAAATATAGTAGATAAATATAGTATATTGATTCAATGTTGGCAGTGGTAGCTCTGTGGTAAGAGTGTTAGACTGCCCCTTTCTGGGCCCCTGAGCAAGGCCCTTTAACTGCTCAGCTGTATAAAATGAGGCTGGGTGTATGCCAAATACCATGAATGTACCTACATTTTGGCAGACGCCCTTATCCAAAGCGACTTTGTTATACAACTGGACAGTTGTGGGTTAAGGGCTTTGTCTAGGGACCCATCAGTGGTAGCTGGGTGGTGCTGGGAATCGAACCCAGATCTTCAAATTGGTAGTCCAACACCGTAACCACTGTGCTACCACTATTCCTTGGGGAGGAATTTACTTTGAAATGATTTAGGAAAATACTGTTCTGTATTACTGCCATGATGATATGAATTAGTAATGACGCTTGTCCACAGGTGATTAGCGCATCACCGGATCTGTATCTTGTATAGAAATGTGCGGATTTTACCTGCTTTTGCGTACTCGGACGCAGCGCTGTCATAATCCGGCTTCCACTTCATAAAACTGGTCTTTAAACTGAAATGTTCAACATTCAGACACAAAACAGATCATGTGTTTATTTACTGTATCTACAACGCAGGAAGCTAACGCAATAAAACAAACCCAACACATCCGAGCACAAACACTCACTATTTCTCCGCTTTAGCGATGTGTTCATGAGCCTCGTTAATTTTCTGAGCCATGTTTCTGAAGCAGGTTTAAAGTTATATTCAAGTGGGATTCATTCAGTGACACAGAACAAGCGCTTTGTTATGATCGTTCCTTCTGGTGTGACAAGACGATTCGGTTCGCTTCCGGGTCGCAACTGATGAGTCACATGTCCCCGCCTCCTGCTCTGCGATTGGCTATCCAACAAACAAACGGACGTTAGAGGGCGCTCTAGATCGATATGACGATATCTATGATGTGGTTTGTACAATTACACAAAAAATGGCTATAAATAAAATATGATGTGATTCTAATCCCCAGAAAAATAACAGCATTTTGGCCCTTAGGACATCTTCATCCAGAGCGACTTACATTTATCTCTTTTATACAACTGAGCAATTAAGGGCCTTGTTCAGGGGCCCAACAGTGGTGGCTTAGTGGTGCTAGGAATTGAACCCCAGTCTTTCTGGTATCAGTCCAACAACTTAATCACTAATTTTCCACCATTTTGTTATAAGGCTAAAACACTAGAGTGAAGTGCACCTATATAACTGCTTTACAATGCTTAACAATTTTTGGTTTTACCTACGAGATCACTTAAAGTAGTACATATTTTTAATTACTTGTTCTTTACAAAACCTGCAGGAAACATTAATATTTTCCAGAATGGGCTGTGGTGGCTCAAATGGTTAAGGTGCTAAGTTACTGATCTGGAGAGCAGGAAGACCTGGGTTCAAGACTCAGCATGCCAACCACTGTTGGGTCCTTGAGCAAGACCCTTTCTGCTGTATCATAGCTGACCCTCACTCAGTAACGTGTGAAACAAGAATTTCACTTTGCTGTAAAAAAGTGTATGTAACAAAACAAAGGCTTTTACATTTTGATCGTATGTGACATACAGTAACAGTCTTCATTTTAAAATATGAGTTTATGCATTTACAACCTACAAATTCATATTAGATCAGATTAGATTAGATTAGATTAGATTCAACTTTATTGTCACTGTGCAAACTACATGTACAGAGCCAATGAAATGCAGTTAGCATCTAACCAGAAGTGCATAAGTGGCTTATTTACAACAAATAGCAGTGTAATAAATAGGGTATGGGGTTGATAATTACAGAGGTGGGTAAATAATGTACAAAAGGTGCAGTAGTATGTAATATATGGGATCTATAAATAAAGGTGTATATAGTATGAAACAGGATAATCTAGAGTAATGATTGTTTCTGGTAATGACATGTTCTGCAATTGAACTTGCTTATCATTCTTCTCTTAGTGGGAAAGATAACTTTTGAAGAAGTCTAAGCAAAATGCTGATAAGTGTTTACATTTTTTTTTGGCATTTGGCAGATGCCCTGAACCAGAGCAACAAGTTTTTTTTTAATCCAAATGAGCAACTAAGTTTAGGGGGACTTGCTCAGGAGCCCAGCAATGGCAGCTTGGTGGTGCTGGGATTTGAATATATGATCTTCTACTGACTGTAGTAAATGAGCAGATACTGTCCTATGTTTAGAATCACAGAGACACTATTATTATTGGTAATAAGCCTAATTTTAATTTTTAAAATACTGTAGCAGCTGCATAGCATGAACACATTCTTGATGCCCAATTTCTATTTTGTGACTATATCTGAATTTTTTTCATGCCCTGCTCACATCATCTTTTAAAACTGACCCGTACTGGATATCTGCATTTACACTATACACGGCAAAACAGCCTAAGATGGAGAGTAAAAATGGCGCGATGATCCATTAACCAAGATGAAATAATTTTTCAGTATATTAGTTCAGTATAATATTTAAGGGTTAGCAAAACTATTCTCTAAAAGTGGAGAAAAAAATGATTGCAAAGTTATAAGTATCTTTTCTTTTTTTTTTTTTTTAAAGGATTTTAATGTTTACAGAAAAATAAACAAAAATAATAAATATCAAAATACACAGTTGCACTAAGTTATATATACTGTATATATACTTATATAGTGTCCACCTAAGTTGACGCCATGTTTCTTCTTCAATGACGTCCATGACTGACATTGACGGGTAAAAATCCGATCATGGCAGACACTAATACACGTATCCGATTCATATCCGATTTATATCCACATATGAATAAGGCCTAAATCTGATCGGAATATATATCGGAATCCATGTGCTTTTTTATTCAACTTTAGACATTAGAGGAAAAAATCTAACTTGATACATGCAGTGTGTGGCCATTTTAAGTATTTATTATTATTAAAATCAGACAATAAACTTTAATTTAATACATTTTTATTTGTACTGTATACATTTCACTTTCTCTCTCTCTACATACAGTATCATGAACATGAGCTCAGGGAAGGCAGAGCCTTATCATAAAAACGTAAAAAAAACTTTCATGATAAGCCGCTAGAAAATAAATGTTACTAAAAAATGGCTGAAATTGCAGATTCCACAGCTTCCACTTTTCTTGGCAAGCTGTGAGGTCAGTAGTGTGCAGATCACTTTTAGCAAATCACAGGTAATTCTAGCAAACTGAGATAATATTAGAAAGCAACCTTGACTAGACCCATTGGAAAAAAGCTTCTGGTTACACACTTCAACCTGTATATATATATATATATATATATATATATATATATATATATATATATATATATATAGCAGTAGGCAGGAAATTTATTTATGATCATACTCTCTAGGTTCACCCAGTTGAGAATAGTCTTCATTTTAAACCTGGTTCCTGTCATCGTTTCTCAACTACTATTGCCTCATTCTTGCTCGTTACATTTAAAAAAAAAAAAAATCATACATGTTTATTTTAGTCTTTTACATTTATATTAAGTAGGGACACTGACTGTTTTGTAAAGATAGAAGTCATTTCATTTTTTTCTGTAATTATTATCCATGAATTGTGACGTTTTACCAAGCCTCCAATGATGGTAAGCTTCTGCAAAACAAACAAACGCAAAAAAAATACAATTCAGTTAGACTACAATATAAAATTCTTTTTTTTTATTATTATGTTATGATGTTTTCATGCCATCTCACCTTAATATAGGCTTTTTTTTAACCACTGGTGCTTAAGGATTTGCCTAAAAGTTGGTCGAGATTCCGGCTCTTGCACCAGGCATGCTGATATCAGATTGCATCAGTCTGTGTTGTAAGATGGAAATGACAAAGTGATGGAAGAATGTATTTCTGGATAAAGACTATGTAGGTGTCCGTTACAGGTCTTTATGCGATTCGTCTGCATTTTTGTCTTTACCTTGAGACAAACCAGGAGGAAAGTGCAAGGGCTTTGTCGTGATTGTAATAAACCAGGCCAATCGTAACCGCCACTGACACCTCCAATAACACACACTGTATTTGTATATCATATGTCGAATAGCATTTAAACTAACATATGTCTGTTCTTTGTTATTCCGAGCTCACCGCTGGTGCCATCACTTTAAGGCAATAAGGCAGTTTTTCTCAGTGATATCTTGTCTTCTAAGCGGCCATCCGGACAAGTCCACAGAAACTTTACTGCAGTATGAGTACCTACTGGTTTATCTGGTCAGAGGAGAACTGACCCCCCGACTGAGCCTGGCTTCTCCCAAGGTTTTTTTTCTCTATTCTGTCACCGATGGAGTTTTGGTTCCTTGCCGGCATCGCCCTCGCTTGCGTAGTTGAAAAATCTAAATTATAGATATTAATCAAATTGAGTGTGTTTAATATTGTCTTTTCTGATGTTCTGTAAAGCTGCTTTGAAACAATCCTGATTGGTAAAAGCGCTATAAATAAAGGTGACTTGACTTGTAAGAAAGGGTACGTCATCACAGATCATTTCATACAGGACTCATTTATGCCCAGAGTCCAGACAGTAGCAGGACGACCCAAGTATTGTTTGTGTCTGCAACCATTCAGTAGGGAAATACTCCCGAGTGCCTAAATGTACAAGAACGAGCAACGGCCATAAGCAAAACTGGTTCTCCACAGCATTGTCTGTCATTTTACCCTATATCTATTGTATTATAATCATACCTGGGCAATGTTTGTAGGGTGTGTCCATAAGCAAGTCTTTTTAACTTAATTCGCAGGGTCTGTGTGTTCATGAGAACATTCCCAGGGTTGATGTCATTGTGAAATACTTCATGCTCACAGCAATGGCGGGCAGCTAGAACCAGGATCATGATGTCCCCGAGCCAAAGGTTCAGGCAGCTTACCACCATGAAGTTGACAGAATTCTACGAGGTCAATGCAGGGACTGGGTTTCTCCAGGATTAAGACCATTTAAAACCAGTAATTATAAACCAATCCAGCAGCTTCAGCACATTCAGATCACAAACCGGCTTAGACACCATCTTCACCTCGATGGGAATTGTGATTTGTCTCTTCAGGCTACATGATTTTTACTTAGAATATTCATAAAAAATTGGCGCAACATTAAATGAGTAAATAATCTCATAAGAAATTATTTGCATGATTATTTAGCTTTACTTTAAGGGTTACATGGGAAACCATCCTTGTGTGTGAAGCCTCACAGATGAAGGATACATGTGAGCAAAGTCTATTGTGCAACTCACTCATCGAGTTTTATTATGATTTATTCTGATTAACTGGATATTAGACATATTACCTCTGTATCATCTGCTGTGCAAACTCCTGCATAGACATCATCTCCACCTCCTTGTCCCAGCAGCTCCCTTTATGATGTACTGGGATGTAAACTCCTCTGCTGAGAATTAAAATGCTGTGCATTCTTGCGCTCTTCTGAGGTAGCCTGTAAAAAGCAACATGTGTTTGGTTAATAACAGTCGTACCAATGTGACATTGTGTTTAAATGACATTGTGTTTCTGAGCATCTACATGCTGTTAGTAGCGTTATTATATTTACAATGCTTTATAAATATAGATTATTAGATATTTATTGTGCGTCTGGTCAATGTATAAAAAGAAGCTATATTTCTTACCTATACTCTAAAGCACAGTAAAAGAAAGCACACGGTCAGCTATGTTACAACACCCCTGGAGCAGGAAGAATTATAGGATTTTGCTCAGGGTCTTCCAACAGTGGCAGATCTTTCTGGTCTTCCAAACAACAATTCAGTGCCTTAACCATTTGAGCCACCACTGCACACAGAAACCCAGACAAACCCTTAACTTACTGTCTGGTGTGTTGGCCGAAGTCTGTGGACTCTTAGCAAGCTGCTCTTCTAAAACCATCATGGTCTTCAAAGTATTTGAGTTCAGTTCAGGGTAGATAAGTTTAGTTTTTTCAGTTAGCATCCAATTACATGATTATTATATGTTTTAATCATGTATCTCTATGCCCATAACACAATCAAAGAAAAAAACGTTGTGAAGTCACACTGGCCAGGATAGAAGCGTCACAGAATTCACCTTTTTTATACGTGACCGGATCAGCATAGAGAATTGTATTTTTCATATACTTTTATTTCTCTTATCAATAAAAAAACTAATAAAGGATAAATTGTTAATTAAATGCAGATTTTTTTAATTGCAGAAAGATTCAGTTTTGAGCCCCTGTACTTTTCAAAATGTCCTTATCGCTATATATATATATATATATATATATATATATATATATATATATATATATATATATATATATATATATATATATATAAACAAAAATATTATGGTTATTTAAATGCATTGAAAAGATTGATATGAAAAAAAAGAATGTACAAAGCAGCAACACATATAATTTAGAACGAAATTCAGATTTTATGAATGCAGAAGGTGGTTTAGTGGTTAAGGTGTTGGACTGATACCAGGAAAACTGGGGTTTATTCCCAACACCACCAAGCCACCACTGCTGGGCCCATAAGCAAGGCCTCTAACCCCCAATTGCTCAACTGTATAGAAAAAATAAATAAATAAATGTAATGGGTTTTTTGCAAAATTGTTGGTTTCATTTACAGTTTGCAAGTAAGCTCATTATAAAATTTACCTTATAAATTAGCATGAGTTTTACAAAAATTTCCTAATAAAATCATTTTTAAATGCCCCTAAAAATCAACCCAAGAAAGCATAGATTCCTAATGAAATTAAGAATATTTGCTAAATAAATATTAACCTTAACTCTTGGCAGGAAATCCGTAACAAATTACCTAAAATTAAAATCGCATTTATTATAAGCAAATAAAATTCATGCTTTATTGTGGTGTGTGTGACTAACAACGTGTAGTAATCTGAGATAAATCTTTTCATAGAGTGCTGCAAAAAGCCCAATATTTGTTTCTGTCTGTGAGTTTGGACCACCAGGGGGCAGCAGTGCTATTGGAGCTCAATCGGAGATATTATCTGTTATACATTATTTAACCCTATGCATGTATAACAATATATCATCCAAGTCCAATATATCATCTATACCCCAAAATGTATATATATAAATAGTGTAATAAGAGTCACAGTCAGCACATGTAATGAAAGACCAACCATTAAAGCAGGGTAAATAAGTAGCCCTTTATTAGTAGCAGCAATAATTTGTTGTAGACATTGTATTGCTATTATTATAGGGGGTATGTAAAAGACACAACATTACAAAACGAACATGGTGTTTCAGGCTTTTTATAGTTTGATGTACTATGTAAACCTTGATATTATTATATATAAAATAAAATGCAGCCTGTTTGAACAGTTAGAACAGAGGTACTAGTGTATAAAGAAGAAGCTGGCAAACAGAGCCAAACACTATTAAATCTTTAAATGATGTGGCATTTTTGTTCCCAAGAATTTTATTGTTTTAATCTGGATTGGTAAATTATAGATTAAACAATACTTTCACCTTTAAATATAACATTTCATCAGGGAAATTTTCTGGCCAGAGTAGATTTTACATACAGTGGGATGCAGGTTAATCTGGGCTACTGATGCTTATGTAGGATTGATTTTTCAACTGTTTAACTATCTAATTACCTCCACATTATTACAGCTTTTTAATAGTCAACGATTCTTAAAATGGATAAACGTGCTACTTTATTCAGTGGCTGATTTGCCTAACGTTTTACATGTCACAGGTACGAGGCATGAAGAGGTCAGCTAGTCAGCCTTAAGGGCGCAATACAACGACACAAAAGCCCCTGTGATACCTAAAAAATGAGGTTAAAAATGATCCTTTAGAAGTCTGGATTTTTTTATTACTTTAACAAACTAAAACGCAAGAAAAAGAATGTGGGACTATTAATAAAATACAATAAAAAGGTGTTTTTTTTTAATACAATGCTAGCTATCGTCATATATCAATTTCTAAAGTGCAAATACTGACATGAAACAATATACAAATACTTTTATTACCTTCAGACAGTGGTAATGCCTCAAACCTGTCATGTTCTGGATTTAACACTTTAATTAAAGCTTTTGGAGACATATTACCTTTAAACCGGATGGACATCATAGACATTAGATAAAATAACAGTAATCTGATAAATACTATGACGCGTATCGTGTAGTGGCAAAGCAAATATTTTTAGACATATTGCACGCTTGAGAGCAAACAACCATAAAGCTGCAGCAAATAAACCGCTTGTCAGAAGTCTCCCGCCCTGCTCAGTAAAAAGCTGGGTTGGTGTGTTCAATCACACAGCGTCTGCAGTGACGTCGTATCAGTCGCAGCACCTCTGCGGGCACCACACACTCCTGTACATTAAGCATCTGCAGTTCAGGACATCCTGTAGCTAATGCTTTTAACCCTCTGCCGGTTACGCTTTCACACCCTTTTAGACTGAGCCGTCTGAGCCCAGCGCAGCAACGTGCCAACACCTCAAGTCCTACGTCTGACACCAACGGGCATCGGCCCACGTCCAGCGCTCGCAGCTTGGGGCAGCTGCGCGCAAGATGGTTTAAACCTTGATCTGTGATTCCTTCACAGCCCCGAGAATTCAGGTAGCGCAGACGCGGACAGTAACGTGCCACATAGCGTAGGCCGACGTCAGTTACGCGGCTGCAATGTGCCACGCTCAAATGGCGGAGCTGACCCTCCATGCGGGCCACCTCACGCAAGCCAAAGTCACCAAGTGAATAGCAGTCACTCAGACTAAGTTGGCGGAGAGCAGGGCAGTAAAGAGTCAGATGGCGTAAGGCTTCATCTGTGAGCCGGGTGCAGCGGCGCAGATAGAGATGGGTGAGGAGCGGGCAGTGAAGAGCGATAGCACGCAGTCCTTCATCCTCAAGAGATGTGCAGTCAGTCATGTCCAGATAGCGTAAGCCGATCTGCTGTCCATGGAGTGGAGAAAGAGGCAGTGAACTCTCTTGGGTCAGACGGATACATGTCACTTTAGGGCAGCCTGGGTGGACAGACAAGGACACCGTTAGTACTCCATATTTACTCTATTATTGCTTTCCTTTCCTGGCTAAATACCAATCTACAAATCTAATCTTAGTTACTGCCAACCAAAAATGAGATTTAGTACATAATTCTCTATATAGAAAGCATCCTGTTTCTGTTTTCACTCAGACGCAAAGAAACAATTCATCCATTGCCTGTACCCACTTATACCTAATCAGGGTCACAGGGATCTGCTGGAGTCAATCCCAGCTGTCATTGGGTCGAAGGACAGAGGAACAACCTGGAGAGATCAATCATCAGCTATCAGTCGCAA
Organism: Bagarius yarrelli; assembly: GCA_005784505.1. Lineage (NCBI taxonomy): Eukaryota > Metazoa > Chordata > Actinopteri > Siluriformes > Sisoridae > Bagarius > Bagarius yarrelli. The sequence goes on along the minus strand of VCAZ01000003.1, from coordinate 3,295,431 downwards.
ATCTTATAAACCCAGATTTTGCTGCCATCAGTTTCAAAATTACCTTTTTTTTCCCGTTAATTTTACACATTTGATAAACTTCCTATGTTTTATTGTGAAGGAAGATTCAAGATTCAAAGCACTTTAATCGAGCATTAATCCCAGGGGGGGGGGGGATTGCTTAAAATATGAATTTATAACAATTGCAAATCTCAGACATGCCATTATGCCTCTATAACATACATAAGGGTGAAGTGGTGGCTCATGGTTAAGGTGGTGGACTACCAACCCGAAGATTGTGGGTTTGATTCCCAGCTCCACCAAGCTACCACCGTTCGGCACCTACGCAAGGCCCTTAACCCCCAATTGCTCAGCTGTATTAAAGAGATAAATGGTGTTTAAAGAGATAAGGGCGTCTGCCAAATGCTAAAAAGTGTAAATGTACATGAGCTAATAGACTTTCACAAATGTTCCACAGTGATAGAATGTGATAATGTGGCCACGGTATTGCTAAAGACATTTGAAGACTGTGCTATTTGTTCTTTGACTTATGTTTGACCTTTGCTCAAAGGGTAGACAAAGAAAACATTTAAAAAAAGGTAGGAAAATACTGGAGACTGTTTAATATCAAAGGGAAACATTTTAGTGTCTGGTTTTCTTTGGTTTAAATTGATATGCCATCTTTTTTTCACTCTTAGCATGCATGAACACAACTAGAAGGGTTCACTTCCTTTTCTGAATGGTGCACCAGTAGCTTTGCCCACCAAGAATTTTTGAGTGTGTCATTGCATTAATTCAAGCAGCAGCCCTTCTTCTTGTGGTTGAGACTCTCAGAACTTGACAGACCTCTAGTTTTCCCAGGGGAAACTGTAAGACTGGCAGTAATTCCCCAATTCTTTAATGCTTTTCCCAGCTTTCCGAGCAAAGCAGCACTGCTATGAATTACTCTCTCAGCAAATCCAATAAGGTACAGCGTGATAGATGATGGCAGTAATTTGGCACCATGAAATATAGATTATATGTTGATATGTTCAACGTGTCGACTGGCCATGTTGTTGAATCATCTGCACCAAATATCTAACTATTATTTCTTTAAAAAAATACTTTGGAATGATTTCAGTAAATGATTTATCCTGATCAAGTGAATGTGGATTTAGAGACTATCCCAGAAGCACTGGCCTCAAGGCATAAATACGCCATGGATGGTCCATCCCAAAGCACAGTGTGCACAGTTTAGCCAGCTGAAGTATTGGCATGTTTTCTAAGGCATAGTTAATCCATGGAACCTTGGAGAAAACTACACAAACATAAAAAGAATATGCATAAAAAACCTGCTTACCGGAGACATCCAGGTGCTCAAGGTTGGGGCAGCAAGACACAATATCGAATACAGCCTCATTAGAAATGTTATAACAGCCTGCCACCTCAAGGTGCCGTAACTCAGGACAGCGCTGAGATAGCAAACGAAGGCCGCGATCAGACAGTCTTGGGCATCCACTCGCCACCACCTTCTCCAAGGTTAAACAGACATTAGGGGTGTCCTGGCACAGGCGCTGAGTAAGGATTTTCAAGGCTCTATCGGCATGTAGTAATTCTCCGCTCAGTCGGATGGCCTTCCAAAGACGTGGGTCCCAGGCCAGGCTGTACCAGCGACGGCATACTCGAGCACAGCGACACAGCTGCGGCGTAGACAGAAGAGCGAAGATCTGCAGCAAGACAGGGTCTGGAAGATGTTCGACGAGTGTGGTGAAATGAGATTTGGATGCTTTTTTGTTGTTTCCCGGAGGAGAATGAACTATAGCGACTGTTTCTCTAGGAATGGTAGGGGATGGTGATGGTGATGGAGATGACGAGGGAGACTCATGGCCATTGGAGAGAGTTTGAGGAGAAAACCGAGAAGGACTCAGGTTCAAAATGAGAGCAGGACTCGGGGTGCTGTATGTCCTCATGCTCAAGTCGGAGTCTGGAAAGAGAAAGAAAGGGAGAAAGAACTGTTAACACTTATTTTGATACTGCTTTAGCTTTGATCAAAACCTACTAATGTAATGTAAACCAAAAATTTTACTGTAAAACACAGTCTGATTAACATATCATACACAATCAGTTCAGCCTGGTTCAGTAAAGCTTGCAGCCCAAATCTGATGCGTAGTTGATGTAGATATCATCATCTCAGTATAATTTAGCGTTGATCAAGTGTAACTTTTATCTTAAATGTCTCATCAGAGTGTTCAAAGGAAAGACATTTGATGGCATGTGTGGCATTTCATGATTGGATGTTATAAACACTAAAAGTTGTACTATCAGCAGATGTGACTGATTGCAGAGATAAAAAGCAAACATGTGTAGTTACCAGTGATTGCTTGGCTGGATCTCATCAGCACCAACGGCGTGAGATGAAGTCGCCCAGTCTACATTAACGTTGTACTGATTATCTGATTCTCGCTTCACAACTGGCCTCAAATTCTCATTTCAAGTGCTAACAGCAATCCTATGAACAAGGCTTTACACTAAGCAATTGGGATATTAACACGCTACAATCCATCACGCTTCTTGAGAACACAATTTTATGGACATCTGATAATCCGCAGATTAGCAAAGTCTACAAAAAAGGGTAGAGCTTATTTAGCTCCTAAACTTTGGAATGGTCTTCGTGACAGTGTTAATAAAAACATATCTCTTTAGCCAGGCATACACATAACATATCTTATAACCTTATGCTCCAGTTCATCTAATTAAAGGCAAATTATCAGCTAGTGCCTGCTTATATTATGAACAGCAGCTATGCTAATTCCTCTCCAATTGTTTTTTACCCATCCTGAGGCATCCAGAGATTGTGCCAGCACTTATAGACCTTCAGTGCGAAGAGGCCAACCCTGCGAGGATCCTGAGGCATTCAGAGATTGCCGGCTCCAGTTGGATTATGCCTTGTGAATATTTTGGGTATTTAAAGCGAAGATGCCAAACCTATGTGGACTCTGAGGATGTCAGCAGGATCTACTACCATCATACAACTCCCACTGTACTGTATATGATTATAGAAAGGACACTACTCATAATCACACTACCCGGTGTTTAAAATTAGGAGGGGTTCCCTTTCGAGGCTGGTTCTTTTTTAAGGTTTATTGCTCGTACCATCTAAGGGAGTTTCTCCTTGCCACGATCACACTAGACTTGCTGACTAGGTAGGGTTTTTTTTTCCTAACATTAATTGTGGACTTTGTATTGTTACTTATGTTTTGTAATGCTGCTTTAAGACAATGTCCATTGTTAAAAGTGCTATATAAATAAAACTGACTTGAAATACATACAAATTATTTGGGAATTAACAATGCCAGGCCCCTCTTTTGCAGAATAAAAAAATTAACAAAGCCCCTTTTAACCCCAGACACACAGCGGTACTGCGAGTTGTAATAAGGTAATGAAATGTTTATTTTGCATTTATTTATCTACATATATAATACTTTAGATTTTAATTTAATTCAAGAAAGAAGTACTTTAAGTACTGTACACGATATACGATACACAAGTAAAGCGTTGATATGGGCCACAAACAACTCAACTGAAGGTACAATCAGAGAGCGGAATATTGAGGTGTGACGTATATTTTTGCCTCATATTCCGAGTGTTTTTCCATTTTAAGATTTCAGTGAATCAAAAATTTTAATCCGACTAAACACTACCTATTCTGCGGCCCCCTGTTTGGAAACCAGTTTATTAATTAATGCAGATTAATTAATATATGGGTGTCTCCCAGATGATGTAAATTTAATAGCCTTTGCAACGTAGTAATCTATAGTAAATTTATACTAAAATTTCCATGCACTCTGTCTCTCCAAACACAAAGGGAGAAAAAAACTTTCTACAAGTATGACTTGTACATACATAGCTCCCACTGCCACAAACCAACAATAAACTGCTTCATTTGCGCAGGTATAAGAGATGCTCCTTGATCCAGGAAATATGGCTTTAAATGTAATATGTCTTTATTTACAGGAACTGTCTTTATTGTTGCACCCGGGATTCTCATGATCATTCTAGCAGAATTAGTGAGGCATCCATAACACCAAGCCCAACAGCCCATCAAATTCCCTACTGGTTTGCCATTGGCTGGTCACAGTACTGCTTGACGACCATTTATGCAGCCTTAGCCGTAGCTATAAAGCTAAACTCATTTTCTGTTTTTTTTTTTAGATAATAATATCAGATTTTGATATTTCATTTTGTAATGAGCTGTACCAAAAACAGGTTTGCATGTAATAATTATCCCAGTCTCGATTTCTTACATTACTAGGTTATTTCACAGGTGCAAGCGAAAAACAGTTTTAAAGTCTGAATAGCTTATGGCAGGTTATAGATTTATGCACCACGATGGATGGACAGATCCTCTCCATAGATTTTTTTAACCATAAATGACACACAAATGTTTCTCTGCCTTGTAAATCTCAGTGATTATAGTACGTGCACATACCGTTATGTCATGTAGATTTGTAGTCCAGACCTGACCCGAGACCATGTTGATTGGTGGCCAGGTCATGATGACATACACAGATTCTGTCTCCAGGGGGACAAAATGTCTAAGCCTGGACAGCAGACAGCTTTCTTAAAACTAACCAACTATCAGACATGCAGATAGACTCAGGGACAAAACTCTTGAGAGTACTGCTGGACAGATAAAAACAAAATAGTTGTATGTGATCTATTATTGCATGTCTGTATAGTTTTAAACCCTGATTCCCTCTATTTTTGATATATATTTTTATCTATTTATCTTGGAGTATAATACACATTTAGTGAAATTCGTTGTAGTCTAGACATGTCTGTGTCCCATTCTATGGGGTTATTAAAAAAGGATTAAAAATAATACACTTTTAACTGTACCTCTGACACACTTCATCATAAACTGGTTTGAGTACAATGACAATATGGTGCACTCTGGTGGAACTATTTGTCTAACCTTAGTTCACTTTGCTTTATTGCTTTAAGGCTAATAAAAAATCTCTGGGATGATTTTGGCTAGCAACACCTGATTTTTATTCAGCCATATGTCTTTGACACACATTAAGCCTCGTTTATTAAACCGAATCTAAATAATTTCATTAATAAATAGTTTGCAAGAAACGATTGAAATAAGTATTATGTTTCTTATATTTTATCTAATAAACCAGTTAAATTGGAAAAACCTATCCTACACTTTTGTGTAGTTTTTGTGTGACTTGCTAACCCTGTTAATGTAACCCTCAACTCACAGAGTAACACACTGCTAAATTGATTAGTTAAAATTAAACACTTTATTTTATCTAAATACTAAGAAATACTAGGGTTATTAAATAAAGAAAACTATTTAAAAGGGTGACCCTTTTAAACTAACCCTAACCCTTTTTCTAACCCTAACCCTAACCCTAACCCAAGGCAGCACGGTGGATTAGTGATTAGCACTGTTGCCTTACAGCAAGAGGGTCCCGGGTTCGACTCCCAGGCAAGGGCCTTTCTGTCCAGAGTTTGCATGTTCTCCCCGTGGGTGCTGGCGTGGGTTTACTCTGGGTACTCCGGTTTCCTCCCACAGTCCAGAAACATGTATATTAGGTTGACTGGTGATTCTAAATTGCCCATAGATGTGTAGCCCTCCTGCCTTTTACCTATTCGGAGACAACTGGGATAGACTCCAGCAGATCGCCATGTAAGCGGGTATAGAAGATAAATAAATGAATAATAAGGTAGTTATAACACAAATAGGACTAGCGTTTATTTGCTATAGTGGCTAAGATACATTACTGGAAGGTTTTTATTTCTGTGAGCTTTGTTCTTTGTAAAGTTTTGTGTTTAGATCCTTAGCAGCAAATTTCAGACCTTTTCTGCGCTAAATAACTGTAATCCCTATAGAGTGTATAATTTAAAACATTATCGCTAATAATAATTATAATGTATTATTTACTAGATAGCTACATTTTGACAGTCCAAAGACAATTTAACAATAAATATCTTTAAATTTTAGTTTAAAACATTCCACTTTTTGACTACTTCTGTACATGAAATTTGCCCAAGGACACAATCGGCTTTAGCATAAAAGTGAAAGTTGCAGACGATTGAAACCCGAGAGAAGCGAGATTAGGTCAATCCCTGCAAAATGCTCTAGGCTTTCTTTACCTAAGTTCTCAGTCTGGGTGGTCTCACTATGTAGCTGTTCCCAGTTGAATTATGGCATTAAGGACATTCAATACATTAGACACAGCTAAAATTGACCCCTGAACTGGCAAGTTCATTTCTAGCATTGTAAAAATCCAAGCAGCTAATTATGAAATTTTAGTACCGCTCTGCACTTACAAAGCTACATGGCAAATTGACCACATCTGCCGCGGGTTTCATGCTTGTCATTCCTGCATGAAAGACTTCAAGATGGTCATTGTGTCAGAAACTCTTTAAGTTTATCCTTAGCCTGTATTCTAAAGCAGTCTTTGGTTGTATCTAGTGTTTAAAGGCACATACAGTCACAGCTAGTTGTGGTCCATATATATAACATAACTTATACATTAATTATACAGCACAATATTTGATCCCCTGCTGATTTTGTTTGTTTGTTTGCCCATTGACAAAGAAATTTATCATTTTAATGGTAGATTAGTGAGAGACAGAACAACAACAAAAACATCCAGAAAAAGACATTTTTAAAAAAGTTAAAAAATTTATTTGCATTTTCTTAAGTGGTGGCTTAGTGGTAAGCTGTTGGACTGCTACCAGAAAGCCCAGGGTTCGATTCCCAGCACCACCAAGCCACCAATGTGGGCCCCTAAGCAAGGTCTCAACCCCAATTGCTCAGATGTGTATAATAGATAAATGTAACTTGCTCTGGATAAGGGCGTCCGCCAAATGCTGGAAATGAATTAAGTATTTGACCCCTTTACAAAACAAGACTTTTGTGAACTATTTATATTCTTCGTCAGTAAAACAGTAAGCACATAACTTTTTATATATGCTGAGTGATGTAAGCATTATGGGTCTTGCCTCTTTCTTCATTTTTAAAATGTCAGGTTAGTAATAAGTCTTTAAAGTTTTAAATCACATGATCATGAGCACCTAAACCAGGTTTATGGCTAATAAGCACTATTGACTAGTATTTGCTATTTCACTAGTATTTACCAGTGGGGAAAGTGGTATGGTGGCATGGTGATTAAGGTGTTGGACTACCACCTGGAAGGCTGGGGTTCGATTTCCAGCACCACCAAGCTACCACTGTTGGGCCCCTTAGCAAGACCCCTAACCCCCAATTGCTCAGTTGTGTAACAGAGAATAATGTCGCTCTGGGTAAGGGCGTCGGCCAAATGCCGTAAATCTATTTAAGTCATAGGTGTAACACACTCTTCAACCAGTATCTGCCGTAAGCAGTGTTGGTGGTTGTCCTTCATAAGATGTTTATGTGCATTCCATGCTTGTCTATCTTGCGTTTGTTGCATAACTCTAATCATTCGTCTTGTACGAATGAAAAATTGCCTAATGTATATGACATATTTTACTCCCAGCAACCACGGGGTATGCAAGCTTCCCCCTGTCTCTATAGGCCACAATCACAACAGAATCACTTTTATCTTAGACCCATTGAAAAGAATGAAATTAAATCAGTCCAGTTGAAAAGTCCTGACCTGCTTTATCCTATAGGCTTTCCGAAGTAAGCCCCAATAACATCTTTGTAACTGGCGTCAGACTATATTCTACTAAAAGAATGAATCAAAGTGGATTAGGAGCATAGCACCAACTGCCAACCAATAGCTCACTGCTCCCTAATCAACAGAAGGTACTTGAACTTGGGATTCATCCACTTAACTTGGGGTGGTCGAGGAGCACTTTCCAAAAACACTAATTAGTCTACAGTATGCGTACCCTGATTAGGCAATGGTCCATTGTCATCTAATCAGAAAGGAGATAATTAGCCCACCAACTAATACTTCATCTTGTATAACAGCTGGAAAAAGCAGCTGAATCAGGACTAACTCTTGGCTTGTTTACCTAAGATCTATTCTTGGACTTAATGGCTGGTTGTTTCTTGTTTTTTAAAAGCTAAGTGGACCAGGGTGTATGTGTGAGGTCAAAAAGGTATCTTTAGCTATTGGAGGACAATCATGAGCGAAACTTTCATTACACTTGTTTATAATGCTGTTTTTGTTTCTATTTTTGTACAAGCCTAATGATAAATGTGACTCATTTCCATTCTGTTCAGTTTTAATTATAGCTTTTCTAATAATAGAAATTGTTATTGAAATCTGAAAATAGAATTTCAATTGATTAGCCAGCAGTGAGAAAAACATCCGGGAGCAACAGAAGAAAGAAACATTCAGAGGAACCAGCCTGGACATACCCTAAAAGGAAACTTACTTTTACATAAGATTTATCAGTAAACGAATGTAAGGACACCACAACTTGAAACAAAGCTGATATATTTTTCAAGACATTTTTGGGGAATATTTGCCTTTATTGATAGGACAAGGGGGATGGGACTGGGAAGTACCCAAGCCGGAATTGAACCCATGTCGCCGGAGCACAACTGTGGATGTGGGTGCCAGCACCTTAAGCCACTACACCACCCATCAACTTTGAAAGAAGAGGCCTAAAATTCTCACTCATATTCCTGTTTTGAAAAATATATATTTATTTTATTCTTTCTAGAGACAGGTAGCCACATTAATGTGAGAGTGTTTATCCATCTACAGTATATATCCAGAATTACTGATTTATAGTACATTTCTACTGCAGTGAATTATAAAACATTTATAAAACTATTTAGTCTATAAATCTTTAAGCTCATTAGAGTGTGAAAAAAACACACTATAAATAGCTGGCTAAAGCAGATGTAATACGTTTTGACCTCATTTATTTGTTAATTTCAATAATTCAGTCATTGACTTGTAAGTAGGAAATTTATATTAGGTTTTTGTTTACTATTATTATTATTACTGATAATTGCTACTACCGTTACTAATTACTATTACTCCTTTGTTTAAGACAAATTTGTTCCATTGTTATCTGAGAGGATGCGGGTCTCCTTCCTTTAACCCTACTGAGTTGTGCTGCTGTGCATTAGAAGCGTTTCGGAAGACTAGTGGTGGCTTACACAGCTAAAGTTCTGTGCTTTTGAGTATGGATAATGCCCCAGCACTACCAAGCCCCTTAACCCTCTCCTCTCCAGGGTTGCTGTACCATGACTGAGCGACAACATCTACCCGTTACTGTTTACAAAGAAAAAGATTGAATTACAAATCTGATTACATCACAATAAATCTGATCACATCACACTGGTCCTCAGATCCTTACAGTGGCTGCCTGTTACATTAAGGATTGATTTTAAAGTACTGTTACTAGTTTATAATTCAAGGGAAAGGTGTACAAGACTGTGGTGAGACAGCTATGATGTATGGTTTAGAGACAGTGGCACTGAGGAAGAGACAGGTAACAGAGCTGGAAATAGCAGAGCTGAAGATGTTGAGGTTTTTTGGGGGGATTGACGATGTTGGACAGGACTAGAAATGAGTGCATCAGGGGGACAGCTCATGTTAGATGTTTTGGTGGAGAAAGTCGAGGAAGACAGATTGAGGTGGTTTGGACATGTACAGAGGAGGGATAGTGAATATATTGGTAGAAGGATGTTAGAAATGAAGCTACCAGGCAGCAGGCAAAGAGGAAGACCGCAGAGGAGGTTTATCGATGCGGTAAACAAGGACATAAAGGTGGGTGTGAGTGAAGAGGATGTAGAGAATAGGGTTCGGTGGAGACAGATAATTCGCTGTGGCGACCCCTAAAAGGGAACAGTTGAAAAGAGAAGGAGAAGAAGACTAGTTTATTAGTCACTCAATAACAAATACATTTCAGATATGCTCCCTGAATATAAACCAATCAGATCGCTCAGATCATTAAGCTCAAGTCAGTAAGACATACAAAGAATTCACTCTAAACAAGAAGAATCTGCTTTTAGCTATTACGCAGCCTGCAGCTGGAACCAGCTTTTAGAGGAGAACAGATGTGTTAAATCAGTAGATATCTTTAAATCCAGACTCAAAACACAGTTTTCAGTTCAGCATTCACTGAATAAGCACTCGGCTACGTCCCGACTGACTCTAATCATTTTATATTTAGACTGTTTTTTATTTATTTTCAATCTTTGTTTTTATTTTAATTTCTCTGTTTTTCTTATGTAAAGCACTTGGAAGTACCACTGTGTATGAAATGTGCTATACAAATAAACTTGCCTTGCCTTGCTTGTGTAGCAGGCATAGACAGAGAAACAACCACTACACTTGCCTTTTGTGCTACAAAGATAAGCATATCAAGTTAACAGGTTTAATTGTTTTTTTTAGCTGAAATCGGTGAAAAAATTAATTCCTATTGACAAAAAAACAAATCGGTGCTGCTATTCAGCCAATATGAAAGTGTTCGGAAAAGACAGACACGTGTGATTAATTTTTTTCAGTAACGTTATATTTAATTTTATCAGTTATGCTTCCGGGATTCAACAATACGGTAGTCAATTCTTTCAACAGCAGAACCAAATGCAGTTTATTAAATAAATTACAGCCTCAGCAGTTTCAGTCCTTTATTGAATATGACTAAAACCTAACTGCGAAGAAGCTAAATCTTTCTCAGTATTACTCTTAAGCCAGAACACATTAAAGTTTAACTGTACCCACCAGGTTTCTACTGTTTGGGGAATTAGATTTGGGAATTAAGTCCAAAACTTATTATCTCTATAGACCGAATAGGAAATCAAATTATAAACTAATGTTTATACCAAAACTAAGACACAGGGTAGCCAAAGCAACTAAACACACACACACGACAAAACATGAAAGAGGAGGTTGAATATTCAGACATAACAAAACCCCGAAACGCCGGGAAACCTGTACAGCTTACAGAAAGTTTATTAGAAGCAAGACGGCATGTATGATGTTACCGACCTCCCCGAACCCAATCTTATATTTTATATAGATGTTGTTGATATTTAATCAGACTGCTGGTTGTGACCATATAATGAGACTCATATCTCTTCCAGCAGTCTGACCTTGACGTGAACCGCTAGTAGCTGCACATGGTCGAGGAATCCACATGTTTGAGATATCAAAGAAGAAAAAAAAAAGTGAAACATCTGGACTTTGGTTTGGATGGAGCACATTAAAGAGGGGAAAAATACATGAGAAAGAAAACCTCCTGCATTTCAAGTGGGTAACCACAGCAAGGTATTTTGGCTGCCACTATTTGCCAGTGATTGACAAACCAGCAGGGATCAGAATTTAGACTCATGAAGGGACGTCCCTACAGAGCGATCGTTAGCTACTACATTTCAGTGATCTAAGTCATACGGCTAAGAATAATAAGGATCACGCCCTGTTACCGAATAAGACAAATAGAAAATGGTGGGAAAGGCAAATATAAACTGCTAATGTGTATTTAAAAAATAAATATCCATTTAAGCCACTGGTTGTTTAGGTCATGTTTTAGTAGAATTTTAATCTCACTCTTAAAATATGAGGCCAAGTTGGAACCTACTAAGTTCGAGTGACATGTCTGTTGTTCGCATTTAAATAGCTCGTACTGTAGTGCCTAATTTTATTCTACCTTTTAATGATAGAATTATTTAATAAATAAGACCCAATTAAAAAAGACCCGAATAAAACATAAAAATTCATATTAAAATAAAATTAACAGGAAATACAGTAGATTTCTGTTTTACTCATTTTTGTTTTATTTGATACTGACCTTAAATCATAAAGTAACGTTTTTGTTTGTATTTATTTCTGCTTTAATCATTAATTTCCGTGATAAATTATTAAAAAAACTAATAAACTAGTGGAATTTAATAAAACATTGCCATGTTATGACTTAAGTTTAGAATCATATCCATAGCCTGTGACCTTGTGAATGAGTATTCATGCATTCACTGATAGAGACTTCCAAAGAAGTCGCTCTTAATAAGGGTGTCTGCCAAAACTTGTGTTACTCTATGAATTGAGATTAGCATGTTTTTGCTATGTTATGAGTTATAAGTTATGCAATGTTATGAGAAACATGCCAGCAGCAAAAACGGCTATGGCCATTTTGGTGCAAATAAGTGTTTTGTGTTGTTTGTGTGTGGATACGAAAGAAGAATAAGCGAGAATCAGAATTTTGTTGTACACCTTAAAGCCTGCTTGCGTGCAACAATCCAGGTATTATATAAAATGACCTCCTCGCTGTGATGTAAAACTCAACTTTCAATATGGCTTATAGTCTTTTTCTTTTAAAAAAAAAAGTATAAAGATGATTTATACTTTCAAGAATGCTTTTGCTTTATTCTAATAAGCTAACAAAATGACTACAAAACATCTGTCAGGTCAAATTTGCATGCAAGTTGAAGATGATGTACAGAGAAAGGAAGGATTTTTTTTCAATGAAAGACCCTTTTGTATTGTAATCCTTTTTGTGTTGATACAAATCCAGTGGAGCTATACAGCATGGGGCAAAAAAGCAGCTGTAGTTTGAGAAGAGCCCAAACTTCTAAAATCCTCCTATGTTGTAAGTGCAAAACCTACCGCCCATTCCGAAAAAACCAATAACCTCATATCAGCTTGCCTGTAACAAAATTTCCTTTTTATCTGCATTTTGACACATACCACATTCTGCCAACGACTATTCATGAGCACAAGAGGAGGTTATGAATGGTTATGCAACTTGCTGGATGTCACTTCACAATAAGGTCAAGAGAACATAAAATGTCAGACTGAAAAATGTTTTGACACTATGATAGAAAAAAACCAGTGCTGCTCAGGTAATGAGACTTATGTAATGTATGGCTATATAAGGCTATATAAGGTCAAGAGAGAGTGTTAAATACATTCACAAGGGAAAAAAGAGCTCAACATCCCTTTAAACTGAATATCATACAGAAATTGTTCAGTTTTCCAAAAATAAAACAAGAACATTAGTGGAAAATAAGTAGAAACTTAGACTACCACATTTATAGCTACTTATTGGCAGCCATGTATTTTTTTTACATTTTATTTTATAGCCATTGATAAAATTCAAGCAGTTAAAAGATGCCTAGCACAGGAAAGTGGTCGCTCAGTGTTTAATCAGTTCGAATTCTAGCTTCACCAAGCTGCCACTGTGGGGCTCCTCAGAAAGGCCCTTAACTGTTCAAGTGTAGATATGAAATAAAATGCTTCCAATAGTTTACTGTAAGTGATTATTATGCATTTGTATGTGTACAGTTCTAATTTTTGTTTGTCCTGGTCAGGGTAGCAGTGGATCTAAAGGCTATGGATATGGCAATCCAATGTGCGAGTTAAAAATACGCCCCTCCACATAGTCAGTTCTAGAAAAAACTGGAAATACATTGAAAGCTCAAATATTATTAAGCCAGAGACATTCATGGCAAAGAAATGCTTACTGGAGAAAACATAAGAAAGAAGCCTTGAATGAAACCAGATTCAAAAAAGGGAACATCTTCTTCTTTTGACACCTGACCAAGCTTCAAATCAGAACATCAGCTCAGAAACCATAACCACTAAGACACCACATTTCATCCTCATGGCACGGAAATTCGACTATTCACATCCCAGCATCACTTTTATTACACAAAAGGCCTAGATCACAGAAACCACACTAAAGAGCTTTCATGCCCACTTACTGGAGAAAGAAAAAAAAGCATCCAAGCTGAACATGGGCAATCACAGATTGTTGTCTGATCTCTTGTTAGAAAATTAAAAAAAACTCAACCCCACAAAAAATGTACCACACTGCATTCCATGTTTTGCTCTCCATTTTGATTTTTGATGTTCTTTAATAAATCCACAGAACAGAATTTAACTTGGCCAACCTCATGTTTGCTGAAGCCTTATTTTGAGACTAACATGGCAGAGTTTTCACCGTTTCAAAGGCTAGGCTGATATAGTGTCTTAGACAGATGCTCAGTGTGTGTGTGCGTGTGTGTGTGTGTAGCCTTGAGCTAAGAAAGCAATGAAAAGCTGTGATGTGATTTGTTTTGAAAGTTTTATGTTACTGTTTATGTACCATGCCATGCCAAGCGTACATGCACTTTTACCCTGCTGTGTTCTAGAAGCGGAGTACTGTTAAGACTGTTGCACATCTTGAGCACCTTTCTTTAAACACTTGTTTAAGGAAACACCCAAGCACAATAAACCCTGATAACTGTAAGGAAAATTTGAATAGGACCTAGATGCCAAAGTTCATCTTAGAACCCTGTAAAAACTTAGCTGGAGTTTTTTTTATTGTCACAGTCAAACACGCTGCTCCGATCACAAACCTCCAAAAGACTGATTACACACACCTGCACCTCATCCACGACTCACACAATCCCCGTATTTAAGTCACTCACTCACCTCAGTTCAGGATCTGGTTTCAGCTAAGGAGGTTGGACGCTATCTTGTGTTTCCAGGATTTCTTTTAGCGCTTTTAAGTGTGTGCTTACGGGTTCAACTGACTTCTTAAGACTTTCAGACTCTTCACGCTACGAGCGAGTAAAAATTATTCCTGAAGTGACTTTGTGTGCGCCTCGTGTTCATGGTAATCCTGTGTTTGTTTAACTTCCTTCGTTTCAAAGACTCTACGTTTGATAAATTTCCAGTTTTTACTGCTTTGTGTTTACTTCTAAAATAAAAGTGATCTGTTGGACTTTCTGTTACGTTTATAGAGTAACAGCAATACATCAAACTTAATAAAACTACACTTTTGTTGGGGCGCTTAACAGTGTTGCAGTCCCAGATTTGATTTTCAGGTTTAGCCAGGAACTGTTGTCTAAACATCTGGTGCCGATGGCACGGAAACGGATTTGAAGAGTCACGCTGATTAGTTGAACTCTCCTGGATTTCTGGGAGATGTTTGTGTCACATTTTTTAATGGAAAAAAAACCCTGCGACCCTCTGCTTCTCTCATGGAAGAAGTTTGCTGTTATTTAACTAAATGCTTATGAGAATTAGTTCAACTGTAAATTTTCCAAATGATGTAAAATCCATAGTATCGACTTGTTAATATGCACGACTTTCTAAAATAAATGATCTAACGTCTGTTTTTTTTTGTAGGGGCATTGACCTTACATTTTTATGCCCTTAAACATAATGCGGAACAGAACGAACTGTAATCGGTTGCTTGTAGTGTCTGTCAGACGCCATTCTGCTATGGAAGTCCAGAACTTTTAAATTCAGTCTATATGTCTAGTCATGTGACATTTTTTCCACCTCAAAAAAAATGCTAGTGTGGACTGACTGTTAAATTACTTGTATCTATAAATGAGAGTACGGTCATTTGTGTATATGGGTACCTTGCTCTTAAGACTACTGTATCCTAAGTATATGATTAGTCACACACACAAACTGACCTTGCTAATAATATGAGACAAAATGTAGTAAAACTTGCAATAGTTTTGGCTCAAACGGTTAAGGCGCTGAGTTGCTGATCTGGAGACCAGAAACACCTGGATTCAAACCCCACCATTGGCAAGCCAACCACTGTTGGGTCCTTGAGCAAGACCCTTAACCCCTCCTGCTCCAGGGGCGCTGTATCATAGCTGACCCTGCGCTCTGATCCCAAACGTACTAAGATGGGATATGCGAAAAAAGAATTTCACTGTGCTGTAAAAAAGTATATGTGACAAAATAAAGACATTTAAAAAAAAAGGTCTCTTCCTGGACAGAAAAGCTTAAATTGCCATAGTAAATAAGGTTTGGATATGTAGTTTTATGTCACACAAAGCTAATTTCTGACTCCCCTCTTACCATAAAGTCTTTGTAAAATATTCCATGAACAGTCTTCAGGCAATTTAAACCGAGTATGGGAACCCAATAACCTTCGGGATGGCAAACTCTAAATGGCCAGCTGAGCCTGATGAATGACTTAAATTATAATTTAAACGACCAGATAGTGTACATATAAAAAAACTTGACTAAAAGCTTTAATTGCGGTTACGAATGTAAAGGCACTTTCGAGAATCACCCAAATCATGGATCTGACACACACACACACCATTGTGTCAAAAAGATGTGAAAAAAAGACCATTTTCACGCCATAAATACAGACAGACTACATTTGATCCAAGTCCGTATGAGCCAAACCCTCACTTTCCTGCTGGGCTCTCATATTCCTCCTTCCAAATGAAGTCTTTCCTGATCCATATCCAAAGGGCTTATTATATTAACGATGAATTAGATGGCTAAAACTCAAACTGGATGAAAGAGATGCCAATCTAATAAAACTGGTAGGTGTTACTTTCGAATACATTATTGGGGTGTTTGAAGAGGTGTATTTCACCACTGAGTAATACAACATGGTGTAATATTTGGATTATAGCATACACACATGGAGACGCACATAAACAGCCAAAGATTTCAGAGGAAACTTTGCATGGCTTGACAAATTGGATAACAACCAAGTGTTCTGTATTAGTGCCAGTTAGGAAGTTCAGAGGACAAGGTGAAAGCATGAAATTATGTTATTGTACAGGAACGGTATTTTACCAGGAAATGTTTACATAATAAGGAGGTGACCACATAATGAACATTAAGCTGCGAAGGGATTACTCAGTTCCACTAAGCAGCATAGTAATGCTTTATTACTTTTGTTATATTTTAAGTTTGCTCAAGAACGATCTAAGCTCTTGAGTGTGGAACCGCACATACGAAAACGTTTAGTGATCACATAACGGTGTCTTGTAACAGAATCGAGTTTGCACTGCTTCTGAATAAAGTCATCTTCTTTAAAAAAAAACTAGGGTATAAAGCAGCTTTATAGTAACAAATAGAAAATTAGTGTGTCAATGCAGGGACAATAGTAAACACTTGCTAAAACACTTAGTTCAAATTCATTTGAATCTGTGCAACCAAGTCGGCAATATCTCTGGAAATTATGTGTCCCCAACTAAGCAAGCCAGAGGTGACAGCGTCAAGGAACCAAAACTCCATCTGTGACAAAATGGAGAAAAAAACCTTGGAAGAAACAAGGCTCAGTCTGAGGGCTAGTTTAATTTACAGTATTTGGCAGACGACCTTATCCAGAGCGACTTACATTTATCTTATTTGTACAACTGAGCAATTGGGGGTTAAGGGCCTTGCTCAGGGGGTCCAGCAGTGGTGGCTTGGTGGAGCTGGGAATCGAACCCACTGGGTTGGCAGTCCAACACCTTAACCATGAGCCACCACTTCCCTCAAGTTCTCTTCTAACCAGACAGACCAGCAGATAGTTCCATGCTGAAGCAAAGTTAGATTGTGCAAAGGACTCATCTGGTTCTGGTGATCTTGTCTGGATGGCTGTTTAAGAGATATGGTCTTCACTGGGAATCTGTCACTGGTGGATCTAGTTGTCCTGGTCTTAGCTGAAATTTAGGGCTGTAGAGGTCATCTCTAAGTGCCGATCCACCATCTGGGCTGGATACGGTTTATATGAGGTAAACCCTTCTCACTCCTTTCATTTAATTGGCTGCTGGCTTTTTATTTGTTTAAAAAATCTGCCTTTCTCGGAGAGTAAAGGAACAGGGCAGGGTGAGAGCTCAGTGAGAGATAAGGGGGGCTTTAGAAAGGGAAGAGGAGTTAAGCTTGCTACAAAATAACAAGAATGAATCCTTATGCTGTTTTCAGCTAGCCATGCTTAATGACGTTAGAAAAAGGAAAAAGTTTTCACATGAACCTTGCTTTCATTATTTATAATAAAAATTTTTGTTTGGTAATTGTCTTTGGAAGCTACTGTAAGATGTTAAATGAGAGTTTTATATCAGAGACTGCTGGTAGTACAAGAAATGAAGACTCTGTGGACTGAAGGCTGATTTTGAAACCTGATGCTGCAGTTTACATTTTTGCACTTTTATTCGGTGCAACTCGAACTTAAACCACTAAACCTCTAAGTTAAACTTTATACGTTATATACGTTGCATTTCCTTTTCAATGTGGATCGTAAAATCGGAAACAATGCTTCTTTAGGACGGTAGTGCTACACAGAACACGTAGCTACACTATATAGCCGAAAGTTTGTGGACACCTTACCAGCACACCCACATATGTCTTCCCTCAACTGTTGCCACGAAGTTGTTTCATAAATATAAACTGGAATGCAGACTACACCTCAGACCTGATCACCCACCACTTTTAAGAAAACATATGAATGTGGTGGTCTGCTGGCCCAATTTTTGTCCATATAAGGTAGCAGGTGAAAAATGTGAATGTGTGCAAACAGTTCAGTACACTACAACGCGCTTGTGTACACAGAGCACGACCAGCCAGTATACAGTTCCCCATTGCTTGCATTACTGTAGCTATAAACGCCGTCGTTTATAACTAGATCTACTTTTCCTCTCTTGTAAAGTTAATAAAACAGGAAATATTCTGGCATTTCATGTTACAGTGAAAGTTCTAAACACAAACGTCTCTATCTGTAGACAAACTGCGGAGACTTCTGCTGACTCCTTCTATAAATACTATTTATGTCAAGCCAAATGGACATACTGAAGTTCTAATTTGTTATTAGAATAATAACAGAATAATAATAATACTATTGATATCTTTTGACCAATTAGATTTACATTTACATTTGCAGCATTTAGCAGACGCCCTTATCCAGAGCGACTTACAATATTCCTTGTTATACAACTGAGCAATTGGGGGTTAAGGGCCTTGCTCAGGGGCCCAATGGTGGTGGCTTGGTCGAGCTGGGAATCGAACCCACAACCTTCGGGTTGGTAATCCAACACCTTAACCATGAGCCACCACTTTCCCCCGAATTAAGAATTTACAGCTCTACTGTATGAAATAAAAGCTACTTTTTTACCCTTTTTGGTATAAAACCTGCCCAAAGGTACCCAAGAATGTTATTTGCAAGCTCATTGCTGAAAGATCACAGTCTAGATTTACACTACAAATGCTTCTTTGAGTTTCTAGAACCACATAATTAGATGCCATACACACTGTAGTCCCAAGATGAGGGAAAAAAATATTTACAGTATTTCTGTTAGATCATTTGTCACATCGTTTTTACTTTAACATCTTTGGCCACTCGATCTATTACAATCAGGAAGTGTGATTTGTTAGAAATGCTTGGTTGTTGAAGTCTAATTTGGTGTTATTTACATACCTCCAATAGCAATTTGCACTGTCAGGACTCGATTTAAAATTCCATTACTTTTCAAGCAGTTCTTGGGGCCTCGTTAAACAAATATTCATTCAGTCCTCCATTTTCTGGCAAGAAGAAGATCAACACTGACACGATGTGCCATGGATATGTTTGTACTACAAAATAAATGCATGAAAACATGGAAAGTGTTGGTATTTGGCATGTTTACAAGCAGTAGTATGAGAGCATTACAGTGGAACAAATGTATGGAACAGTTCGGGAAGTGTTTAGACTGCCTTGACATGCTCGCCTCCAGTGAACTCACAGTACCGGAAGGAAAAAATGACTTAAAACTTATTTTTCACATAGAGGACACGGTGGAGTGAGTTTAATTACTTCAGATGGAAAATAATTGCAGAACTAGGAAAAGAGTATATTTGTTATATAAGACAAAGAAGTGTTTGATTTAGTGTAAAAATAAAGTTAAGAGTGTGTTGTGGGATGACTGCAGTAAGACGTCCTTCAAAAATGATCATTTTGAGAAGTAATGAACAATGATTTAGTGCTCTTCCATAGTTCCTCCAGCTGTGCTGGCACACGTCTAGAGATAAATCATGTTTTAAAGGACCCTTGCTTCAAAAAATGAGCTGAGGCTCAGGATGTTATAACTTATAACTATATTTAGAATCTGCTAGTTTGTGCCATTTATAACATAACTCAGCAAAGATTAGACCTTTCGAAGGAACATTTCATTAAATTCAAATCAATATCTATCTATTATGACATTCCGCATATAATCACTCGTACCAAGAGATGAGATTTTACAACCAATGAAAAGTGCTCTAATGAGCATGCTCCTTTCTATAATCCAGATTTTGCGTCTATGTATTTTGTACCACAAAGCGAACCGTGAGGATTCATTTCAGTTTAATTTCTCGGACATGGGAGGAACACTTGGGATGTGGTTAAACAATAATAAGATTATTTGTGCTGAGAAGATCTTCCAGCTATAACGCATTTATGCTTAGACCATTTTATTGTCTATAAATCTTCAGAAGATTTTATTTAACTTGCTTTGTAGGCAGTTCTTTTTATTGGAATGAATTGGATTCATTATGTTCAGTTATAAAGTGTTTTTTGTCTGGTAGAGATATAATGTGTCATTTGTAAATGAATAGACTCTTTAAACTGGCTAATTAATGTTATTGTTGGAAACCTTATCTCTCTCTCTCTCTCTCTCTCTCTCTCTCTCTCTCTCTCTCTGGGGCAGGTTAAATTTGCCCTTAATGTACCATTGACCCTTACCACAAATTCTAGGCGCTTCTAGGATTAAAATGGACTCACTCTGCTCCACTGACCCAAGCATACAGCTTACATTACATTTGATCACCATTACTATAAGCTGTAATTAACAAACATTCTGTGTCTCCCAGATGAGGATGGGTTCCTTTTGAGTCTGGTTTCTCCCAAGCCTTTTTCTACTTCATCTTAAAAAGTTTTCCTTCGCCACAGTTGCCATTGGCTTGCATATCAGCAAGAAGCTAACACTTTTTCCTTCTTACTGCATTCTGTGTAAAGCTGTTTAAGACAATATCCAAATAAAGAAAATCACACATTGCATGTAAGAAGCGGAAGAACACTTTCAACACCCTATCCTCAATTAGCTAATTCCAGACCCAGACACCCCCCCCCCCCGATATGTACTAGGGAAGGGAAACCACATGAAGTGAGCCATGATAATGTTCTGCCCTAATGTTACATGACAGAGCAGCTGACCGCACCAAGAGAAAAGACATTAGGCTGCCTTTTTTACGTGGATCCTCGTACGTGCCATCTTTCACAACCAAAGAACGAAGCCAATTTAACTCTCACTGACTCTTTAAAAAGATTTAATAGCATGCACAATAGAAAGTACGGGTCAGTAAAAAAAAAAACCAAAAAAACAAAGAGCTGTCTGAGAGCTGAGCTGACTTTTCTGACTCAATAAATGGTCAGAATATCCATCACTATAGCTTGAAATCAGACAAAAGCAATTTTTTGGGGGGATTTTTAATTACATTTTTCACTTTTAAACTAAGCAGTACATTCATAAAGGTTACACATAAGGATATTTTATATCAGGGGGTCACCAAACTCCTGGTGGGTCGGTGTCCTACAAAGTTTAACTCTAACTTTCCTCAACTCACCTGTCTGTAAGTTTTTACGTTTAGCTAGCAAGACCATGATTAGCTAATTCAGATTGTTTGATTAGAATTGGAGCTCCAAGCTGCAGGACACCGGGCCTCCATTGCCATTCTGGTGAACCCTGCTTTTATTATTGAACTTATAAATTAGAACATGGGTCTATTTAAATTACCATATAAAAAATTACCATTTAAATTACCATATAAAAATGTCTTATGGTGTTACGAATAAGGCCCAACGTAGCGAATTCCTTATGAAATCTCTGTGGTGAAGCATTTTAAAGTCGTGCCCCACAACCACTAGTATGCCAAAGAAAACCATAGATGACAGCCCTTTCCAGGCTGGGACAGAATTTATAATGCTTACATTGAATCTGGTTTCTCCCTGAGGAATGTAAAGCGTAGAACCTAAGAGTAAATAAGACAAAGTGTTAATCTTAATGAACGGCAAAATCTAAATGCGGTTATTAAACAAGGTGAAAACAAAACAGTTTAATGAATAGAACACCTGGTTTGGTAAACGTTCTTGTTAAAAAGTGGTATCGGCATTGAGCAAACAGATATTTATGGATATCCTATTGTTTTTTTTATGTAGTGCTTAAAATAAAGTGTATCATTTTTGGATCAAGGCAGGTCTATCCAACATCTGTTCTGTTCACACAAGCTGAAATCCACAAACACCACAAAGTCCATAACAAACTGATGGTGCAGGTGTTCAAAATCTGTGCTCGCTAAAGTGACCGGGGATCCAGGAATCTCTGAATCACTCAAGAGTGGCCAAGAATGCAACAACCTAAATTTTATTTACTTGTTTCATTTTCTTGTTGGGTAACATGAATAGTTTGGGTATGATGGCATGTCTCATTTTGTGGTGAGAAGTGTTGATTTTTATGACTCCTTGCTGATTTTAAAGTTCTTTGAAGCCTTTCCTGCGTTCGGAAGGTTTGTCACAATAGCTGTTTGTTTAAAATGTCCAATAGGTGTTTAGATGGTTACTGCTGACTATGAAGCTTAGACCATATGATTTATACCTGTTTGACCGCGTTTAATAAGCTCTCATGCCAGTGATGATGGGACGGAGTCGTCCATGATGAAACCACTCCCATCAGTGCTAAAGTGTTTTTTACAATAGGATAAAAGGGAGTCAAAAGAACTGATTTGCTCTTAGACCAAAAACTGTGTCTTAAAGTAAATGCCCCTCATAGCATAACACGATCACTGGTGTATGTCCAACAAAAAAATACAGCACCTGGCACTTATTTTTGCACTTATTACAAGCAAAGGCACAAAAAGATTTGGGCAAAACACAGGGTTGGATTTTTCGGTCTTACTGGCATCCAGCCTTGGAAAACTGAGTGCCATGCCATAATTAAAACAATGCCCGTCTGGAAGGCTGTATTGTAGAGTGAGACTTGTGCCCAACCACACGCTGCCCTTATAACTGCACCATTACAGCCACTATCAACAATATGGCTTTCATTAGAGGGACTGATAGTTGTATAAAAAAAACAACACTGAATTCCTTGGTAAACGTTTCTACAAGTGAAGCTGAGGGAAAAACAGGAAGAGGCTCTGCAGCTAAAGAATAAGAAAAGCTTCCAGACAGGAGAGAAAATGTAGACACCTGGGAAATAATAACACTGCAGCATGCTTGTTATTCAGCGTCTGGTTTATGTTTGGTACATGGAGGGCTTAAATCTAATAGTTCTAAATAATTTGATTATGTAATTACTATTACGGATAAGGGTACTTACAGCATTATAATAATAAGAACAACAACAAAAACAATAATAATAATTAATATTATTTCTATTATAATTATAATGTGGGTAGTACAGCCGTATTTCCCCTCAACCTCTAAATCTACAGTCTGGAGTCGGAAAAAAATCAGCCAACCAACAATAAACAATAGAGAAAAGATACACACATCTTATATACTGGATCTGTTACAGCTAAAGCAGCTATATGAAAATAATGCGCAAATGATGTACGATTGACATTATATGGCACTCGCCGGCTTGATGTTTAAAAGGTGACCTTGGTGAAGCTGTTCATCTAACGTTCATTAGATGAAAAATGTCTGTATCTTGACCTCGATTTTTGATGTACATATTATTGTTATAAGTTGTAAAATGTTTATCTGCGGGTTTACAGTTGTTGACAGAAAGCCCGGACTAAAAGCCTACAATACACCACTGGGAACAGGATGGTTAAAATTGCAGATTGTTGTAATAAATTGCAAAAGTTTATATAGTAGCCTACAGTATTTGTTGACAGCAAATTAAGGGAATAATTTATTTACATTTCGTCGTAATCTTAAATGCAATCTTCCTTTAAGGAGCCAATTAGGAAACATAATAGTTTCTTGCATTCCATCAGGTCTAAACCCTTCACTGGCAAACTTGAAAGGACTCATTAAAAAGCTTTCAGAAGAGCGCACATCCAGATAAGACACTGCAGTTATGCGGTATATGTTTTGATTTGAACTAATTTGCTGTTCAAACAGCCTACAGGTGCTTTAGTCTTATGGGAACAACGGGTTTGACAGTGTTTTAGATTTAACGTTATCTTTGGAACACAAGTACATAAAAAATAGCATTTCATAAGCCGGGGAGTGTTTGCACATAATGAGGACCAGATGCTTTACCTTCACTGGCTGTTACATTCCTGGAAGCTTTAGTGGGTGTATGGTCGGTGCCTGAGCTCAAGTCGGAGGAAATGCTGGAACTTCCTTTACCTGTGTGACGAAAACATAGTGAAGTGATTTGTCATTGGAAGTATCTACTTCAATAAACGTATCTTGTATTTATATTTATAAGGTAGGGTTTATTGTGATGCTGATGCAAGACAGTGCTTGATTATACATACACAGGAATTGAAGGTTCCAACTGTAAGTCAATATTTTAACAGACGCCCAAAAAATATGATCAGACATCCAAGGCTTTTGATAGCCAGCCATATGTTAAATAAGTATTAATGACATTGTGTGGTGTTTTTTTAACCAAACCAAAGTTTGAGGTTTTTATGATTAAGGACTTTGAGGAAAGCTCATTAGAAACACACTAAAGACGAGCCATAACTTTTTCATGTTTATGCCTTTCTGCCAATAAAAAAGAAGCCACCATCCAGCACTGGAACGAAACATGAATGAAGATGCTCAGGTTGATGACTTTTGTGCTTTATCTATGTGTAAGGCTAAAAATGATCAGACTTCTGCTTTTCTGTCCCAAACATACTATGAGAAATAAAGGAGCCATTTGGTATTTCCGATAGGTGCTGATAGCAATCAAGTCCTTCAGGCCTACATGTGTATACATCGGGGGTCTGCTAAGGGTCACTCGTTTGCACAGCGGGTAAAGCGGGTAAATTGGGTTGTTAGTTCCTTGGTCAAGGAAGGAAAAAAAGAGGATTATAACGAATGCTCTGGCTTGTTTCTCTTCTGGGGCTTTTGCTCTTCTTCCTTGCTTTCTTTATCTTTGCCAGGGCTCTCTCATTTCCTTTGTTTCTCCATCTCCATCTCTCTCCTTCTCAGGTAACATTTAACATGCATGCTGGGTACAATTAACAGTCTATGTTTAACTATTCTTTATCTATTTTGTACCAACTTTCAGTAAAATAAAAGGCCAATATTGTCACAAATAAGGTCAGATTAACTAGACGTTATGCTCCTAAACACAATGCTGAACAAAATGAACTGTGATTGGTTGCCTAACATGGCAGTCAGATGCCCTGGCAGTCAAAAAAATCTGCTATAGAGTCCAGACCTTCAGCCATCATAATATGTAAGAGTACGGAGCACTATACACATACATTTACACACTCATTCACATCTAGATTTAACAGTTCCCCAAAGGAAACCAGAGAACCTGGAGCAAACCCACATAGACACGAGGAAAAACATATGAAACCACACAAAGACAGTAAGCAAAGCACAGAATCCAACTGGAAATCCTGGAGCTGTAAGGCGACAAAATGGTCCAATTAAAAAACTGAATTCTGGGCAGATGAACTTTCTAAAATTGATTTATGTGGGAAAAAGAAGGAACTTTTCAAGCAGTTGAGACTTTTCATAAGTGGTTCTCCGGTAGTCCTGCGATTTAAACTCACTAGCTCTCTAATTATTAGCTTAGCGCTGAGCCCTAATGTCCACCAGTTCAACTGCTTTTAGAGGAAAACAAACTATTTCTCAGGATTACAAGAAAAATGTTTATTTGTCCACAAACTGGTCGGTTTCATGAATTAAGAATAGCAAACTTACTTATATGAATCTATGGCTGTTTGTCTTGTAAACTGCAAAACTAAATCAAGGACTTTAGCAAAGAGTCTGGAACTACAAATGCAATACTGGTAAAAATGTGTGTTCATGTGTGCGTGTGTGTGTGTGTGTGTGTGCGTGAGGGGCCTGTTTTATGGCAGGCTGTAAACTCAAACCACCAGTGGCTTCGTGCAAACTCATCTTGGACCTTTCTTCCACTAAAGGCGTTCACCATGTAAACAAGCCTTTTCTCACACGCTTTCTTTAAGATTTCTTTATAACTACCTACTAACATTTTACATGACTATGATGCTATGCTGCATCACCCACACAGCATTAGCCTTTCTACTTCTAACCTCCAAGATTAACACTGCTGTGACAAATCCCACAATATTGGTAATTCTTACATAAATGCCCAATGTTAATTTAGTAATTTCCAGCATTTCTTCTTTGGTAAACCAACCAGTTCTGTATTGTGGTTAACATAATGCAGGCTCCCCTTCATCATTACCACTGTGGTGAAATCACCAAACTAGCACATCTGCTTGGTTTTCCACATCAGGCCCCAAAATGTGACTCACCAAGCGAGTTGATGTAATTTGCTGTCCTATCGAATTATCTCAATTAGTTAGTTATTAAAAATAACTGTTTATTTAGGCTATCATATTTTGGGCAGATGGTAAAATGTATAATGTGAAAGTTATAATTATAGAATTGACAAAAGCTACACAAAACTACCCAGCTGTGAAATTAAGAAAAGAAACCACAGACAACCGGCAAAGGATTTCCTCTCAAAGTTTCCTTCTGTATATCATGATTTGTAATGTATGTTATGTATTAAAAAAAAGTAGAACGATGCAGAGCGGTGGTGCTTTTATCATTTTGAATAAGCAGCTTTTTGTTGACTGGTTCACAGAGATTTCATTCTATACGTGCCAATCTTTAATCGAGACCTTAAGACATACCAACCGAACTCACAATCCTAATAATTGACTTCATAGCTTTCAGCCTTTCTTGCTTGACTACCTGTGTTTTTTTCCGTGTTTAAATGCCCAGAAGAGGAGACAGTTTATCATTTAATCATTCATTCATCCAAGAAAGTGTTTCAGGAATTTTCAGTATTTTAGCCGTAACATAAACAGATATTTTAGATCACTAAAAAAATAGAAGCTGAACATGGAAAAGACATTTACGTGCATTGATCATTTGGAAAAACTAACCAGCTCAGCTTTTGATCCCGCCACAAGGAGAATGGTGGTATGACCAGGATTCAAAAAAAGACTTTCCAAAGCAAGTGCAACTCTTATCCGTTCATCATGGTTATATTTTCCATTTCTGGTTAAACATCTAAATTAAACACAATATCTATTAGCTTAAACATCATCATTTTGAAGTTAAATCTTCGACCTTTTAGTGTAACATTTGGCGTTTTTGTCCCTTCGTTAGCAATTCTTTAACGGAAGGCTTTTTTGGCAGCATGTACATTCTCACGCACAAACAGTTCCATTAACGCCCAGTCACAATTATTTTTCATTGATCAAACATGAATATTTAAAACAAAGTCAGATACAGCTTGAATCCATAAACTATAGGTTTGACTCAATTTTACAGGGCGCACCGGCACACCTAATCATGTTCTGCTAACAATTCT
This sequence comes from Bagarius yarrelli, assembly GCA_005784505.1. Taxonomy (NCBI): domain Eukaryota; kingdom Metazoa; phylum Chordata; class Actinopteri; order Siluriformes; family Sisoridae; genus Bagarius; species Bagarius yarrelli. The sequence continues at coordinate 3,268,295 of VCAZ01000003.1, read as the reverse complement.
GGTAAATTAAAGCAAAAAAATTGCACTCTCGATAAATCGGATCTGTTTTTATTGTCACATTTCACCAGCTTTCCTGTTCTAGATGCACTAATTCCTTCCTATTTTTCTTTTGACCCACTTTTTTCAGGAGATACATCCAAGTCACAACTGACTGAGATGCGAAGTTAAGAATGCCCCAGAGAGTTTAGCACTGCGGTCTAAAAACACCCCACCCCCCGCTATTAACCCACACTCACCACGTGCCAATGAGACATTGTTAAGAGGTGGTTTGGGAAAAGCTCCAGGGCTGAGAGACCTGTTTGCTTACGTTTCTGGAAAACAACATGTCAAATACTTTCACCAGTTTCCTGGCTTATACTTATGAAAGGTGCAAAAAGAGCTTTGTCAGAGTGTTTGTTCGCTAAGTGAAATTCAAGACGTGGTCGGGGCTCGAGTGCAGATGCACATGGCACGGATGGGGAGAAATGGCTTTTTTTTTTTAATAAACCCTTGATGAGGTATCAGGTTGTGCAGAAATGCACGTGCAAGCCAAGTTACTCACACAGGTCTGTAATTCTGCTCAGCTTTAAAGTCTTTACTTCCTGTAGTAACTAATTGAATTTCAGTAGTTCAGAACTTCAATTGAACGTTAGATTCAAGATCCAAAGCGTTTATTGTCATTCGCACATTAGGAAATTAAGTTTTTCTGTTCAACGAAATTCTTATTTTGTCCACAGTGAATGCCGGAGAATAACAAACAATTATAAATACTAACATTCATTCATTCATCTTCTGTACCCACTTATTCCCTAATTTAGGGTCACGGGGACCTGATGGAGTCTATTCCAGCTGTCTCTGAAAGGGCGAAAGGCAGGGGGGGTACACCCTGGACAGGTCGCCAGTCCATCACAGGGCCACACACACACTTACACTTACTGCTATGGGCAATTTAGAATCACCAATCAACCTAAGATACAGTGGGAGGAAACCGGAGTACCCAGAGTAAACTCCACACAGAACGGCCCCTGCCTGGGAATTGAACCCAGGACATTCTTGCTGTGAGGCAACAGTGTGAACCACTAAGCCACAGTGCTGCCCAAAATACTAACTCCTTTATTACTATATTTGGGAAATCTGTAGTTTGTGTAGTTTTGTTGATTTTTTTAGATTACTTGCTTTGTTTCATTTTAGCATTTTTTGGGGGCTTAATGAAGGGACGTAAAGTAGCCAAATAATTAACATTTCGGTGTATTAACATTTAACATTATATCTATAGCCACTGTTCTGTAGCCTTAGCTTTTCCTTTACAATTCCACATTTCCACTCATTCGATACATTTAATTTACGGCATTTGGAAAATGACCTTATTTAAAGCAAGTTACATTTATCTCTTTTAAACTAACCAATTGGTGGTCATGGGCCTTGCTTAGGGGCCCAGCAGTAGAAACTTAAAGGTGCTGGGAACATCTTCCAATTAGCAGTCCAACACCTTAACCACCGTGCTACCACTTCCCTACAATATCACCTTCCCAAACTTCCTAAATACACAGGTTTATATAGTCTATAACAATATTTAGGACTTTTATCTATTACCTCCACTTTTGCGTGAAAGTTTTATGCTTTCGTGCAATATATAATCTCCAATTATTGCTGTCAGAAAAAAAAACTGTGCACTTAATTTTTGATATTTTCAGTGTATTAGTGTCAACACTAAATATGTTATATACATACATTTACATACATTTCTGTCCTATTCTAAGCTTCTAAGCATCGCCACCAGATCCAGTCTGTGCCCAGCTCAGTTGGTGGATCAGCACTTATCAACAATAAGCCCCAGAGGCAGTTTCCCAGTGATGACCTTGTCTTCTAGACGGCCATCCGGACATGATCACGAAAACTTTGCCTGGTGGTCAGAGGAAAACTTCCCCCGACTGAGCCTAGTTTCTCCCAGGGTTTTTTTCTCCATTCTGTCATGGATAGAGTTTTGGTTCCTTGCCGCTGTTGCCTCTGTCGTGCTTAGTTGAGAACTCTTAATTTACAGATATGTGTTAAACTAAACTGTTTTTAGTGGGTGTTTACTATTATCTTATTTGATTTGTTTCTGTAAATCTGCTTTGACACAATCTCTCTTGTTAAAAAGTGCTTTATAAATAAAGTTGACTTGACATTACAGAGAGATAGCAATGTGTAAAAGTGCACACCGGTTTATACACACTCAGTCCAATTTGCACAATCTGATGGAAGGCTGAGCTCATCACTGCATTACATCACATCTCCCTGCTGTATTTGAACAGGAAATATACCTCTTCATAGATTTTTATTACAGATTAAAGGATAATGGTGATATTTATTTATTTTACTCGTTATGCTGACCCCCCCCACCCCCCCCCCCCCCCCCCCTTGACTGCACGGCCCTAGCATCAAGTACATTTACAGCAATAAACACATATTCCATTACCGACCTCTTATAATTTTCTTTTAGTTAGATAGTTAGTTAGATAATAAAATGTTTTTATGTTACAGAGAAAACAGAATGTTCTTGTCTGATTATTCTGTGTAGGAAAATAAAGAAAAACTGACCCAGATGACTCTTTTTATGAATCTTAACCAAACCAGAAAAATATGAAAATGTTAGCATATGGTAAAATACATGTTGTTGTTTTTTTATTGATTAATAGTCTTACATAAGGACTACTAATCAATAAAGAATGTCCATGTTATCCTGGCTCTGTACTGGGATGCAAGCATTTATATGCACATTTATATGATTTATCTGTAGCTGCTTCTTTATATTGTTTGCAATGATCAAATAAGAGCATAAGAGAGAGAGAGAGTGAGAGAGAGAGAGAGAGAGAGAGAGAAATGGGAAAGAAAGAGAGAGAGAAGTGAAGAACTTTTACTTTTTTCCTCAAGGACTTGACTGAAGCTTAAAGTTTAACTTGGCCCTTAAACTCACTATGTCTGAGCGGTAGGTTGTGCCCCAGATGTGGATGTTTGCCTTGGACTGTTGAATAGTTTAACATTTAAGCAAGTCTCATGGCTGCTCTAGGGATCAGTCTGAAAAAAGGCAAATCATGAGAAGGAATTAATCTGACATTCATTTTCATGACAATTGCTTTAAACAATTTAATTTTGGGGACATTTTTAAAGCAGCTGAATATTCGCTTTTCTGAATTTTAGAGTGGGATATCGGGATATCAGCTCATGCATACCTTTTCTTTGAGGTGTTGCATCATTCCAAAGGTTCATTAAATGCCAAAAATGTAAATGTGTGTGTGTAAATGTATGTGTAATAGCATTTACATTAACATTACGGCATTTGGCAGACGCCCTAATCCAAAGCAATATACATTTATCTCTTATATACAACTGACCAATGGGAGTTAAGGGCCTTGCTCGAGGACCCAGTTGTGGTAACATAGTTTGGTAAGTACTGGTGGTATCAACACCTTAACCACTGAGCTACCACTTCCCCACATATATAATAGCGTTCCAATTTCAGCAATAATTAGGTTAAATGTAACACCATGTTGCAGGTTTTTATCTAATTTACTCTAATTTTAAACTCTTACCCATGTAATAGATCACTTATTTGTTTTAACAGTGCTGCAAAACCCTTACAACTATTTACAGCTTTTCTTTTTTTCACCCAAATGCACACCTGGATGAAACGGAGGCTGTAGACAACTTTGAGGTATGTGTATTAAATAGTTTTGGTTTTAATAGATGACGTACCTTCGCTTCCGCACTGTTTGCCGTTATTCGCTCCCATCCTGAAGAGCGCATCGTCTATCCACAGCGCACTGCAGCACACATGACGACGCTTTTACTGAGACTTAAAAGTCAAAAACATCATAAAAAACAGCAGGTCTGGCTCAAACAAAAGTGGCCATTTATAAGTATTTCCAGCTTTGCGAGCGCAAAATGTGTAAGGAAAGAAATAAGACTGCGTAAAGTTGTGCGCACACAGCCGCACAGAATACCGGCAGCATCCTGTTACTCTGAGAGCCGTGCTTTAAATCCGCAGGAGAAGGATAACTGCATTCATTCCTTTGACTGAGAGTTCAACTCACAAAGACTGATGCAAACTGCCCTCTCTCTCTCTCTCTCTCTCTTTCTCTCTCTCTCTCTGACGGCGTTTAAAGAGACCGCGAATATTAATTTTCAATGTACACTGTTTTACTCCATCCATCTGTATTCATTGCGGTTTTTAATTCTCTTATATTGTTCTCTTATTTTACTGAGCAGCTAAGATGACATGATGAGTCTTCTGTCCAACAAAAACCTCTTCATGCATAGTGCCATGCATAGTGCCATAGACAGCCATAAATACTGAAAAACAATAAAAAGGAAATAAATAAAAGACATTGGTGGCTGGTGCTAAAACAGTTTGTTTTACAAACAAAAAACAAAAATAGAAAAAAACCCCCAAAGTGTTATTAATGCTGGACTGTTGGTGGGTAGATGCTGATGGTGTATCATTACTGTATCATTACTGCTGGCTGAAATATTGAGTTCATGTTATATCAGCTGTAAAAAAAAAATGCAATAAATGTACCCGAATCAATGGATTTGATTTTATTATTATTATCGATGAATATTGTAATCAAGTTAACAATTTAAATAATTTAGCTATTTATATATCAATTAGGATTTAAATCGTAATACTAATGTTTTTCAATAGAGGGAGCCAAAGGAAAAACAATAAAAAACATGACTTACACCTTAACGGTCCAATCACATCAGGTTAAAAATGTAAAATCAATAATATTGATTTGCAAACAATAAAACTTTCTGTCTGTCTGTCTGTCTATCTGTCTGTTTGTCTGTCTGTCTTAGCCCAATTATTTACTTACTTCTTATTTGAAGTGATGTTTTAATAAAATTAATAATTTTATAAATTTCTATAATAGCCACAAATTAAGTTTGCAAGTGCTCTTTAATCACTAGCATGAAACACACCAAGATCTTTGTGTAGACACGTGACCATCGAATCCTCTGTGTGCGGTGACATTAAAATTTTCATCCAGTTGAACCAAGAGCTCTGAACTTGCACATAGCAGGCTCCATAAAGACATGGGTTATAAAGGATGAAATGGACCTCGGAATTCCAGACCTCCCTAGACCTCCTTATATGACATCAGTGAACAACTGCACTCATATACTAGTGGCTGGGTGAAGACAAATCCTGAGACACAATCCAGAACCCAGTAAAAAGCTTTTTATAGAATAGCAAAGGTTAAAAAAAACAGCAAAAGAGATACTGCATGTGGAATAAGATATTTAAAACACATACCGGTCTGATGGTCAATTATTTATAAAAACCATGATAATTATTTAAAGTAAGTGAAACAAAGTAATAATTCAATTTCGACTGCTGTGTCGACTGAGATCATTCATTTCCTCAGCTTCAGTATCCGCTTTATCCTAGTGATGAGACAGGTGGATCGAGGTAAACTCCACACAGGGATCGAGCAATAAGCAAAATGCAGTGAAATTCCAGTTCACCACAGGGCACCATGCTTACACACATTTACACACTAATTTACAGTTAAAATAGGTTGCATTACCTACAGACACAACGACAAAACCAACACAGATAACATGCATTGAGACACTCACATATAAACCCAAACTCAGAATCGATCCAGGAAACCTACAGGTTCTTAGGTTTCAATTCTTTTTGCAGTTTTTACATTTATTACCCTCTCATTCCCACCAAGCCATTAAACGGAGGTCATCTGTTATTTATAATCCAACAACATATCGTAAGTCGTTGAGCCTCGTTACATGGTTCTAAGGTTCATGGCCTTAATCTTGTGTTTTGTGGCCACATCATTATTTGAAATCTCAGTTGCGGCTAAAGTTGACGGAACAGACCACACCCTTATAAAAATAATAGCGTTTTACAACTGGGTTTAAATAAATACTGCAACAATTTAAAGCTTTTCTCTATGTCAATTACATCGTAAGCATATTTGCGATAACCACAGAGAGTATATTCCTAATGTTTCCCTGCTGCTGAAAGAACTGGAAAACCCAGTGACTTGGCTGAATTACTTAAAACTCGCTAATTATGCAAGCCTGAAGGTTAAATTCAGACAAGAAACATTTTAAAAGATTATTAGATAAAGTTCTTAATCTAAGATGAAACTATTATTTAAAGAATAAAACACAAGAAGGTTTACTGTCATGGAAAAGATTGGGAAATAGTTCAGTATGTTTTATATTATAATAATTTTATTAATATTGATTTTATTATTATAATGAAAATATAAATTATATTAGTAAGTTGCTATGGATAAGAACAGATGCGATAAAATGTAAAACCTTGTCTTTTTCTAAGGATTCTTAGAAAGAAAAAATAAATAAATAAATAAATAAATTATATATATATATATATAATTTTTTTTTCTAAGAATCCTTAGAAAAAGACAAGGTTTTACCTTTTATGGCATCTGTTCTTATCCATAGCAACTTACATTTATGTAATTTATACAACTGAGCAATTGAGGTTTAAGAGCCTTGCTGAGGGGTCCAGCAGTGGCAAACTTGGTGGTGCTGGGAATCGAACCCCGATCTTCCAATAAGCAATCCAACACCTTAACACTGCACCACCACTTCCCCTAACTTTTATGTATTTGTATGCGCCTGTTTAAGTAATACAGAATTGTTTAATCTTGCTTTATTCAATTTCTCATGCCCAAAATTATACCATTGTCATATACCGCACAGGCACATCAAAGTAACACATACAGATTTCTTTCCCAATGACTGTCAGTACAGACAATTTTTGCACTTTAATGTAAAAACACTATATAGTGAATCATTTGTCGAAACCTTATCAGCCCACCCGCATGAGTGAGTATTTTCTAAACTGTTAACACAAAGTTGGAACCACACAGTTGTCTAGAATGCCTCTGTATGTTGTAGCATTACATTACCCCTGAGCACAAAACCCCGGAGCTGCATGAAGACATGGTGTGTTATGATTAGTGTGGAAAAACTTGATTGTCCTACACAGAGCCCCAACCTTAACCCCAATAAACACCGTTGGCATGTAAACTGCACCCAACCACCTCAATAAAATTAGTCCTTGATATCACTAATATTATGATAGGAAAGTTTCCAAGGCCAAACTTCTTAATGTTGTGAAAAAACATATGCATGTGATATAGAGTAAGTTTATTCCTCATTAGGCAAATTAATTACTAGGAATGCAACGATACAGTTTTTACTATCTATTTTAATTTTTTTTTTTCCGGTCCTTACTAATAAAAATACTACAAATTTTTTAAGATGTGGGATTATTTGTATGGCTCTTACATTTTCTCTTACTCTTGTCTCTCGTCCTGCAAGGGTTTGCTGCAGGGTCGGTTGAAGAGTGCTAACGGGAAATTCCATAAATTCTATAAATTCCAGATGTTTTATTAGAATTTTAAGTATTATAAGTACTTATTTGTGTGGAAAAAAGTTTGCATCCTGCCAAGCACATGTTGTCATGAATAATTTTGAAATATTTTCACATTGCTGCTGCTGGTGTCTTTGTGCATTAAAAATTCTTTCAATGATGCCACAAGAGGTATCAGTCGTTGGTATCAGGGTGTGCATCTCTAATAATTACAAAAGTTTTGTGATGTTTTTCCACTTTTATGATTTACTATATTGACTACGAGGAACCTCAAAATTAGTTCCACCTATAACAATGGCAAACTATAAAGACTGACAGGCAGATTGCCCCAACAATGACCCTTAAACTTTTCTCCTATAGAGCATACCAGGTATTGATTCAACTCCTCTTCTCCTCCCTCTTTATTTGTAATGGAAACTCTGCTGAAATTTATATCTGTAGTAATCACATATATACTAGAGAGTAAAACACAAATTATTATTCAGAGCTTTGAATCTGACCAAGGTTTATTTATTAGACTGGCTTACTAGGTTTTTTAGAAATCTACGCCTAAAAGTGCATTTGTTGCCGCTTCGTTATTTAATAATTTAAAGACAGAAATCAAATTTTTTCTCTAATAAAACTCTTACATAAGATGGGACTTTTAATCTCAACGTTTTGGTTCAACGAGTATGATGCCTGCTGTGCATAATAGTTTTAGCTAATGGATATTTTCAAATAAAGAAACAAAGAACTTGTTTTTTTTTTTTTTCAGTAAATGAATGTTCTTAGTATTAGGAGTACATAAAAAAGTAAAATCCATGTGTCAGGAAAGCCTGATGAATTAAAACAATGTGTTCCTTTAAAATGCTTTCATATGAACTTGTCATGTGAATGTGGTGCGTGATGCTTGTGTTTTTCCCTCGTTTTTCTGGGGTCGTGGAGTACAGATGGCTCTCTGTGATCCGATTTTATTCCTCACATCAACATGAATGATGTAACAAGGACACAGGGAGAGATGATAGATTATCCTAGGAACAGCATGCAGAGACAATTACATGCATGAACCAAGGTCTACAAATTACTATTTCGACCAATGCTTTATCGTCTGCTCTATTGTTAGTATTTTAGACTTTCGGAATAATGTTAAAACGGCTGACCTCCATCACAGGAAACTTGATTGTGCTGTAAATTGCAAAACAGGAACTTGAGCTGAACAAGTGTGAAACTCGTATCGGTCACTTTTCATTGTTTTTGTGGAAAACCAAAAAAACCCCTAGTCTTATAATACTTTAGAAAACGTGCGCTGGGATAGAAATGATATTAAATATATACCCTATATGAACCAGGGTTTTTTGGACAACTCATCAGCACACCCATTTATTTGCCACAAATTTGGAAGCAAACAATTGTACATTACGTCTTTATATGCTGTAGAATTAAGATCTCTTTTTATAGAAACTAAGCGGCCCAAACACCTGTTCCTGCATGACTGTGTCTTTATGAATCGATGGTTTGCTAACGATAGAGTTTCCTGTACAGAGCCCTGACCCCAACCACACTTAAAACCTTTGGGATGAACTTTGGACCCCAGACCTTCTTACCCTATATACCCCTAATGCACTAAAAAGTCTTTTCAAAAGTGTGCAGGTTATTAAAGCGCAAGCGTGAGACTAAACCAGAAATAGGATTTTTTTAACAATCACATCGATGTGATGGTCAGGTGTTCCAATATTTTAGGCTATTTAGTGTAAACATACATTAAAAACTATATCAAAATGTATTTTAAATGACAAAACCAGCTGATGTTTGTTTCAACTAAAAAAACAAAACCCAACCCAAGACCCAATTCTGCTTACCTAGTCCGTGGCTTTAAAACAGCATGAGAAAAAGTCTAACATTTTTAATTGTTGGCAAATTTCCCTTGTGAAGGAACATATCATATTAATGCCAAACCACAAAACTGCTGAACTTTATAAATGGTTTTGGACGAAAACATCTAATCATTAATTACAGATCTGAACACAATCTGTGTTGCATGTCTAATGTCTTAGGAGATCGTTTTTCCAGAAGCAGATTGAGAGAATTCTAGGTACAAAAATGATTTTTTTTTACTTGTTTGTTTGCTCGCCATGGTACCAATCAGTGGTGTGTTAGCTGTCTGGAACAGGGTCAAATGCCAAGCCCAAGAAACCCTCAACAGCCAAATGCCTCAACAGCATGCAACATAGCAAAGTTGGGTACTTCCTCTTTAAAGGGGCAATTCATGTGTTTCGTCTTAAATACCAGGAAAACCCTAGGCATGCTGTTTTCCATTCAGTCGCTTGTGCTCTGGCGGCGTATGTCATTGGAAACAAGGAAATTACAGCAAAGAATTTTTACCTTGATGTAATTCTGCTACGAAATGTATTTATAAATGAAAAAAAACACACAATGATGAGATGCTCTTCCATTTTACTTCTGAGGTTTCAGTATAATGAGGACGCTGATTGGTTGGTTCTTGTCACATAATCCATGGTGCACTTGCAGCATTCAGAAAAGTTAAGATGTTTATAACTCTAAAAAACCACCGTGTCACTCTCCATTTGCGCACGCTTGCCACGTAGCTACGTTTGCAATAATGACGTTAAGCCCACAAAATACGCAATACGTAAACAGCTCCTTAAGAACTTTTGTACACAGATCACGTCAAAGTCGGCCCAAGGTATAAGTGAACGAAGTAGCTACCATGGCTACCAGGGAGCTCCCCAAAAATACATGAAGTGACATTGTTTATTTTGGGTTTTTGCACGGAAAAAAAAAAAAAAAAAAAAAAAAAAAAAAAAAAAAAAAAAAAAAAAAAAAAAAAAAAAAAAAAAAAAAAAAAAATATATATATATAATATATATATGCCGCAATAGACAGGGCAGCATGGTGGCTTAGTTGTTGGCACAGTTGCCTCACTTTGCCTTAGTTGTTGGCACAAGACGTTCTCAGGTTCGTATCCCCATCTTAGGTCTTTTGGTGTGGAGTTTGCATGTTCTACCCTTGTTGTGTGGGTTTACTCCGAGTACTCCGGTTTCCTACCCTAGTCTAAAAACATGTATATTAGGTTGATTGGTGATTCCCATTTACCTATAGGAGTGAGTGGGTGTTTGCCTGTATTTTATAGCCCCGTGATGGACTGGTGACCTGCCCAGGTTGTACCCCTGTCTTTCTCCTAATGACAGCTGGGATAGACTCCAGCAGAACCCTGTGACACTGATTAGGAATAAGCAGGTATAGAAAATGAATGGTTGGCGGTCAATGGACAATGAAAATGATTAAAATAATGCATATTTTTATGTTATATAAAAAATAAAAGTTAATTGGATGCAGGATGCATAGGAGGGTAAAACACCGGTATGATGTAAGCAACACAGCTACAACAAAAAAAATGATAATGGGCGTGTTAAACTTATAGTGTGCGAATAATTCAGGATTGACAACAATTAGTCATATTAGCAGCACTGAGGTGGCTCCAAATAATATTTTTGCATAGCGCCCCCTAAAGGCTTCGGCCGACCCCGGATTACCTTTTTAAGCACGACCTGATATGTAGTGTGTGTTTGATTTAGCTGTGAAGACATGGCCAGTAATACACTCTACTAATAATGATGTTTTAATACACCAAGCATATTTAGGCAGAATATATTTTAGGTAGATTAGAAAAAAAATCTTTAGCCCCAGATTGTGGAACCATTCTGCTCTTTAATTTAAAATATCTTTATTAATGACTTCAAAACAAATGATTAACTACATATATTTTAGGCAGAACTTTCTCTCTCAGCTATTCTAAACCAGTTCAGCTGGAAAGCTGCTGGCCACCCAAGGAGAATAGACACCCACGGAGGCACATGGGGAATGATTAGCAATCGCATCTGTATTGGTACCATCAACTGCCGAAGCAGCAGCTACAGACATAACATAGTGACCAGGCTTAGCGGGAAGTTCGACCTCCTCCATGGGCTCAGGGGAAAGCGTGGCAGAAGGGACGACTGCTGGAGTGTTTTCTACAGCACATTGTGCCAGTGTAGAGGATGGAATCTCAGCCTTTCCTGCAAAATCAGGTTCAAGTGGTAGTGCTGGTGGCCTTAAGATGGAAATCCTCTTTCGTAAAGCTCTTAAAGTGATGGGGATAGACATGCACCTAGAAATGATGGAATGCACACTTAAGCACATGTAGCATAGAACACTTCTGTTTATAATTGGTGAACTGAAGATGACTGGAATTTTATGGAAATACAATATCCAAAACAACTGTTAAAATATTGACTGTTAGCCAACATAATGTGGTTTTTTTTAAAAGGTTTGGAACAGTACAAGTCACAAGAACAGCTTCAATGTGCCTTGGCATAGACCCCACGAGTCTCTGAATCTGTACTGCGGTATTGCACATTACGCTTTTAAATAGCATTTCAATAACCACTGTTTTAATTGTTGTGGTGAATAGAAATTTTTTACACATCACTTTACTCCAAATTATTTTCATCCTCATCAGTTAAAAATGAACAGTCGGAAAAACTTTGTATCCATCTGCAGTATTGATTTTGTCCAAGCTATTTAAGGGTATCCAAGTTAGAAAACTCTGGATAATAAAATTACCATTATACCATTATATTGGGGAAGTGGTAGTGCAGTGTTTAAGGTGTTGGACTATCAACTTAAAGACCAGGGTGCAATTCCCGGCACCATCAAGCCACCACTGCTGAGCAAGGCCCTTAACCTCCAATTGCTCAGTTGTATAACTGGGAATAATGTAAGTCGCTCTGGATAAGGGCGTCTACCAAATGCTGCAAATGTAAATATCCTATAAGTAAGTTAGTGGTGACGAAAAGAAACCTTCTCTGAGAAGGTATATGGAAGATCCAGACTCAAAAGAACACTGGTGCCCCTTCCGAGTGACTCTTGTTGGCAAGATAATATACAGTTTAAAAAATAAGCTTGTTAATAGATCTTCTAACCTCTAACCTTAATAAGTACAAACTTTCAGCCAGGGCTGGCCAGTCTTACCCAAAAAAACCCCAGTATGGGTTCAAGCTTTTATTCTAACCAAGCTGGAAGTTTCCAACACCTTGTAGTATTTTAAAGGAGGAGCAACTAATCGAACAGGTAAAATCCGTATGGCTGGTGCTTTGGGATAAAAACCTGCACCCACACACTGGCCTGGTAAGGGTTTGATTGGACAGGGGTAGACCATCCACGTGCTATCAAGGCTGTCTAGGGTATCCCTGGGGTACCACCCACAGCAATCTTCAGGCTCTTCGAGTGCTGCTATCAGCAAGTCAACACTTGTAAATGGAAGCTGGCTGAATTAATTTTTTGTTTAGACAACAGAACAGCCAGGTCGTCTTTATGTATGCGACAAACCTATTATCATCTCTTATTAGAACCTGACTCTTGCTTTTAATGGACATGTGGAAAGTTTTCAGAATTACCAAAAAGCACTACAAGCTTGTGATAGGTTTTAGTTATCTCAGGCAGAGACCTTCTCCTTTCTTCTGTTCCCTTTAGGAATCGCTAAAGCAAATCATCTGCCCCCCACCTACCTCTATCCTCTGTATCCTCTTCACTCACACCCACTACCTATATGACCACATTTAACCCATCTATATACTTCTCTTTGCACACCTTGCCTTTATTTTCAAACTTCATCCTACAAATCTTTTCACTCCGCACTGGTCCAAAGCATCTAAATCCGTCCTTTTCAACTTTGTCCCTAAAACGTCCAACAAGTCCCACCCCTTTGATGCGCTTAATACTAATTCTGTCTAACCTCGTTCCCTGAACATCTTCAGCTCTGCTACCTCCAACTCTGCCTCATGTTTCTTTTTTTAAAAGAGAGGCATGAATTAAGAAATATTTCCTGTTTACTATTTCAGTAAAGCATATGTGCAAAGTATGTATATTTATTAAACAATAATAAAACCAGCACAATTTGTTTTGATTAAAACACGGCATTAATTTAAAGGCGATAAATTTCCCTCCAAAAATTGTATAGGCCAGTATGTCGTTAACAAATACAAAAGTTTGCCAGGAGATTTAGGATAAGTTCAATTATGCCTATGCTGTCAAGCCAACTGATCAGGGTGTGCTTTTAGCCCCAATATTAGGTGCACTTTTTACCCCAGATAACCTACTTTACCTTATTTTAGAGTTCATGAAAAAACATGTACTAAGATGCCACAAAAAATGAGATATTTGGTCATTTTAACAATTCTAATTGCTTTTTCAAAAATAAATAAAATAAATAATAATAATAAAATAAAAAAATTTGACATCAAAATTGTCTTTTTGTCCTGATTACGCTACAAACTGATCGAAACTTCAAGGTTTCTAGTGGTTTGAAGGAAAATAAAATAGGCGCCTTATACCCTATGCTACTCTATAGTTTAGATACTTTTATTGTCTATACTCATAAAAATCCAACATTTGATATTCTCGCAATAAAACAAAATATTTATTTGTGTACCGTGTAAGAACTCTGGAGATATAGTCATCTAAAGAATGATCCACTGGACCAGGCATGAAGAGTCTACAGCACAGCTGACGACAGTCCATAACAGTAACAAGCACTGGGAACACATAGAACATAAAGAGATCAAATCACACAGGTAGCTGTGCGTGTAAGCGTCAATCACAATAGACATTAATATATGAACATACAAACTGCCAGTGTCTCACGGTCCATGTTGAAGGTCACAGAAAAGCTGCAGTTAGACTCGGGTAAGATTTCACCACTAAGGTCACACACCATCTCTGCCATAAAGACATCCACAGGTTCAGGCAAAGACATTACATTATGAATTCAGTAAAACATTCACAGGTTAGTATGTCACCTGGTTGGTGATTAAGGCTGGTGATGCAGCTTGCTAGTAGGGTGTTGATGGCAGATTGATACCGTAGGAGTTCCAGTAAAGCAGGCACGTGGGTAGGATGTGTAAAAGGAACTGTGTGAATCAGGGATGCTTTCCAAAAATCATGCTTCCATTCAGCATTAGCAAACAAATAGCGATGGAACTCAGCATCTGGAAGAGACTAAGAGCAATTTTGTGTGATTATAGTTTATAATTTTTTAAAGCTATCTAGGTAATTTGGTTGTCCACTTTTTAAAAAAAAAAAAAAAAAAAGTGAAGGCAGCTAATAATTTAAATGTGAAGAGTAATTTCTTGTCATCTATTCACACACAAAAACTTCATTCAAGGTCACATAACTTACTGCACTTTGGTGGTTTCATGGTGCATTGTATTTTGCTTTCTCCCTTACCAAAAAAAACATCACATAGGTAGCTTGTGTGACACTGTCTTTTAGATGTACACCATTATGGACACCACACCAGGACCCCCTCAAAAGTGTGTCTTCCCCAAACGGTTGCCACAAAATTCACATTTACAGCATTACTTATCCTGAGAGGCTTACATTTATCTTTTTTATACAACTGAACAATTAGGGATTAAGGGTCTTGCTCAGTGGGCTGGCAGTGGTAACTTGGTGGCCCTGGAAATCGAACCCAGGTATTCCAATTAGCAGTCCAACACCTTAATCATTGAGCTACCACATCCTACATTGTCTAGAATATGACATAGCATTGAAACTAAGAGACGCAACATTCTTCCAGCGTGACAATGCTCCTATGAACAAAGGCCCGGAGCTCCATGTAGACATGGTGTGTTATGGTGGGTTGGGGTGAAAGAACGCAAGTGTCCTGCACAAAGCCTGAACCTCAACCCCAAAATGTTTGGGATGAACTGAAACACAGACCGCACTCCAGACCTTTGCACAAAATATATTAATGCCTGAACTCACTAGCTATAAAAATCTGTATGAGTGTAAAGTCTTCTTATTTTTGAAGTGTATATAGTTTTAACAGTCTTTCCTGAACTAAAAAAAATGTCTGTTCTGGTTTGCACCAAATGCCAAAAAGGAAAAAAAAAGTATTTTACTGAAGACACGTCTATCTTACATTTTCTAAAAACAAAAATAATCCTATTTTAATCGTGTCTCCGTCATAACCCAACGGTAAAGTTACATTCAGCATTTTAATACATTTACTGAATTTGACAGTAGTCAAATGCCAGAACCACCGAGCTACCACTTTCCCAATTAGCCCCTATTAACTCTGTCCCTGTACCTGACTGCTCTCTTTCTGTGCTAATGTCAGTCCCCCAGACAACCACGTATACTGACTATATACTGACTAAACTATAAGAATAAGATCATAAGAAACTAAAGTTTTAGTGTTTTTCATACCACAATGCAGTGAGTATCTTTTCCATGATTTGTTTTCTTGTCCTTTAGAGCACTGAACTCAAGCAGCTGGAAAAGTGGCTCCCCCTGCAGGTCAGCATCCGGGGGAATGTCTAGGGAAGATGAATCGGAATCACCGTTAGGACACCTCCAAGGACATGAAAGTCAAATCTATGTTGCATTCTTTGCCACTAGACTCAGGTAAAAATAAATTAATGACCTGTTATTTGACTTATCTTGTGGATGAAAGAGTTGAGCATGGGAACTGCTGGCTTAATTTTGAGCACAAAGAAAGCTGGCAGCAACTCTGAGCATGTTTCAGACAGCGGGATAAAAACAGGAAGCCTAGAAATTCGCCCGGAAACAGGTGAGATTTATATTATTTAAATCAGGTACAGATATATATATATATATATATATATATATATATATATATATATATATATATATATATATATATATATATATATATATATATATATATAAAAAACACAGTGAGAACCAGGCAGAGAGACAAAGAGAGAGAAAGAGAGAGAGAGAGAGAGAGAGAGAGAGAGAGAGAGAGAGAGAGAGAAAGGAAGAAAATAAAAGGAAGAAAGAAAGAAAAAAAAAAGAACAGAAGCGGAGGAAAAACGAAAGGGAGGAAAAATGATAGAGAAGAAAAGGGAATGAAAAAGGTAACAGAGGAAAAAGGAAGGATGGAGAAAGAAAATGAAAAAGGGAAGAAAAATGAAGGGAAAAGGAAAAGAAAGAAAAAGAAAAGGGAAGGAAGGAGGGAAGGAAATAGGTAGAGAGAAAGGATTTAACATCAGGTAGATGAGCATTTAGTTAAGACCATTTGAAACAGCCGTTCAGACATCCTGTTAAATGTAATTTCACACTGATTAGGAACTTAAGGACACACACATTCTGAACCCAGAAGTCTTAAATCTCATTACACACCCTTCTGAATCCACTTGGGGTGGAGTAGGAATAAGAGATTCCTTCTGCAACTTATGTGTAGTGGCACTGGCACCCACAACCACCACGGCAGTCTGGCTACGGCTGCCCTCATCTGTCATGGGAAAATAAATCAGCCAGGATACCAGCTAAAATTCATTTGTATTAATAATAATAATAATAATAATAAAAATAATAATAATAGCCCTGATTAGGCAGGGGTACCTGAATGTAATCTTTCTATCAGAGCATCTGAGGGGCTGATGTAGTACTCAATGCTCATTGGGGTACCTGGTAAGGAAGGGAAACCATTTAATTCCATAATGACATCCATTCATCAGCAAAAGAATTGTACACTTTACCTTCTTGGCTAGGTGTAATACTCCCGATCCTTCCGTTCAGAATCATATCAACACGTTTATCACTCTCTATCAAATGTCTACAAATTAAAAAAGAAAAAAAAGCAGGAATGCAGGAATCTGCAACCCATTTTATTGGATATATTAAACCATTTCCCATTTTTCACACCTTGGTAAGTTGGAGATTTTTACAAGGTCTTGTTGCATGTGCTGAAGGGATGTGTACACCTTCATCTTGGAGTCACTACTGGATTAAAAAAATCTTATTACAAAAATAAAACATTAATCAATAATCTACGCTTAATGAAGTAATACCTGTCGCCTGGTATGTTGTATAGAGATGCGAGGTCATCCATCTTTAGTGAGAATTCCTGAAATTTCTTCATCCTATATTGATATGAGAACATCTTCTTACTGGCTATTCAAGGTGATTGTGTGGCAGCGATACAAACCATGAAATCAGACAGACACCGAACATTTCGATAATTTTTACAACATCGGAATATGAAAAATAATATGTTCTCCGTCATAACAGTAGACATCCTGGGTTTTTTTTCCCCAGAGGTCGACCGATATTGGAATTTACCGATACTTATAGTTAGGGTTAGACCGTACTTGCCGATAACTGATTGATTACCCAATAGCTTTCAAAATGGATACTGAATAAAAAACTAATGTAAATTAAGCTAAACAGTATTAGAATTAATTTAATTATTATTGTGCTTTCTCTTCACGGTTCTATAAACTACAAAATGACATACAAAACATGCATAATTTACGCAGTAATTTCTTACCTTAGCAACTGACAAAGTGATGCATTTGACTGAAAACAGAAAAAATTTGTAAATAATTAAATACCAGGATTACGCAACTGACTTCTTATAACTCATCTGCATACTTTCTACCTCAGGAGCTTTACCGTGCTGAGCAACCTTTACATCCTCAACCTCTCCCCCAGGCAGCAGCAGCACCTCCACATAGAACAGATCGGCTGTTAGATAGCACGCGGTCTCTGTGGGACTCAAGTGGGAGCCCAGTCTACATACAGACGTTCAGCATGTAATAAAGAGAACACATTTATAAACTCTACTTGCAGGTTAGGGGTTTGGTTTTTCTCATTGTTTTACTATGTATACAGAGATATCTTATGACCTCTACGGGTTTCTACTCACATACTAACTCATTACTCAGTTTAGATAAATGTCGAGATAAGGTTGTCATCTGATATGCGGATACAGTGTTTCTTGTAAACATTAAATATTGAGCTAACTTTAATTTAATTATTTAATTAATAGCGGTTTATTTTTTACTTTATTGGCTCCTCTTGTCTCTATTGTGTACATCCTTAATTCACCAGTTTTTGTTGCTCAAGCTTTGGCTCTTATACTGTAAACTCTACTACTCATGCTATAGATATTAAAGCTCCTGCAGTCTGTATTGCTTATGGGCTTCTACAGAATGTACAGCTTATACAGTGGTTCCTTTGGTCTTCACTACTTATATTATGGCTCCTACAGACTTCACAGCTCATGCTCTGGATTTTCTTTCTGGTTTTTGCTGCTTACGCGCTGGCTCCAGTGGTCTCCAACGCTTACGCGCTGGCTCCAGTGGTCTCCAACGCTTACGCTCCACGCTGGCTGGCCCAGTGGTCTCCAACGCTTACTAGCTGGCTGGCTCGCACTCGCTGGCTCCAGTGGTCTCCAACGCTTACGCGCTGGCTCCAGTGGTCTCCAACGCTTACGCGCTGGCTCCAGTGGTCTCCAACGCTTACGCGCTGGCTCCAGTGGTCTCCAACGCTTACGCGCTGGCTCCAGTGGGTCTCCAACGCTTACGCGCTGGCAGTGTCTCCAGTACGCGCTGGTATCTAACGCTTACGCAATGGCGCACAATGGTCTCCAATGCTTACGCACTGGCTCCAGTGGTCTCTAACGCTTACGCGCTGGCTCCAGTGGTCTCCAACGCTTACGCGCTGGCTCCAGTGGTCTCCAACGCTTACGCGCTGGCTCCAGTGGTCTCCAACGCTTACGCGCTGGCTCCAGTGGTCTCCAACGCTTACGCGCTGGCTCCAGTGGTCTCCAACGCTTACGCGCTGGCTCCAGTGGTCTCCAACGCTTACGCGCTGGCTCCAGTGGTATCCAACGCTTACGCGCTGGCTCCAGTGGTATCTAACGCTTACGCTTACGCAATGGCTCCAATGGTCTCTATAACGCTTACGCAATGGCGCTTTGGCGCCAATGGTCTGGTCCAATGCTTACGCACTGGCTCCAGTCTCCAGCTTACGCGCTGGCTCCAGTGGTATCTAACGCTTACGCGCTGGCTCCAGTGGTCTCTAATGCTTACGCGCTGGCTCCAGTGGTCTCTATGGCCTAATGCTTTGCTGCTGCTTAAGATTTAGATAAAACTGGGGTCATTAAGAGGGTCATAGAGGGCCGGTGACCTGAAAAGTATAGCTTTAACCTTAACTAAAAACACCTGAACTTGCTAATCAAGGTTTAGTTAGGTATAATTGAAACTTGCATGCAGCTATGTTATAGGAAGGTAAGGCTAAACTTCGCAGGACACTTTAGGACCAATCTCTACTGCTTCAGTCTTTACTGCTCATGGTCCAACCGTCTCTACTACTGTTTTTTGGTTTCAACAATCTGTACTACACATGGCTACGTTTTGGTGTCAAGAGATTCAGTGGGAATCAGTGGTGGTGTTTTTTTTCTAGGAAAAACTAAGAGGCTTGTCAGGTTTTTAATTACTAATGCAATTTTCCAGTGTAGACAAGAGAGCATCCTTACATTAAAAATAACTCCACAAACCAAAAGTGGTAGCTTTTGAAAACAATACCAACCCTCTTTGTTTGGCAATCATCTCTAGTCTGGTTACCATGGCACTCAGAGAGGTCACTGTGGATTATTAAACACAAAAACAGCACCTCATTATAACATAATTGAATATTAGTCCCTATATCCACAGAAAATTTCCTTAGACAGTACATCGTTTGTTCTCTTCTGTACAGAATATACTTTACATGGCAGCCTCTGAATGGAAAATATTTTTTTAATGTTTTAAATATAGCCTTAATGATTCCCTAAAGAGACTAAGTTAATAATTCTCTATTAACAAACAGATACTATTATTTCAAAAGCTTGTTTTTTCCCTCTATTTTACCATGATGGATGATGTGCTGGAGATTATTACCATTCTGTGCTTCCTGAAGTTTCTGTAGGCATCTCGTGGTTGCCTCACAGTGTCTGCTATCTGTTACAGATTTTGCCTGTGAAAAAAGTGAAAAAAATATAATATATATATACACACTTATTTTGAAGGAACTTTTCCAGGCTTTGGATTGGCTGGTATTTTTTATAGGCAAAAACTTCCTGGCCTTTTATTGGATGTATTTATAAAAGTTAATAGACCTTGTCCAAAAAAAAAAAAAAATCTAGGTTACACTGTAGAAACTTTAGGGTGGGTCTATAGGCTTCATTAGTGTATAAAATGATCATAAATAAACGTTAACCACTAAAGGACACCGAATTTCACAACACAAACTTATACTATACAGTTTTCTTCTTTTTTTGTCCTATTCAGCTATCATTCGCATGAAATCATATGAAACCTATTAATTCATGCGTGCAGTAAATTAGGGTCACCTTGGAAATATGAATTTGTAATCTACAGCTGTTTTGCGAGGAATGCCTCAGAGAGCATGCAGAAGCGATACTCTCCTCTCCCAATCTCCGGAGAAGGGAGCAGCTGTTTACGCATTAGTTTGGCACACAGCTCTTTTAGCCACAATAGTCCTACTTAAGCCCTGCATCTGGAAGACATTTGTTAGGCTGTGCACACAGCTCGCTCAACAGCACAGCAGCGGTCAGAGCAACAGACTATCACTTACGTAACAGGTTAAGACATGGAATATCACACGAAGGAGCATATAGACGAACACAGCAGCAGGTATCATTCTCAACCTGAAGATGAATAATGGCTTACATCAGGGGTGTCCAAACTCGGTCTTGGAGGGCCGGTTTCCTCCAGAGTTTAGCTCCAACCTTAATCAAACACACCTGAACCAACTAATCAAGATCTTGCTAGGCATACTTGAAAGTTACAGGTATGTGTGTTGAGGCAAGTTGAAGCTAAACTCTGCAGGACACCAGACCTCCAGGACCGAGTTTGGTAATCCCTGCATTACATCATCCTACGACTAGCAAGTTCTTAGTATTCATGTGAGAGCAGAAGATCAGGGTTGTACCTACCATGCATCTGTGCACCAGCTGAAAGGTTTCACTCCATGGTTTTTCGGAATATTTGGAGCTTAATTCAGATAGATAGGGCTTCTTCAGGACTAAGAGGTCAAAGATGACAGTTAATGATAGAAAATATGCTTTTTTTTAACTTATGTTTACTGTTCCTCTTACCATCCACTTTTGATTCCATCTCAGCTGTGTTTCCAAATTTCTGGTTTCCTTTAATGAACAAACAAAGCATTTTCATTTAAAATTAAATCATTGGCAAACATTATTGAAATTGAAAAAAATACACCATTAAAATAGTAAATATACTGATTTATTGTATGGTTTTTGTTCATTATAAATTACTTACTTAATTACAACTTGTAACAATAGTCAGAAAAAATAGTATAATAGTAGCCTTCCTTTGTACCTTCTTTCAAAACTTAAGCATGGCTTAGGTGCAAGCCTTTTTACGCATGCGCAGACGCATCCTATCAGCGTGTTCCCATGCTTGTATCTCAGCTTTCCTGCTTCCCGTTCGAATCCAGAAATTTTGGAATCGACTCCGATTCACATGGGCAGGGGTTTTGAATCAATTGAGTCTATTCAAAAAGTCGGTTCTAAAGTGTAACGTGTCAGTTTTATGGGTAATCCTTTAACATTAAATTTGACATTAGTATAAAAAAGCGTTTCGAATGGATGAAGTTTATAAGAATAAAAAGTTTAAAGTGTCTGTTTAATGGGTAATCATTTTACATTCAATTTTAACTTTTTATTTCAATTTTAAATTTCCCTCGTGGCTAAAAGATATCAAACTTAATTTTTTTTCTGCTCCCTCTAATTTATTAAATTGATTAAAAAACAGAACGAAAATTTCCTATGCTTTCTCGTGTATAAATTTAATTAAAAGGAAAAAAAAACTATGTAGGTTTTAAGAGATTCAGAATCGATTCTCTATTCCCAGAATGTGGAATTAAAGAATCGACTCATTTATGGACTCGATTCACCGCCTTACTGCTGTTTGACCCAACATATCCCGAGGCGGTGGTCTTTAAATCTTAGACTAATGACTGTCGGTTTGATCAGCGGGTTGGTATGAGTTTGTTTAACAACCTGCGGTTGTAAGAACGTTTTTAATCGCTTTGGATCCAAGATGTCGGGACACTGAGTGCCATTGGGGTGTGGAAGAGCAGGGAAAAGGAAGGAAAAAGCTCCTCCTACATATATTGTCTTTTAATTTGTCTATGTCGACCGGCTTGTAAGAAAGAAAGGTAAGTTTTAGCATTGTAATATATTTGCTACATGGAAAAACTGTGAAATATTGAAAAGCTGAATGTTATAAAGATATTCAGAGGAATATGTATTATTAGCCGGCTAGTTAGCACTACAGTCACATAACGCTAGCCGGCTAACTCATGGGCTGAATCTCAATGGGGTCTGTTATAATCACTGGGGCTCTTTGTAGAGTAAAAACACACATTAAAAAATAATAATCAATTTAAAAAAAATACATTTTAATTCCGTCATGGATAAAGTTATCAGAATTTGCAGTGGTGGCAAACCAGCTATTGTCTGTGGTGATGCTAATGTAATATACATTAATGTCCAGATTAAAGGACATCCGCACATAGTCAGTCAAGCAAGGAGACCAAATCTAAATTGTGTAATTTATATATATAATATATATATTTGTTTGTTTGTTTTGAGGATGTGGGTTACTTTTATTAGTTCTAAATTATCTTTGTGTGTTTGTTTATAAGGGGGTTTTTTGAAATAATCTGGAATGAGTGATGGATAAGATGACTATTTGCATCTAGTGACTAAAATTTTTTTTTTTAATTAAAAAAGCTTATTTTAGGTTGAATTAACTGTCTTTGCATGTCCATCTGTTGCAGGTTGCATCCCTGAGATGATTAAAGGTTAATAATAAAAGGGACCTGTTTCACAAAATTAGCTTTCCTCTTTAATGAAATAAAAAATGTACATCAAGTTGATCGTTTTTAATGCTGTTAATAACAAAATGTAGTTTAGTCATTTAGTATTATATGCTATTTATTATATATTTTTAAAAAGTTAAAGAAATATGACTATTAAACCTATCAATACAGTCGGGACAGGTAACCTGAGGAGCATGATGGGTATTATAGTGACATCATGTGATGTTAAATGACATCATGACCGTGCCTACCCAAAACAGGCGGAGTCAAAAAGTTATGGCAATAGGGCCATGTGACATATCCAAACACTTAGGACAGTAACCAAGAGAGCATGATGGGTATTATAGTGACATCATGTGAGGTTAGTTGACATCATGATCATGCCTAACCAAAATGGGCGGAGTCAAAAAGTTAAAGCAATAGGGCCATGTGACATATCAAAACACTCAGGACAGTAACCAGAAGAACATGATGGGTATTATAGTGACATCATATGATGTTGGTTGACATCACAGTCATGCACATCCAGTCAATATGTTATGGCAATTTGGCTATGTGACCTATCCAAACACTCAGGACAGTAACCAAAAGAGCATCATGGGTATTATAGTGACATCATGTGATGTTGGTTGACCTCACCACTGTGCCCATCCAAAATGGGCAGAGTCAATATGTTATCGCAGTTTGGACAATATGTGATATATCAAAACACTCGGGACAGTAACAGAAAGTGTGTGATGGGTATTATAGTGACACCATGTAATGTCAGGTGATGTCATGGGCAGAGTTAAAGTTAAATCAGTACAGCTATGTGACATTTCCAAACGCTTAGCACAGTAAAGGGACTTGCATAATGAGTATTAAAATGACATCCTGTCATGTCAGGTGACTGACATTACAGGCGGAAGTCCAACGTGGCCATGTGCCCTGTCAAAATGCTCAGCGCGGATTGGTATTATAGTGACATCATGTTAAAATCAGTCAAAGATGATTTGGTTTAAAATAGAGAAATAAAAGATGTTAAAGTTAATCCTAACTTTTTTTTTAAGGCATCTTTATATTTCGTTTAAAGAAAGTGTGTGTACCATTGCTGCTGTGGCTGTACCACCTCAACACCATGGTGGTGACTTCTGCAAAGCCGCCATTGTTGAAAGTTGGAGTAATTTTCAGATATGTAGACAAAAATTGGTTATACCACATTACACAATGCACTCTTTAAATCTGATGAAGAAAAATATGCTAGTTATTTCTCAGCTGCTCAGGTGGTAGTGCCTGCTGTTATTCCCATCACACACACGCTTATTGTTATGCTCAATCTAATATACCGAATGGACCATGTAGCCCAGATGTCCTCAAACTATGACTCGCTTTCACATTTGGATTGGCCCTCTGGACAGAGTCAGACATGTTGTGAACATTATATTTGTATTTAATAATAAGGGGTCGGGTTTCAAACTAAAAATACTTATTTATTTAGATTTACCTACCAGCAGAACAGTACATTCAGCATGATTTTCTATAGTGATGAGCAGGCGCTACTGCACACCAGCCAGCAAGAAAACACAGAGATGACAAAATGGTCAAACAGTTTGGGGGGAAAAAAGTCTATTCAAAATGGAGGAAATGTAACCAAAACTGGACAATTAATTATCATTATTTTGTGAGAAACGTCTTTTAATAAACTACTTATCTCTAAAAAGATGTAGTGTTTATTTGTCTGTTTGATCGTAAAAACATTGTAAACTAATCCGGCATTAGAAGGCAAAAATAAATACATTAAACATCCTAATAAACAATAACACTGGTAGTCACGCCAACCTGTGCAATTGTTTGTTGAAGATTAGCCCTAAAGAAGGCAAAGGTTATGTGGCCCTCACAGAAAAAAAAGTTTGGGGTTCCCTGATTTGACCCTCTATATGTGGGTCTTCCTGAAACTAATCCACAATCGTAAAAAGTTTCTTTACAAGCTTAAACTGGAAACCTGCGCGGGGCGGATTTTTCCCCCTGTCTCCTGTTTTTCCACAAACTGGTTTGAAGGGTTGATGTCATGTCACCTTTTCCCCAATCAGTTTTCAAATCTTGGCAATGATGCTGCCATCTGTGGCTGTGGAAAAGGAATCTCCCTGAGAAGGGGTGGGATATATTACACACACACTCTCCGGTGCTGTCGATCGCAACAGCGCTTATGAGTATTTCTGAGTTCATGAGTATATGAGGAAGAAAGCAGATTTGGCAAATATGCAACTGGCGTTGAGTACCTTTTGATCTCTTATGTACCTTATATAGAAAACGCAGACGTGATAGGCTACTAGCAGATTGTGAGGATCCCAAAACAAAAAGCATCACATGACCAGGAGAAATCAAGCCTCAGGTTATATGATGCCATTTGTTTTAGGTGCTGGGTCATGTAACCAAATATAAATGATGATTAAATTCATTTCAAACTGATCAGACAGTGGAACTGCGACCGCATGAATAAAACATTAGACACAATGTCCGACTTTCTTTAGCATCTACTACTTCAATTGTCATCATCTTTAATCACTTTAGACTCTCTTTTTGCAGGTTCACATCTTGAACCCTGAGCATCACCTTTCCAAGACCCCTCCAGTCCACGTTGGTCCTCGTCGCTTCTGTCACCTGTACCTTTCATACTTCAGCTTTCCGATCTCTCCTTACTGCTCAGCATCTCCTACACCTCACGTAATTCTCCTCTTTTACCCAGCCCTACTGAGTTGCCATGGCCGCCGCCAAGCCAAAAGGGCAGAACTCTCTGGCCCTGCATAAAGTAATTATGGTCGGCAGTGGAGGTGTGGGCAAGTCGGCGCTCACCTTACAATTCATGTACGATGAGGTAAGAAATACAAATGATCAGATAGGACCAACGGCTTGTGGTGTTCTATGTATTTCTATGTCATTATTTTGATTAATTACTGTATGTCAGGGTGATATATCGTTATACTTGTTCAGGTATAATTAATATATTACTATAGGAATCTAACGAACTATAGGATGGGAGAATATTGTTTATATCGATCTAGTTTGATGTTATGTCTATGTCAGTATATATTCTACTGTATGTATCATGCCATGTTTTACCTGTAAAAACCCCCCCCAAAAAACAGTTTCAAATTAATTGAAGTTTCAAACTAATTGCAAATTAACACCCATATGTGGTTCCTTCCCAAACTGTTGTAGGAAACACACAATTCTCTAGGATGTCCCTGTCTGCAGTAGCATAAGGATTTTCTTTCACAGTGACTAAAAGGCCCAAATTTGTTCCCGCTTGACCGTGCCCCGGTGCATTTACATTTACATTTACATTTTTTCTGGCAGACGCCCTTACCCAGAGAGATGTACCAAAAGCTTTAAAGTCTTTATCGTTAAATAGCTCTATATTATATTATATTATATTATATATTATAATAATTGACTTACATTAATCTAATTATACATTCGAGCAGTTAAGGAAAACTGTCTTGCCCAAGGGCCCAGCAGGGGCGGCTTGAAGGCCTTACTTATTAGCAGGCCAACTCTGTGCTACCACCTGCCCTGGAGATGTAGAGCATGTTTAAAAACAATACACTAATCTATAGCCTCAACAAAAAAAATGGAATTCGTTAGTGAGGGGAAAAAAGCTGTTTAGAAAACTGTTTGTTTGTTTATAGTTTTGTCATTAACACTATATGAGTATATCTTGTTAAAGGGGCTTCATGAATATGAGCCCATGAATACAGGCAAAAAAAACTGAGACACTTGGTAAAAAAAACCAAAACAAATAAAGACAAGCTGGATTTTTGTGTTGAACCATCAAACAACCATGGTCCAAGAAGGTTTACTGATATGTTAATCCAACGTCTGTCCCAGTTTGTGGAGGACTATGAGCCTACGAAAGCTGACAGCTACAGGAAGAAGGTGGTCCTGGATGGAGAAGAGGTTCAGATCGATATTCTGGACACAGCGGGTCAGGAGGACTACGCAGCCATCAGGGACAACTACTTCCGCAGTGGGGAGGGCTTCCTTTGTGTCTTCTCAATCACAGAGCTGGAATCATTCGCTGCAACAGCCGACTTCAGGTAGGGTGACATTCTGTGGTAGCATTGAATGCTGGATTGATGGCAAAGCTGTGCTGAGAATTACCTCCCCGGTGCAGAGAGCAGATCCTGCGTGTGAAAGAGGATGAAAACGTTCCTTTTCTTCTGGTGGGGAATAAATCGGACCTGGAGGATAGGAGACAGGTGAGCGCAGACGAGGCCAAGAGTCGAGCTGAGCAGTGGGGCGTGTGCTACGTGGAAACATCCGCCAAAACCCGTGCCAACGTGGACAAGGTCGGTTCTCTATGATTTTGCATGATGTAAGGCATCATACAAACTAGACAAAAAGTTTTTGTAATGTTTTTGTAATGTAAATCTCCACCTTTTTAGACTTTAGTGTCACGTTTTAAAACAAAGCCATATTAAAATGTCACACGCAACTTTCATCCTCATTTAAACTTAAAAAAAATAATTAATACCTAGCACAATTAGTGCATATGATTGGTTAGGCCTAAAACTTATCTCATTAAACTCAAGGAAGTATCTTATCTCAACCCCAAATAAAGATTGACCACCTTCTTCTCCTTTCGGCTGTTTCCTTATTAGGGCTCGCCACAGCGAATCATCTGTCTCCGCCTAACCCTATTCTCTGCATCCTCTTCACTCACACCCACTAACATCATGTCCTCGATTATCACATCCATTGACCAACAACATTTCAATCTGGATTTTTTTTTTCACTTTTATGCAAATTACTTACGGCATGGTGCCGTGGCAAATCCAACGAATGGATCTAATGAATGCTGCCATCATCGGTTTCCTACATGCTGTGATTGTTGCTCAAAATTTGGTGCCCTAGTGAAGTGTTTTCAATTCCCACCCACTCCAAACTTTCATTCACTAACCAGGGAAAGTTGAGGCTAATGCATTCTTTCTCTGCGACAAATGAAGCAAAATCGTGCATAGTTTAAAATATGATTCGTCCCAGGGACTTTAAAATAAGGAAGGTTACAAGTTCTCCTCTGCATGCATGAGATCACTTATTTGCTGGTGTTGCAGTAATTGACCTACAGAGAGTAGACCTTCACTTTTACCAAGAGAGCGTAACCAATTACGTGTCATTAGACAATCGTAGACATCAGACGCGATTAGAAATTTTGTAATTTTATGCAATTATACAGGGTTTTTTTATACAGGTTATGTAATTATAAACTGTATAAAGAGGAATTGTGCTATGTAGGACTGGGCGATATGTCTTTATTATATTATTATTATATTATAACAATCTCTTTATTATAACCTTAAAAACCATCTAGTTAAAACACTTTTGTATTTTTAGTGGGAATGCAGTAATCAACATGCTGTAAGTAAAATTTGTAAAACAAATTCTCTATTGAAATATTGCAGAAAATTTTTATTACATTAAATATTTACAAACACAGAATTAGATTATGCTCATTTTAACCAATGTAAACATTACATCATCAACGTCGACATTACAACAGCACTTTCATGCAAACATAAACCATGTTTATGTCACGTTTAGTTGTTCCTCACAGGTTTCTTGAAAAAAAAAGTCTAGTCTGTCTATTATTTTAGGTTTCAGAGGTGCTCTGTGACAGGTTATAATGTTCCCACCTGCACTGAAGTTCCTCTCAGAAGGGGCACTGGTTGTCAGAATACAGAGACTAAAAAATATTGCCTCATTAGCCTGCCACCAGTCAAGTGCGTCTGTCTATGAATCTACATCAGGAGACATCAAATAGGCTGTCAGCTTGGCTTTGACTTTGTAGTCTTCTGATATAATGACAGGTTGGGGTGCCAGTGCCATTTTCTTATAAAAGCTTGCCAAGGTTTTCTTGTCTAGTCCCTTTTCTTCCTGCTCCACGCCCTGAGTCATCGGAACTGTTGTCTCAATATTTTTTTCTGCCAACAAAGATGTCAGCTCTTAAAAACTCTTTTCTGGATTTCCTCCAACCTGTCATTTTCGATGCAAGTCATATGTAATCTGGGTTCCATCAGGAAAACTCCGCCAAGGAGTAAATCTGTGACAGGGTCGCTGTATTTGAGGTTGGGGTACTGCAGTATTGTGCTTTTGTTAAATCTGTATCATTATCCTAGTTTGAGGTATAGGACACTTTTATTTGCCCCACCCGACAATGCATCAGTGAACTCTTGCCCACTGACAAAGAAATGATCAGTTTATAATTTTATTGGTAGATTTATTCTAACGGGGAGACAGAATAACAACAAAAACATTCAGAAAACCACATTTCAAAAAAGTTACCCCTCTAGTTTTTTTTTACTAGATTATGGTCTGGAAATGTCTTCTTTTGAGCCACTCCTTTGTTGCCTTGGAGGTGGTTTTTGGGTCATTGTCATGCTGAAATACTCGTACACAACCTATTTTTTATACCCTGTCTGAGGGAGGGAGGCAGGTTCTCTCTCAAGATTTGACAGAACATTGCTCCGTCCATCATCCCTTTGATACAGTAAAATTGTAGCAAAACACCCCCCACCCCTCCAAAGCATAATGTTTTCACCTCTATGTTTGACAGTAGGGATTGTGTTACGCAGCATTCCTCCTTCTCCAAACACAGCAAGTTGAGTTGATGCCAAATAGTTTGATTTTGTTAGCATCTCCTCTGAATCATTCAGATGTTTATTGGCAAACTTCAGAAACTCCACAAGGTGAGATCCTGCGTGGAGCCCCAGGCCGAGGGAGTTTGCAGATAAGTTTATTTGCAAATAATCGCCCAATCTCTCATTGTATAAATAAAGCTACCATTTTAATTATAGACTAGTCATTTAGGAAATGTTCAAAATCAGCTGGGGCTTAAATAATTTTCCCCTCACTGTATAGCTTAGTTTTTTTTTGTTTTTTTTATAGGACCAATGATTGAAAGAAATGATACCTTTTTTTGAGATGATAAAATATTTAATAAATCTGTAACTGTGTTTTTTTACTTAGGAATTAGACATACAATAAGGTTAACTGTTTAATCAGTCAGCATTTTTTATATATATATCTATATATATCTATATTATATATATATATATATATATATATATATATATATATATATATATATATATATATATATATATATATATATATATATATAGATATATAATATATATATATATATATATATATATTATATATATATATATATATGATATATATGTATGTATGTATATATATGTATGTATATGTGTGTGTATATGTATGTATGTATGTGTGTATATATATGTATGTATATATATGTGTGTATATGTATGTATATGTGTGTGTGTGTGTGTGTGTGTGTGTATGTATGTATCTTTTTTTTATTTATATATATTTTTTAAACATTGATGATAATTAAACAATGGTTTAATTTCCAATATTAAATTTATTAAAAATCACATTAATTTGGGGAAAAAAGTGAATTATCTTAAGAGGTAAATTCAAATTATTCGAAACAATTGCCCAGCCCACGTGTGATGGGTATAGAGCAATTTACAGAGCTACATGTCCTGTAAAACAATAACACTAATATAGAGGACAGTGTAATTGTTCATTTTACACTTTCTAAATAACATTAGAAGATCTTGATTGTTGCTTTTAAGTGCTCTGTGCTGTGGTGTTTTATTTGATGTTTTTTCATCAGTATTGTCCTTCCAGGTGTTCTTCGACTTGATGAGAGAAATCCGTGCTAGGAAAATGGAGGACAGCAAGGAGAAAAACGGAAAGAAGAAGAGGAAAAGTCTGGCCAAGAGAATTCGAGAGAGATGTTGCATTTTATAGTAAAAAAAAAAAAAGTGCTTTAACAATCATTCCCATGCTCATGCGTTAATTGTGTAAATATGTCTGTTTCGTAGTTCGCCTTACAGCCATCCAAAGCTGGCGTGCTTGTGTGCGTATGTCAGAAGTTAAAGTTTAGAGGGGGATTTGCAGTAAGAGCGCTTTAGAGTTTTACGTCTGATTAAAGCTACCAGAAGCGCTTACTTGCGTCCCACCGTTGCGTTTGTTGTTATGTTACGTACGAGAAATTTGCATCGTTTAGTGCAGTGTCTTTGCCACATATTGGCACTTTTAAAATCTTAATCCAGCCAATAACTTACACAGGTTCAGCACAAACCCTGGACTTCTGCTGCTTTATAAAATACTAAACTGGAACCGGTGGCTCAAGAAGAAGTTAATGATAACCTGAGGACTAGTTGATTGCTTTTAATTTGTGAGATAGAAAACTTATTTTAATTTTTAATTAAAGAAAATAAGTCACTGATGAGCCATTGTGTTCCCTTGTTTTACAAACAATTATTAACTTTAATTGTCACCTTTGCATATATGTTATTGTTACACTTTAGATGCAGTGACCTCATTGGCTGTCAGTTGTGCTTAATTGTTTCTGATTAAATGAAAAGCACAGTAACCTTTTAAACATTAAGTAAATAGCTGGTAAACACTAATACCCTTTGACATGACATGAGAGGCAAGTTGTGTGTATGTTTAACGGTTTTACTTTTTTATTTAACAATTTTTCGGCTAAGCTTAAGAGATGTAAAAGTGGCTTGCAAAGCATTTTTGGGCCGTTTGACCTGGTGCCTTGACGTCTAATGTAAATGTGAAGCTACATTTCTAACCCTTTCAGGTGTCATACTGGCGCTGTAGTTTGCAGTAAAAGTCACTTACCCAGTATAAAATCATTTTAATCACTCAACACTGTAAATTGGCTTAAGTTGTTTGTTTTGCTGGTTGATTTCAGACATGTCAGCAATACAAATAGGGAAAAAAAAAAGAATTACTTACGCTGATGCCCCGTAAAATACCATCACAATGTTTATGAAGTAGCTTTTGTGTGTTTTACTCATTTTTTTTTTTAAACAAAGGCATATAAAACACACACAAACTCTGAAGGAAATTATTGATCCATTTTGTTTAAACGGTATCAAATGTTGAACTTTTAACTCGATTTAAGTTGAATAACTTTGAAATAACCATAATGGACTTTTGTAGAAAAATGACTAATTCCTGTGCTTTGCCTACTTATTTACTAATCGTGTCATGGTGCTAATTTTTCGCTTCATCGCAATGGCTCAAGCATATCAGTGTCCATGTCCATACGAAATATTCCACTGAAGTTAATACAACCCGATTAAATTAATGTACAGACTTGTTTTCGTTATGTAATGCACTGGTCTCTGCCTTCATTTTTGGCAGAAAGCATCATTTCCATCCGAAGCCACAGTATGAGAAAATTCAAGAAGTTGGTTTGTTTTAAACTCTTTGCAGTTTCGTTGTTACACAATTCATTTTTTTGGTAAAATTTTGTCATTGTAAATAAATGAATGGCCACTATCATTATTTTATCAAAAACAGATCTTTTTTTTTTTTTTAATTTATGTAACTTGTTATGCATTTTTGTAATGTATATAGACTTCCATTGCGACACTTCCAAATGATTTACATGTTTCAGGTTTACAAATGACCATGTACATCAGTTTAACTCTCTCGTCAGCTGACCATGTCTCTTTTATTGAAACCACCCGCTACTTTTCTTTCCTGTTGAATTAACCGTAACCCGTGTACCTGTCTGTCTGTCTGACTTCTATACTGTGAGAAAAATAAATTGAAGGTGATGACTTTTTTTTTTTTTAGAAATGAAATGTGTTATTTGGCCATAATTATGATTTTATCATCTTCCATTAATGCCACACACACTTTATGTTTATTTAGTGTTTAGGTTTATTTATTCTAGAATGCACCAGTAAAATTAAATATTACGCTCGTCACATTTTTTTGAAAAAAAAAAAAAAAATTGTATTTGGATACCTGACCATCAGGCCAGTTTTTGGAAGGACACAATAGTCTAGAATGCTTTCATCTTTGACATTGTGCATAATTTAAGCTTCATAAGGAATGGGTTTGTACAGTATTATGGTAGAACTTGTGTGTCTCGCATGCACAGAGCCAATGACTCGACCCCACCGCCACTGAACAACTTTGGTATGAACTGGGCACTTACTGAACCTCAGACCTCCTTACTTATCATCTGCATCCAATTTCAAACTAGTTATGTTGTTGGACTGCTGATTGGAGGATCGAGGGTTCAATTCCTAGCACCACCAGGCTGTCACTGGTGGGCCCCTGAGCAAGGCCCTTAACCCTCACCTGCTCAGTAGAATAAAGTATATGTAACTTGCTCTGAATAAGGGTGTCTGACCAAATGCCAGAAATTTACATGTCAATGAATCAACACAAATCTCTATAACAGCAAAGAGGGAAGATGCTCAGGAGATTTATATGGATGAGAGGTGGTGTATCGTGTGGCTAAAAACAAGCATTCAAATTATATTCCAAATTTTTTCTTTATAAAACATTTAGTTCTTAAAATGCTGGAGGAAAGACAAGAATCTTAAATCACAGATGTAGGCCAGACTCGCCATCTGGCGGAAAAGGGGTGTATTTTAATAAATGCCACTGCTAGCATCTGTGCTATAATTGAAGGCCTTTACAGTGAACAGTGAGGCCTTGTGGTGACCATGTTACCAACTCTCGGATTTAGCGCTATCTATAAAAAACCTCGTATTGTTCAAAATTCTTAATTAATTAGTATTTTGATATATTTTTTTCCTGTAAGTACAACCAATTAAATCTAAACGAAGCGTTATTTGTGTTGTTTTTACGTTCATATTTATAATTGTTGAATCTGCGGAACGGAATTGTAAGTTAGCCATAGTATCGGTGTAGCTTTGCGTAGCTACTTCCTTGTTAGTGAGACTCAGTAATGTGACGGCAAAAGCGTCAAGAAGTTTCACTGTAAAAGAGTCCAACGAATTCTTTTCCTGGGTTAGTTTTTTTCTGCTGGGATCTTAGATTTGTTTTTTCGAAAAAATTACAACAGTAAACGATCATCACTTCTGTGTAAAATGGAAAACAGTCTGTAGAATGAAGCCATGGGAAACGATTTGAAGAAAAAGAAGGCTCTTCATGCGACGGCTTGCTAAGTTAGCGGTAGCTAGTCACAGTTAGCCGGCTAACACATGCTGAAATGCTCGTAACTGGATTACCGACATCTCGCTTTGAGGTTTGGACCATTTAGAGATTATATCCTTTAACAGATCGTTTGTTCGCAGTACTGATGGTGTGGATCGGATTTTGTGCAAAAGAGACAAAACCCGTGGCTGGAGGAGACTCTGGCTATTTTAGCTAGCTAAACAGGCTAGCTATATAGCTAGCTACCTGCTATATTTGTTTCAAATGTTTTGCTTTGTTTTTACCGGGGACCGGTCACCTGGAAACAAACCTTTCAGAACTGGGATATTTAACTCGATCAATGCCTAATCCAGAAATTTCTCACGATGGTCGGGGCCGGAGCCCCTCGGCACAAAGGAACCGCAGACAAGAGAGGCGAAGTAAAGCTCCCGGGAGCAGCGGTTCTAGCGTTAACGCCACCCGCAGGGAGAGGCACCGGGATGGGAAGCGGCGCTCATCGGCGTCACGGCGAAAGAGACGCAAGTATGGCAGAGAGCGAGAGACGCGGCGCTCGCCTGAAAAACCGGATGGTTTTGACGGGGACGTTCATGGTCTGGCGGTGGAGTACGACGACGTGAGTTCGCAGTCCGAGCGTTTTTCGGGGAGTCCTTCACCCAGAGCGGACCAATGGGCCGACCTAACCGAGCTCAGAGACGACAACGTGACGCCGGGCAGGAAATCACGCAGGGAGCCGGACTTCTCGGGAAGCCGACAGGAAAAAGACGTTAAAATCAAAGATCAAAAATCGAGTCGTGAACGAGACGCGCTGTCCAGATCGCGGGAAAGGACGAGGAACCACGACAGCAACGGCAAGAAATCCTCCGCGCACAACAAACGCGAGGCCAAGCGACACAAAAGCAGAACCAAGTCGGACAAGGAGCCTCCTTCTGCGTACCGAGACACGCCACACGCCTACCGGGACGAGAGAGACGAGCTCCGGGCCTACCGAAGAAGCCCGGGCTTGAATAAGACCGAGAGCCCATACTCATACCCGTACAGCTACCAGTCCCCCAGCTACAATCAGTTTTCTAGCTACGGGAGCAAAAGGCTGTCGCCGAGTTCGACCTACTACAGCCGGGACTCGGAGTCGTACAGCGGCTACAGCGCGTCCAAATCGCCGTCAAGCAAACGCAAGCGCTCCCCGGGAAGCCCGTACGCCTGGCGCCGCTCCCCGAGTCCGTACGAGGCGTGGGAGCACCCGTCCAGCCCGTATAGCCGAAAACGCTCCCGGAGTCCCTACAAGAAATCAGTCAGCCCCAGTCCAGAGCAGAGGTAACGCCATTTATACATCCGCACTCATTTTCAGCTTTGTGCTTGATTATAAAGTAGCATGTGATCCAGCATGGTTTTAACAGTTATTCGGTCCCAGCTCAGAACTGAAGCTGTCCCCCTGGGGCCCCTTTCTCATCTCCAACATGTGAAGGTTTTAGTTTATCACCCCGACTTATGGATAGTTATGACATTCTCTGAATCATCTGTTTTGATGCTCAGTCACACTTATTTGCCCTGGTTTCCTCATGGGGCAAATGGTCTTGTGGTGTGACCCAGCAGTAAATCAGTCAAGGCCCTTTTAATTATTTAAAGTTATCAACTTTTATATATCTGATACAGTACATAGTAAAATAAAAGCAGTCGTTTAAGTCCCCATGCATAAACTCAGAGCCACATAGAACAATACGAATGAATAATAAATGAGCGCATTAACACTTCTGCTTTATTTCACCTGTTGCTCATAAAGTTACGAAAAGGATATAAAGGAAATTCTGCTTTTTTTTTCCATGACGGAAAGTACAATTTGCTTGGAATAAGCTTGACGCTCAATTATAGGACGATTAATCGCTTAATAACTTTGTAAAGCTGTTATGAGCTCCCTCCACCGTGATCCCCATTAACCGAGTAATAAGTAACTAAAGCACACCAGGTGTCCTGGGGTTAAATAGTCTAATATTAAAGGCTGTATGGGGTTTGATTACTCGTTTTAATCCATATTTTACTCTGAAAAGTAAAGTGTGTCTGACTGTTTTAACCATTTGACCTTGGATAAAGCCACTACTGACTAGGAAAAGATTTCACAGACGTCATGAGATGTTTGAGCTTTGATCGACTTGATGACACAACCTGTGTGTGGAGCGTATGTGTGTAACTAAACACACGGTGATCGCACCGCTGAGCAGTGTCGTTAACAATTTTGAGCTGTTTCATTGGATTAAACTATAAAAAGCCTATTGTGGGTGTACAAAATAATTTTCTGTGTAACCCTGGAACATATAAAAATAGCATTGTATTTTTTTCCCCCCCTCATAGGATAACATTTTATTTATCCTAAGTGGAAATTTAAAGCAAGCTGAAAGCCATTGTGTGTAAAATAAAGTGACAATAGAAATGACATAAAAATATATTGTTAGTTTTTAGACAGTTGCTTTTCTATGTTTTTGTTTATTATTTCAATTATTTTACATTAAAAAAAACATGCTACTTACTGAAGCTGTAAAAAAAAACGAGAGATGTTAACCTGATCGTTATCATCTTAACTCTTATTTTATCTGTTCCAGGCGTCCTGGGAAATCTCGCTCACGCAGCCCATACACATCATCACGCCGCTCGCGCTCTCGTAGCCGTCACCGTCACTCGCGTTCTCGCTCACGGCCCTCCAGCCTCTCTCCCAGCACCCTTACATTTAAAAGCAGTCTGGCTGCTGAGCTTAGCAAGCAGAAGAGGGCTAAAGCTGCTGAGGCAGCACGTGCCAAGAGCTCCAGCAACACCTCCACCCCGACCAAGGGCTCATCATCCTCTTCCACTGCACCCCAACCTAGCCCCATTACTAATCACATAGTAAAGAAAACAAGGCCCCCTTCTCCGCCACCAGCACCTGAGAAAGGCCCCAGAAGTCCTGCACCGATCCAGCCACCGTCCCCTACCGACAAAACCACCAAGATCAGCTTAGAGGTGCCTCCGACTGGCAGGGAGGGCAGATTAAAGGAGGAGAAAAGGAAAGGCCTAGCTGCCGCAGGGAAGGAGAAGGAGAAAGGGAATGCACCGGCATCCACGCTGTCCTCTCTGCCATTGCCCAACCTTCTAGACCACATAGATGGAACTGATAGGTCTGAAAGGTTATGTTAAAAGTTATTATTTTTCTGTAAACGTATTATGACTTATCAGTAAACCTACTTTTGTTATTTGTACAGCTTGAAGAACTTTACACACTCAGGGAAGAAGAAACCAGAAAAGAAAACTCGCCACCTCCTGACTGACCTTCCCCTCCCTCCCGAACTCCCTGGCAGTACGCTCGGCTCACCCCAAAGTCCATCAGAGGACAAAAAGGCCACCATGCTAAGAAGGAGACCAAAGTATGTTATCGCAGAGCTCTAGTGTAAAACACATTTTATGTTTGGGGTGTAAGTGCTTCTGTGACGTTTGCAGTGATTTCTGTAGTTAAAGCCAGCATTTTTAACAGTGACCCTGATGTACGTTTTCGTTGAAACAGCATCTTAATGGTGTGATCTGGTTTGAAATGATCTCGTTCTGTACAACTGGGGCCTTTTTTAAAAAAAAATCACAGATAGAAAGAGTGTAAACATTTTGCAATCTAGTGTGGTTTATTATTTATTATCTACCTTATTTTTAAGGTAGATCTCAACACCTCATTACACAAAAAAAAACCCATATGTTCCAGGAATGATTGGACTTTTTTCCGCCCACAATAAGTGGCTTATGAGTCATTCTTAGCTAGCAAACATTCTCACCACCTCCCAATCAACAGTACATTTGCTACTAACTCCAGAAGTGTGTATATAATGAGCCACATAATAGATGCATCACAATTATAATGGCATTTAACTGATGACTAGTTTTTATTGTTATGTAAAAATAGAAAAGTTCTGTAGGTCAGCGGTCTTCTTTATATGCATGTGATTTTCAAAATGATTGGCCCAAGTGTTTATTTTATACATACAAACAAATTTGTTCTTGCCCGTAAATAAGATAAATATAAATAATGTTCCTTTGCTTAATGCTGCCCTGCACCTATATGGGCAGTGGTGGCCCAAATAGTTAGGGCGCCTAGTTGTTGTTTAAACGACCAGGTAGACCGGGAGTTCAAGCCCCAGCTTCACCAGTCTGCCACTGTTGGGTTCCTGAGCAAGATACTTAAATTATTCTGCTCCAGGGGCGCTGTATCGTAGCTGACCCTGTGCTCTGACCCCACCTTTTTAGCTGGTAGATCTAAGGAAGAAAATCATGTAAAATGAAATAAAGTATATGAGACAAATAAGCATAATTTAAATGTATAGTAAGTAATTTTGTGTGTGTGTGTGTTTGTAGAATATGTGGTCCACGCTTTGGCGAAATTAAGGAGACCGAGATAGATTGGGGAAAGCGATGCGTGGATAAGTTTGAAATCATTGGGATCACTGGAGAAGGTACCTATGGACAAGTGTACAAAGCTAAGGACAAAGACACAGGTAAAGTTCTGACTAACAGATTTATTGTAAACATCGTAGGTTCTTCTTCAGTCAAATACTTAAACGCTATTCTACAGTAATTTACATTTCTATAGTCTTTACATTTCTATAAAGGTCTTTTTATTTAGTCACCATTGTGTCCAAAAGTTACCCGTGTTGGTCAGTAGCTCCTAATTCGATAATGGCATGTACTTCCAGATGGTAAAAAAGGCTGCATTTGCACCGCAGATCTTAATGCCTCAGATGCCTAATTCCGATTTGATGACTATATCCGATTTTTTTTTTGACAGCTCGCTTACATCTTCTTTTGAAACTGACCCGTGTCTGATATCTGCATTTACGCTATACACGACAAAATGGCCATGGTAAACGTACTGACTGAAAAAGGAAGTAAAAACGGCACAATAATCCATGGACGCATTGGACATAGACGGAATGATTATTCAATATTTTTACCTCCGCATCATATTTAAAGCTTGGCAATTTTATATACCCTCTCTTTAGGTAGATCAAGAAAGGAGATCTTTTTGCAGTCTGGGTGCATTGTTAGGAAGATTTTTTTTTGATAGTTCGTTAATTCTTTGATTTGTTTACAGAGAAAACATACTTTTAAGTAAACAAACAAAAAAAAACAATACACAGTTATATATACTGTAAATCGCTGTGGATGTTATGCACCACCATCGCTTATTCAATGATGTTCGACTCAAATAAACAGGTAAAAAAAACTACATGGCAGACGCTAACGCACGTATCCGATATATTTCCACATACGAATGAGGCCTAAGATTAAGCTGAAAATATTGGAATCCGAATTGAGTCACTTGATACATGCAGTGTAAATGCGTCCAAAGTGTCCAATTCAGGACATTACCATCTTTTTACACCTCATAGCTAGAAAGCTAGAATATAATATGTGAAGTTTGTAGTACATCATTTGGAATGCAGCTTGTATTGTTCCCCATTACTACAGTACCTACTTAAATAATACAATAGACAGCTGTATCACTTCTAGTGTCGGTATTACTTAAAGTGCTTTCTTTCACATGTTTAATAGGAGTCTGAGTTTTACACAGTGACTTTTATTGTGTTGTACAGTAGTTGAAATTAACCCAGCTCTTATTAATTCAGCTGAGATGGTGGCGCTCAAGAAAGTGCGATTAGACAACGAGAAAGAGGGCTTTCCCATCACTGCTATCAGGGAGATCAAGATTCTACGGCAGCTCAACCACAAGAGCATCATCAACATGAAGGAGATCGTCACAGATAAAGAGGATGCTCTGGACTTTAAAAACGATAAAGGTACGTGCCGTACGTGCTAGCGAAAGCAATCGGCTCACGATCAACTGTCAGCAAAATGTTCTGAACTAATGAAAGGGATGCTTTTTCGCTCCTAACACTGGTATATAGAAAAAAAAATCATAAAGCGATGTTATTATTAAGCTTTTTTTTTATACAGTTCTTTAGCTTAGTGCATCGTGATTGGTTAGAAAGTGTTTTACTCTCATATCTTGTCAGTAGTTCCAGCTGTAACATGATCATGGAGTAAATATTAATGTGCCTGTTATGATACCGTTTCTATAGTAACAGCTCGTGCACATGGGTTTATACAACAGCTGCTCCACATAATTCATGAATAATAATAATTATAATTAGTGCGCTGTGTACCGCGGTTAGAACAACATACTAGCTATCTATTAAGCCTTACTTCTGTTATCACTATTAATTATCACGTGTCTGTGTCTCCTGGCTCTGTTCGACAGGTGCGTTTTACCTGGTGTTTGAGTACATGGACCATGACTTGATGGGGCTTTTGGAGTCCGGCCTAGTCCATTTTAACGAGAGTCACATCAAATCTTTTATGCGGCAGCTGCTGGAGGGTCTGGACTACTGCCACAAGAAGAACTTTTTGCACAGAGACATCAAATGCTCCAACATTCTGCTCAATAACAAGTCAGTTTGCTTCAGAAAGTCCAGGAAATAAAATAAGACAGTTTGTTCCTGAGGGTATTACTGTTCATGGATTGTGTTTGTTGTACAACATGCGACGACATGCTAAATAATGCGACATTCACGTTTTTTAAGAAAATGATATAACCAACACGCGTTTTTTTAAAACGTGTTCGTCAGCGTTTAAGGATTATTTTGTCGAGTATAGCTAATACAAATTGTTGTGCTTGGTGTTGTAGTGTTTCCCTTTTTGCGTAGCCACTTGAGATTTACATGTTTTACATGGAGCTTGTTTACTGTCTTGCTTCAAAGCACATGCACGCGTATACCAACTAATATATATTACTTTCCTCATCGACTTCCTCTAAAACTTTAACCATACATTATTATTGTTATTATTATAAGTATTAAATCACTTATCAATTGCAAACTGTTTCAATGTTTATATCATGGTATACACATGCATGATATTTTCATATATTGCGCAGCCCTAATTTAATTAAACATCCTTTTTTTTTTTTAGGGGCCAGATAAAGCTGGCAGATTTTGGATTGGCTCGACTTTACAACTCTGAAGAAAGGTCAGTGTTCTCATATTTATTGAAAAAAAAAAAAAAAAACCCTGAACATAATGTTTTCCTGACATGTGCAACCATCAGCACAATGTTTATGCCTTTTATTGCATTTTGTTTGTTTTAGCCGGCCCTACACCAATAAGGTGATCACGCTGTGGTACCGTCCACCTGAGCTCCTGCTTGGGGAAGAGCGCTACACCCCTGCCATTGATGTGTGGAGCTGCGGGTAAGAGATCTAACCCTCAATCGATTTATATCAACCAGACCCTTATTATTTCCAGGGTGTAAACTTCCTGTTGCCATGTTTTTTTTGTTTTGTTTTTTCTAGATGCATTCTGGGTGAACTTTTTACTAAGAAACCTATTTTCCAAGCCAACCAAGAGCTGGCACAGTTAGAGCTAATTAGGTAATTGATCTTCATTTTTATTTTCCTAACAGCTAAAAATGTATCCGTTTCACCATTTTGCTCGACGTTGCATGCTGTTCTGCAGTAACACCATCTCATTTTCTCTGCAGTCGTATCTGTGGCAGTCCTTGTCCTGCTGTGTGGCCGGACGTCATCAAACTGCCATACTTCAACACCATGAAACCAAAGAAACAGTACAGACGCAGGCTCAGAGAAGAGTTTGCTTTGTGAGTAACAGTAGCGTGTAAAGCAGGGAATGGATTTGGAAGGTTTTATTATAGAGCGGTACCGGACAACAACATTCAAACCGTAACGCAGTGCAGTATCTATCCAGCCACCTTTTGCAGGGGGACTGATGGAGAAAAACAACAACTCTTACTGTGTTATTTTTTTATGGCAATTAAGCAAAAGTAGCAATTTTTGGAACAATACAGAAGTAAAAGCAGTCTGAAGTTATTCTTCAATACTTCTGTATTGTTCCAAAAATTGCTTCATAACAAGATCTCCGATTGTCATGACAAACTGCATTTGCTAGCGCATCACAAGACTGAAATGCAGTTTGTCATGACGATCCGCGGCGTCAAATGTAAGCAGTATGCGCCAACCAAAGTGCTGCTGCCAGTGGCATAGTGGCACGGCCTGTTTTAAAAAAAAGAAACCATCTTGTTATGAAGCAATTTTGCCGCCGACTACCTGTTAGAAAGCACTGGAATCTATTAAAAGTGGATGAAAAACTGGACATATTTTTTCCAGGATTCTTTATTGTCTATAAAATTGCTATGGATTTTTTTTTTCATGGTTTAAAATCCACCTGCCAGACTTTTGACTGTGACTCGGACATTTGATCATATTTCTCCATTGTTACAGTCTTTGCACTGGCTACTGATCTGTTACAGGATCGGCTTTCAAAGTTCCGATATCTGTTGTTAAAGCTTTAAACAGTTTAGCTGCAAAATATTTCTCTGATCTCTTGAATCAAACCAGCTTTGCTAGATTATTAAGATTGCTTATGGTTCCGAGGACTAAATTTAAGTTGTTGGGTGACCAAGCTTTTCTTATCGCTGGTCCATAACTGTAGAATAGTCTTCCTTTATCTAAGATTATTTCTCTATTTAAATCCAATATAAAAACGTAATTTTTCTCTCGGGACAAAAACTGTCTGTTTAAGGACGACTCAGGGTTTTTGATGATTCACTATATCGGAAGTGGTAGCGCAGTGGTTAAAGTGTTAGACTGCTAATTGGAAGATCAGGGTTTGATTTCCAGCACCACCAAGATTTCACTACTGGGCCCTTGAGCAAGGCCCTTAACCCCCAATTGCTCAGTTGTATAAAAGAGATAAATGTAAGTCACTCTGGATAATCGCGTTTGCCAAATAATGTAAATATCATAGCCACTGTTGTGTTATTTTTTGTGCTATAAAAACATCATTTGATTTGATTTTGAACTTTTTGCCCTTCTGTGTTATAGCATTCCTCCGTCAGCCCTGGACCTGTTTGATCACATGCTGGCTCTGGACCCCAGTAAGCGCTGTACTGCAGAACAGGCTCTCAGCAGCGACTTCCTCAAAGACGTGGACCCCGCTAAGATGCCTCCACCAGAGTACGAGTCTTAATAGTCACATTAAATCTGCTGGAGAATTTTTAATTTCTTGCCTTTCCTGTTTTTTGCTTCTGCTTTTTGTTTCTCTTAAACAATCTTTTCACTTTTAACTGCACTGATGTTCCTGGGCTATGGGAGTCTTGCTTTCACTTTCAATCCTCAGTCGCGCAAACTGTGAACAGCGAGCGGCGGTGCTGATTTTACAAGATTTTTGTCAGCGACGCTCCGAATCTGCACACAGTTCCTCAGACGTTGTCTTTTTACTGTCCTCGTGTGACCAGTGAAATCTCGTGCACATAGAGATGCACGCGTGTTTAGTGGAGAAAATTGCAGAAATCGGTGACATCAGGAATAGAATGTTCTTGTATTGATTGTAATTTTATTATTTAATAGCTCACGATTTGTTATTTTTGCTTTTTGTAAATGCGACATAACGCCCGCAAAAAGAAACGTGCAAAGCAGCTCCAAATGTAGTCTGCGCTACACTGCGTGTAACGTTGTGGTGCAATTTCTATTTAACTGTGCAATATCATTGCAGCAAAACAAACAAAAACATTGCATTGCATTGCATTTTGTTTTGGTTTTTTT
Source organism: Bagarius yarrelli (assembly GCA_005784505.1). Lineage (NCBI taxonomy): Eukaryota > Metazoa > Chordata > Actinopteri > Siluriformes > Sisoridae > Bagarius > Bagarius yarrelli. The sequence continues at coordinate 3,224,568 of VCAZ01000003.1, read as the reverse complement.
TGTAGCGATCACAACTTGCACTTGCATCGATCACAACAAATCTTGTAAAATCCTGTAGGAGCTGCTTCAAATACAGCAGTGTATAATTGAAATATTATTGTATGTAGACACATTTATGTATTTATTAGCAAACAAACTGGCCAAACCAAATCTCGGGTGACCTGCCAATTTATGATTCTTAACTGTGCTGGCAAATAAATCGTACAAATGTATATTTTAACCAGATTTGGCTGTATGTCAGGCTTAGCGATAGTTTTGTAAGGGTCCACCTATTTTAAGCGCCTCTGAGACTAGTTTTATTTGTAGTAACAGTACTAATATCAATGTAATGGTATGTTTCGGGTCCAAAATGTCTAGCGGCACCGCTGGCTGTATGTGTTTTGGAATAAACAGGGTTCTGAATAATGTTTTTAAAGATTTATGCACCCTTGCTTTATAGACAATACGTGTCCTTAAGGCACAGAAAAGGTCAAACGCACTCTCTTTCTGACTTGCCTGTTCCTCACATCCACTGTCTCTGTCTCTAGTCTCCCTCTGTGGCAGGATTGTCACGAGCTATGGAGTAAAAAACGCCGGAGGCAGAAGCAAATGCCGGAGGAACTGACCGCACCAAAAGCTCCACGGAAAGAGCTAGGACTGGACGACAGCCGCAGTAACACACCTCAGGGTTTTCCTTCTGCTGGAGGACACAAAGGGGCAGGTGCCACTGCCCCTGCTGTGCTAGGTGACCTACTTCTGTCTGCTTTCTGACCATAAAAGTTTCACTGCACATCACTTGTTCATAAACAACCAAAAGCGCTAGCATAATATTCGTTCCAAGCTTTGGACACATAGTCTTTGCCACATCAAGCATGTATTTAGTGTTAAATGTTCTTGGTCTTGTTCTTAATATAAATCTGGAGCATATTTTTACCTTCATGCCCTAAGAAACCTATCATGTCTCCTTTCCCTCAGAGCCCAAAGGTCCTAACTCTCAGCTAACCCAGGAGCAGCTGGCTGTACTTCTGAACTTGCTCCAGTCTAAGAGTGCCCCAGCGGGTTCTGCGCAGCTCACCCAGGCCATGGGCCTTAAAATAAACCCTGAAACAATGCAAAGCCTAGCCAAGGCTCTTCTACCAGGAGCAGCTGAACCCGAGAGGCCACCGGAGCCCCCTGCCCAGTCTCAATCTAAAGTCCCAAAACCCCCACAACCTGCGGCTACAGTGGGCGGAGCCCCCCGAACCCCACCTTTGCCCAAACCTCCATCACCCCCAGCTCCACAGCAGCAGGGGAAAAACGATGGAGACGGAGGAGTCTCTGCTACAGCTACGCAAACCGCCGTCACTATGCTGCTTGCTCAGTTTCTAAAAGTTCAGCAGAATGCAGAAGCACTCGGAACTGAGGTGCCGGATGCAACTATTTCCACAGCGCCAGTGCCAGCTGCTGCACCCCTTCCTCCTACAGAAAAAAAACAGCCACCAGAGCCCAGCCCCATCTCACCAGGTAAAGCCATTCCACCTTCATGTAATATTTTATCTGTTCGACAATTTTATCACACAAATTTGATATTACATTAATTGGTGGTATTACATATTACATTAATTGATATTAATTGGTGGTCGTTATGTAACTGTGCACCCCAGATAGCTTATATTCAAAGGACTTGTTAAGTTTGTTAGCCTAGATTAACCAAGTGTGAGAATATTTACATAAAACCGAAATTGGACAATTTGGACAAAGTACAAATACAACAAGAACACAAAAGTATGAGAGGACTTCATCTGATCCAGAAATGTTTGTGTTTACTTCGTGAAAATAACCATCTCATTAAAGCTGACGAAATGTTTTTATAACCCATCTCCTGGGTTAACATGTTCTAAACTCTTCCTTATAGTAAACTTGGACTTTTGGAGCCAAATTGGTTCTTTTCGGTGATTTAAATAATGTTTAATTACTATTGCCTTACAGCGGCAGATGGAAGTGGGTCGACCTCCAGAGCTCCTGAGCCACTCTCCATCCTGCCTCCTAATCAGAGGCCCCCAGAGCCCCCAGAACCCCCTCCATGTGCCGACCTAGACTACCGGCAGGCCCCTGAAAGCCGGCCACTTCTCCCCTCATCCTGTTCCTCTTCTGTGGGACTAGGAGAAGCAGCACGGCCACCCGAGCCTGATTATCCTCCTCTTCCACCACCAAGAAGCCACTTGCCCCCTCCACCCTTTCCCCCTACAGGCTTCGGAGAAAGCTACCTCAGCCATATGATGGGAGGAGGAGGAATACCACCTCATGCGCATGCTCATGCCACATCCTCTGCTGCGGTGCCCTTTCCTCATGGGGCAGCACCAGGTGGCAGTACTAGTGGAGTTTCTGCTGGAGCCAGTGGCAGTATGGTGTTTAGCGGAGACAAGGACCATCGCTTTGAGTACAATCACAGTCCAATACCCATGGAGGGCACATCCCATCCCTCCAGCATACATCTCTACAACCCTGCTATTGGCCAGAAGGATGGAGGAGCACCACCACCTTCTATACCACCACCTCCTCCAGGCCAAGTATGGGGCTCCCCATCCCAGTCAGGGGCCCCGCCCCTTCCTCTTGGGTACGTTCCTCATTTGAACACTTCAGCACTAAGAGGGAGGGGACTCCCATATTGATTGACTCCCGAGAAGGGGAGGAACAACACGGTGACGGGGACACACTTCAGAAAAGGACAACTGTAAACGGTAAAGCGGTTGCCATCAATCATGCCAGCACTGAGTGCACCACAGAGGCACGTTTAATTTGTAATAATTCTAATAATGGATGCAGGCAGGCGTTTCAGTAGAGTATTGTGGCTTTGAGCTTCAGCTAGAGGGGTGTGAAATGAGAGGGATTACGTTTTTGTTTTGTTTTTTTTCTATTACCCCTTTATGATTTGGTAATATATCAAACTGCTGTCTTTTAAATGAAATCTGACCTTATTTTTTTTTTCCGAATGTGCATTTACCACCCCGGTAAGTGTTTTTTATTATCTGTACCTTAGTGCTGCCTTTAATTGCTTAAGGACAGACTAGTATTACAATGTTTTGCACTACTGAGTAAAGTAGATGGAAACAACGAAGATATGAAAAGATGTTTTTGATGTGCTGTATCTGCACAAGATGAAATGACCAGTAATGTTTTTTTTCCCCCTCCTCTTAATGACTTCATGTGGGTTGGTTCGGTCCGTTTTTCACTGGAGAAGCTTTTTTTAAAAAAGCACTCGGCTCCAGTGAGATTGGCAGCACTTGGGTGACTTCGCTCCTTTAAATCGGTTTGTCTACTGAACAACTACATGAAATAAAGCTGTATTTTCTGTAAGTTGCACCAGCCATTGTCTAGAGCCATTGTAAAATGGAAGACCAGTTTAATCCAGTTTCACAAATGAGAGGAGGAGCAATGTCTTTTTTTACTAAAAATGTTTTTGTTCTTTTGGCAAATGTTTATTAAAGAAATGCCAACAACGTATGGACTTGTTGCCTGTGTTCTTCTACCATTGATTGTGTCCTTCACCTGTGATCTACTTGCTGTAGGTTTTTTTTGTTTCGGCTGTAACAACTGCGTCAAATTCACAAGCTGAATTGGGAGGAAAAACAGCTGTGCACACAGAGAAAAGGTTGTCACCCTTATTATATTTACATACCTGTCAGCGTTTATTTATGGCTTTTTTGTTGGTTATAATAAGGTTTATAATTTTCACTTGAATGAAATTGTTTCCAGCTTTCAGCAGTTCACCAGTGAACAAAGTTTCTAGTCTTTGTTAGTAAAAAGGGATCTAATGTATAGTCGAAAAAATCTCACACACAGGAGTAGGTATAATGGGTTAGTACAGAAATTACAAAGATTTGAGATGTTAAAGGTCAGAGGTCACCACAGTCGGTCATCTAGTGTCTTGCAGAGTTTAGCTCCGGGGTGTCCAAACTTGGTCCTGGAGGGCCGGTGTCTTGCAGAGCTCCAACCCACCTGAACCAAACACACCTGAACTGACTAATCAAGATCTTGCTAGGTATACTTGAAACTTACAGGTAGGTGTGTTGAAGCAAGTTGGAACTAAACTCTGCAGGACACCAGAAGTTTCTCTAGAAAAGAATGGCCAGATCCTACTGATGATGCACAGGTGAAACCTGCGTGACTAATTCAGGTGAGCAATATGATGAATGAAGGATCGTTTGTTGTTTTGAAGTAACTCATAAACTGTCAGAAGGTTGGAGACGAGTACTACAAAGAAATAAGATTATTATATGGGTCTCTACGACACTGGCCATTCATAAGCATTACTAACAATTTGCTAACATTACTATTCTATTCTATGTGATGCTGAACAAGGTGAACCTCTTTGTTAATAAAAGCTGCCAGCAGTCTAAAGATCTTATTACATGAGACTATGATAATGTTTTAATGTTTGCTGGGATTCATTATATTTCTTTATTACATTATATTAATTTTAAGAAATACTTAAATAATAAATAAATAAATGTAATTTAAAAAAATTTTTAAAAGCAGTTTAACCACGTCCTTTAGTTTATGTGCAAGAGTGTGTTTTGGTGTTTCTGATTGTTTGTGTGTGTGTGTGTGGGGGGGGAGGTTAAAGTATTTATTTGTTATATCACACTTAAGTCACAATATGGTCATATCAAGTGGAACATCAGCTCAGTGGTTAAGACTGCTGATCAGTTGATTGTGAGTTTCATTCCCAGCACGAATGCATAGTCTTTAAATCACTAATATCTGAATTAAAAAGGTTCTATTAACAATCATAAAAATGATTTATTTACAATAACATTCAAATGTTAAAGCATTAATAATAAATACATGGGAAAAAATATGCAGCATAAATAAAGCTATTTAATTCAACGCATTCGAGACGGATATGAATCCGATCACTTCAGTCTGACACACTGGACAAGTCTAAGGCTGCGTCTCAAGTGACCCAATTCTAATGTGGCACAGGTGGGATATGACCTACAACTGTGTAAGCAGGATAAAATCACATGGATTCGGATATTTTCAGATCGGTTTTAGGTCTGATTAAAATGTCTAAGTAAATCGGATATAAATCGGATACGTGCATTAGCGTCTGCCATGTAAGCAGACAAATCGGATTTTCACCTGTTAATGTGACTCGAACGTTGTTGAATAATGACGTCACCTCCGGTAGACACCAACAGCGATATATAATATTATTTTATTATTTTAGTTTACTAAAAATTCTGTTTTTATATATATATAATATATATAATTAAACAAAGTTTTGTTTACTTTGGCTTACTGTAATGTTTGTCTGTTTTGTTAATTATAGTGTAAATGCAGATATCGGATACCGGTCAGTTTGATGATGTAACCGGGTCATTAAAAAAATCTTATATAGTTACAAATTCGGAAATGAGCATCAAAATCTGCAACCTAAACATCTCCGTTTGTTCAAACCACGTACGTCATCGTTTGTCTCCTCCCACACGGAAGTACGTTGCTTACTCAGTGTGCGTCTACACTAAACTGATTTTTAGGGTCACCCCACAGTTATTCAAAGGTCCGACGCCCCATTCGGGAACAGGACAAACAGTCTTTATTCTATAAAACAAGACAGTACTTTATTTTTCCCGAAATATAGCGAAAATGCCGCAAATACTATAATAATCACTGCCTTTTGGTACATAAACACTGTTACAGACTTTCACCGCATTCGTAAAACCAAATAAAGCAAAATAACGTCATAGCCACTTCTCGGCCACCGTACTATTTAAATAGATAATCAGATTCATATCCGTTTCACTGCGACTCCTTTTTGGGGGGCTGGTGACGTCATCGCATATAATAAAATGTCTAGTATTTTATCTATCTAAGCAGCACAAACGAAACTTTCATCGGCACAAACCAGCGCAAACGATTAAGTCTATTTGGGGTGAATTTGGAGCATTGGGGGAGGGGCTGTGACGTCTTCGCCTATAATTTAATGATAATTTTGCATATAAAAAAAAGGCTTAATGTGGCTTAATGCATTATTTTTTTTAAAATACACCATTAATATAAATAAATAATAATAATAAAAAAAAAAAATAAAAAAATAAAAAAAATAAAAATAAAAATTTATATAATATAATATTAATATATTACTAAATTATACAGTATTATAATTATAATTGAAAAACGTGTTTTTTGTAACTGTTATTCCTGACCTTTTTTTGTTACCACATCAGGGTAAAACAGGCCTGTTTCTGAAGGAGAGGTAACTTATATGTTTGGAGTCAGTTGTCATGGTCATATACACGTCAGGAGAGTATTTTAAGGCCCAGAGTGGATTTTTGGTAATATATTCGCCTCAGTTTGGTGTTTTAAAGACACCGTTTTTTGCCTTTTCTTTATAACAGTTTTCTATAAAAGCAAAACATATTTAATGTGTAATTAAACACGTTGGGTTTTAATTCTGGACTCATTTACATGTACAGCATTAACCAGTGTGCTACCATTAAGCCATATGCTTGTCTGTAGATAGTATCGAGTCGTGTGACCCGGAGAATGACCTTTAAATAAACATTTTATATTTAACAAACCAAAGTAGCAGAAACGAACATTTTACAGCACAAAAGATTAAAACTATTTCTGCCACGTTTGCGTTGGACTGGGGGGCAAATTCACACAGATCTGACGTCTAAAACAAACAAACTCGACCCATATTAACACTTGTGTCCTCCTGCTGCCCCCTACAGGATCAGTTGCACCACTACACTCTCTCTGTACACTATCTATCTTATATATAATATCTATCTATCTATCTATCTATCTATCTATCTATCTATCTATCTATCTATCTATCTATATCTATATATATATATAATTAATATAATAATAACATTTTCATAGTACATCAATGCAGCATTTTTTTTAAATAGGAAGAACAATTGGTAAGAATTTTTTTAAGCAAACCAAAACTTTTGTGGATGCTCTTATATTATATAATAATGATGAATATAGACACGATGTTTTAAGGGTCGGTTTTAATAAATAATTCCAAACATGAGCATAGCAATAGTGAACATGTTAAAAAGGCACTTAAAAATAAAGGTCTAGCTGGAGTCTGAGGCATCCTGGCTAATACAATACTGCATCATTCATCAGATATCAAGATTTTTCCAGTTATGTTCCTGGTAGTTGCGAGAAATTTTCTTCATTTTAAACATAAACACATTATGTTAAACACAAGAACAGAATATAATGTTCAAACACAAACCATGTACCATAAACGTGTCCACAATTATTATTTTCTTTTGTTTAAAAAAAAAAAAATGGCATCAGTGGTTTCAAATTTTAGTAAAACGGATATTTATAAAGTTAAATCCTCTCTCTTGAAAGAAAAAAATGTCAAAATATATAAAAAAAATTATATTATTAAGGCAGATGAGTGTTGCCATGTAAATGTTTTTAACAAGATAAAAAAGGATTTTCTTCACATATTATTTATCTAATTTGAGAATTTTTTCCCGTAATCACTATTTTGTCAGAGATTTGAACTACACACGTCACCATGAGTTTCGGATTGCATACAAATGACTGAGTAAAGTATACGACAGACACGGGTTGAAGTCAGAAATACAAACAAAAGCTTAAAATCGCTTGATATATTAATGAACTTCGTTTGTATAAGTGACTTCAAATAAAAGAAAAAAAAAATCGGACCAATAGCCACGTAGGTTTAAGTGATCTTCCCCTAAAGAGCCTGTCGAGGACTATTCTAAAATAAGTAATGTCTTAAAACACTAAAATATAAAACAATACGCCTTTAAAACATGCTTAGCAATTATCTTAAGATTCATTGGCATAATAGAAAGACATTAAAAAAGAAAGAAACCTTCCTCCTGATTGTCATCCCGGAGGTTACACACTCGCACTGATGTGGCTGCGTAACGTTTGTAGTAGAAATGATGGCCGCCGTTACTTACTGTTAGAATAAAGGTTTGCTTTATACTTTATGTTTGTATAAACTTGTAAAATAAAAGGAAATAATATAAACAGTACCCTAAACAAGAGCTTCAGATGCTGATAAAGTCTTTATACACTGTACAGGTTTCGCAAGAGAACAGAGGAGGCACCAAATGCTGTCCGAACGCAGTGCTACAATAAAAATGCATAGTTCTATCAAATAAAATAAAATGTAAATAAATTGTAAATGAATTAAACGATAAAATGAAAGTTGAATGAGCACTTTGTATTATTTGCCTTCGTATTTGGGATTGATGACAGTCGTAACAGCGCTCTTGTAGATCGGATTTTCACCCTGGGAAAAGCAAAAAGATGAACATGTGTAAATAACAGGATGGTACAGACTCACCTGAATTTATTTTTGTTAAAGATCTGAATCATCGAGATGCACTAAAACAAGCTTCAGTAGGATTAGTTTATAGAAGCACACACACACACACACACACACACAGAGTGCAGGGGTAAGTCAGGAGTAACCTTTTCATAATACACACTATGTAGCCAACACACCATGTAACCTTTTTTTTAATGTAGCCGAAATTTTTTAGAAAGAAAATTTAGTTGTAGGCAGAAAGCTATGCAGAGGTCTGTCTTAAAAACAAAAAACATCCCAAAAAAACAGCACCAAATTGTTTAGTCCGAGATTTTATTAATACTTAATAATACATAAAAAAATAAATAAAAAAATAGAAAAAATTAAATGTAATAAAAATGATTTCTGGGAAATCAAAAGTCAGAAAATCTTTAAAAAATAATAATAATCATAATCATAATAAAATAAAAGTAATGCAAAAAAAATATGTTTTTCCCCCAAAAAAGATCTCTAAAAGAAAGAAAACTAAACCCAAACTTCTAAAAAATTTTAACCTGGACCAACATGGGTTAAATCATGTTTTAAAAATACAATAATTTATCTTACTACCATCAAATTGTGATATCATCCAATGCTCACACCCCCCAAAACCAGCATTTGTCATGCGTCCTTATCCAGAGCGACTTATATCTTATATTTATCTCTTTTATACAGCGACTGGAGGTTAAGGGCCTTGCTCAGAGGCCCAGCAGTGGCAATTTGGAGGTGCTTGGAATCAAACCTCGATCTTTAATTAGCAGTCCAACACCTTAGCAACTGCGCTACCACTTCCCATACGTTTACGAGAAATAAATAAATCCAATGCAACTGTAAAAATAAATGACACAAATAAGTCATTATAGTAATTATATACAACGATTTAGGACAAATTCAGTGTTAATATCACGAGAATCAGAATAAATCTCACACAGAAGACAAAAAATAAGGTCCATGCAGAAGCGAGCAGAGAGTAATACACACTTAAAGAGCTGCAGTTTTATGTCCATAGTTTGGATTCTGGAACTTATTAACAGGACTCTTGTAAATCGGATTCTCTTGCTAGGGAAGGGAAAAAAGGCACAGAAAAGATTTGAGATGGAAAAACAAAGCAAAAGCAGAAAGAAGGATGATAATGAGAAAAAGAAGAGGAAAGAGCTTTATTCTTTCTAAGATAAAAATTACTTTAAGGGAGCAGTTCTCTCACTCTTTAATTGTTACACCACCGATCAAACACCAGGGGTTTGCAGGTAAGACCTGGCTTTATTGAGGAACATTTACAGGGGAGGTAACAGACTACTGAAGAGATGCAGGAGGATAACAGCAAGTGATGCGACACCCTGAGGATAATCAGCAGAACAGAATTCCACAGTGAAATTCCCAGGTGAAAAGATCAGAATGAAAAGATTAAAACCAACTAACCAAATAAACCGGGACATAAACTGTGAGATTTTAGTCAGATTTTAGGACAGTGTCTTTGTCATATGACTTATTTTTTTTTTATTCGTCCGACTTTTATCGTGCTGAAATCCGTCGTGTACAGATGGTAACTAAAGGTCAATTATCTAGCAATCAGATGGTCGAATGAATAGATTCGTATGGTCTCTCATGAGGACTTTGCACAGTTGAAGCCAAATTACAAATTAATTGCGCTTTTTTTTGCACCACTGCGTCTGCACGAAGATCTTTTAGTTCTTTACCCATCAAACAAATCCGCAATTAATTAAAACTGCTGCTATTCTTCAGTTCATGTTACAGAATTGATGCAAACGATATTGCACATAATATTGCACAAAATGGATAAACCATATCGCAGTGTACTTTTTATTGATGTTTCAGCGCACAGGATTGCAGATCCTGCAATGAAAGACATCACGATTCTCTCTCTCTTTTTTCTACTGCTGAAATAGTTGCAGTGTTTTTTAGGTTTGGGAGGTTTCACGTGTTTATTTCACGTGTATAATATAAGAAGTCGAGTTGCAGCTTGACGTATAGACTGTATAATGTTAGCATGTTATCTCATCGTAAGAACAGCTCTTGTGTCTGTAGTAGTTTGGATAATAAGCTAAATATATATATATCAGTCCTTATGAGCTGTCTAATAGGCTGGGCTGGTATTCAGATGCGTTTGAGTGAAGACTGGAATGAGGTAATGAGTCAGACAGGTGTCAGGGATATGTGGAACCTTACTCTGCCAAGCCACCAGAGGGCAACCCTGAGCTTGTTCTTGTGTTGTTTCTTTTAAAAATGTGCCTTTGGGTGGTTATGATACTACTACTACTATAATTTGTGCTCTTAGTAATACTATTATTACCACCGTATTTTAGTCATATAGTAAACATGTAGTTTAACATCTATCTATCTATCTATCTATCTATCTATCTATCTATCTATCTATCCACCCACCCAACCACACATCCATTCATCCATCCATCCGTCTGACATTTAAAGCATTTGTTTAACATCCATCTATCTAGTTTAACATCTATCTATCTATCTATCTATCTATCTATCTATCTATCTATCTATCCTATCCATCCATCATCCATCCATCCATCCATCCATCCCCACCCAACCACGCATCCATTCATCCATCCCATCTAACATTTAAAGCATTTGTTTAACATCCATCTATCTAGTTTAACATCTATCTATCTATCTATCTATCTATCTATCTATCTATCTATCTATCTATCTATCTATCTATCTATCTAGCATTTGTATGCTTTAAATGTTTGTAAACTTTAGCACAGTTTTGTTCCAAATCAACTTACAGAAAAGTACAAATTTAGAATATAAATACATGTTTTGGCTAATAAACAAGCCTGAGGCATAAGTGGCAATTTGAGAAGTCTATACTTATCGATTAGTATGTAGGTAAATATAGTTAAAGTCAACAGCTTTCAGCACTTAGCATTTGAAGCTATCTAGTTTAAAGCACTGCATAGCTGATCTACTGTTCTTTACACAGTAGCTTACACACAATTATAAAAAGACAGCTGTATAATCGAGTGTGCACAGCTGGGAAATGAAGTGAAGCGGGAGTCAGATAATAGGAGTGTAAGATGAGTAAGGAGACACACTAATGACATCAGAGGCCAGTGACTGATTAGAAGGTGGAAAATTCATATCTAAATCCAGCGATATGCTGTTTAAACTATAGCAGTGAATGAGCGCGAGTTACTCGTTTTCTGCAGTTTGATGGTTCGCCTTTTTTTATGTCTGTTCTTTGTTATATGTCTGTTCTTTGTTATTCCGAGCTCACTGTCGCCACCATCACTTGGAGAAAATTAGGCAGTTTCTCTTGTCTTTTAAACCGCCATCCGGACAAGACCACAGAAACTTTACTGCAGCATGGGTAACCTACTGGTTTATCTGGTCAGAGGAGAACTGACCGCCCGACTGAGCCTGGTTCTCCCGAGGGTTTTTTTCTTCATTTTGTCACCCATGGAGTTTTGGTTCCTTGCCGCTGTCGCCTCTGGCTTTCTTAGTTGGGGACAAATTTATGGATATTAATCAAATGGACTGTTCTAATGAATGTTTAATATTGTTGTTTCTGATGTAATTCTGTAAAGCTGCTATGAAAAAACCCGATTGTTAAAAACGCTTATAAATAAAGGGGGCTTGACTTGACTTCTGATTTGTCAAGTCAATTGACCACTTTAGTTATCTGAATTTAGTTTTCTCAGTGTTTTTTTTAATAGCGTGCGATAAATGTGATTCATATCTATTTTTTCAATATGCATTTTAATGTTAATAAAAAATCTAATATAGAATATGGTATAGTTATGAAGTTTATGATTAAACTTGATAAACTATTACCATGACAAGTTAAGGGAATAATTTATTTCAGTTATTTTTTTTTTAATATAATTAATGAATAATTTAAGTTTTATATTTGAATTTATTTTAGGACATCCTGGGAAATGCTAACTGTAGCCTGATAGCATTGAAAGTGTATGTTCCACCCTCCCTACAAATCACTGTCCAAATCCACGAATGCATAAACGCTTACACACTTAGACATCCAGAAACATTACTACAATACATCATGTGTCAAACTTTATAGTTCAGTTAGTAACAGTACTAAAATACCAAACTTTTCTTCTATAGTCAACTCCAGCATGGAAACGCAACACTGAGAATAATTCAGGTTTCCGATCTGTTTTTTTTTATTGTTGGGAAGGAAAGTCAGGTTGCACGCTGATGATGTATCCTGTCTGCAGGAACAGTGTCTCAGAGGTCTGCACAAACATATGTTGACAGGTGGGTAGGAAAGTCTATCATAATATTTAAACCAAACATTTTGATTGGTCCTACATTTTTGACAGTATATACGAATAAATTTAGACCAATTAACCTAATGATTGTTCTCAGGATGTAAAAAAGACTTTTAAACAGCGGGGCAAAAATATTTTTCATGACAATCACCTGTTGTATCTTTACCATTTTCAGAGCTAGAACTAGGAATTATTCCTAATATTATCTGAAGGGATATTTAAGAGTTGGAAAAACATATATTACTTTTGGTTTAAAAAAAGAAAGATTCTTATTTTAAGAATATATTAATAAATAAAAGCCGCTACCATTTGGCTTGAAACATAATCAATACACTGTAACTGTTCCAACCATCATCACGAGCCCGACATCACAAGCCTTTGAAGATGGTTTAATCACAGGAACTGACGGACAATGTGGCCAAACGGTTGCCGACACCATTGCTATAATTAGACCTTTCTGAATCTTTTCTGCCCTGCCCATGTCACTTAGACACAGGCCAGGATTAGAAAGCATAGATTTTTACATAAATCACACTGACCTGTTTGAGATTATTACTCAACGAAAACAAGGATTTGTTCCTAAACAATAAACGTAAAAGTTCTGACAGCTTAAAAGAACTGCTAAAAGTTGTGATATAAAGAAAGAAGAAAAGGCATTGTTGTTTTTATTTTACCACAAGACAGCATAAGTTTTTCTGACCTGCAGGGGGCAGCACTAAAAAAAACCCCCAAACATCACAAATCTATTTCAAAGAGACCGCACCTCAGAAAACCAAACCCAATTTCAAAATGGCTGTGTTCTGGTTTCCAGATGCTAAAATTCTTAAGCCAAAAATATATTTGAAGCCAACTGGCCTTTAAATAACTTTCCGATGAAATAACAGCATAAGAATGAGTTGAGATTTGTGGTAGACAAAAGATACACAGTTTTAAACACCTCTTAATCCTGGTAATTTTATAATACCTACAAAAACAACACATTTATCTCAAGTGTTTTATGACTATTTTAGAACTAGAATCACAAAAACAATCATTTAAACAACGAATCATCACATAATCAATTATACCCTATAAAAGCTTAGACAGAAAACTCCAAAGCACAGATGTTTTCTTACCATATCCCATTTGGCATTGATTTTCTCTTTCTCGAACTTGGCAAACTCGCGGCGGTCATGAATGATCATGAGCAATTTCCAGATTAACAGGAGGGCTAGTCCAATCAGCACAATTCCTGCCACCACTCCAGCGACGATGGGGATTATATCAGGACCATCTGGGCATTCTGGGAAAAGAGATTATAGAGAAATAAAATGATGTAGTGGTTTTTTTACTTTGTGGACATATCTAGTAAACCCGCTAACATTACACAACACATTCGTTAAATGAGTTTTTCTTCGATATACACTGCCACTGAGCTTCATATAATAACTACAGTTTACTACTACTATAAGACCACAGTTTATATTTAACATTGGTCACGATACAATATATCACAATATATTTACATTTACAGCATTTAGCAGACGCCCTTAATCAGAGCGACTTACATTTATCTCTTTTATACATCTAAGCACATGGGGGTTAAGGGCCTTGCTCAGGGGCCCAACAGTGGCAACTTGGTAGCTGGGAATTAAGCCCACAATCTGATAATTAGCAGTTCAAGACCCTAACCACTGCGCCACCACCTCCCCTATTGCAATACAATGCATACTGCGATACTTTCAAAAAAAAAAAGTATAACAAATAGCTAAATAAAAAAATACAAAGCCTTAAGTGCCTCTATTTTTCCGCCATGCCTGCTTTTGTTTTTTTCTTTATAGTGATTTGATATTCTAACCTAAGTTATGGTTTAAACATCCATCTATCCATCAGTTTTCTACCGCCTATCCGGAGCTGGGTCATGGGGGGGAAGCAGTCTAAGAAGAGACGTCTAGACCTTCCTCTCCCCAGACACCTCCTCCAGCTCTTCCAGGGGAATGCAGAGGCGTTTCCAGGCCAGTCGGGAGACATAGTCCCTCCTACGTGTCCTGGGTCTTCCCCGGGGTCTCCTCCTGGTGGGAGATGTCAGGAAAACCTCCCCAGGGAGGAACCCGATGCCCGAGCCACCTCAACTGGTTCCTCTCGATGTGGAGGAGCAGCAGCTCTACTCCGAGCTCCTCCCTGGTGACCGAGCTCCTCAACCTATCTATAAGAGGGCCACTCTGCGCAGGAAACTCATGTTTAAATGTTTTAAACAGATTTTTTGTAAATATTTAATTAAACCGCTCAGTGTGTGACAAATGACTTCCTTCTTCGCTTATGTAGTTGTCAGTGACACATACGGTCATTGTTTCAGAAGCAAACATGGTGGAAGTAATAAAGGGCGGCTTTGTATTTTTGAAAAATTGTAAAAAAATTTTTTATTGTAACGTAAATGCATTTATTAAATGCCTGTATTGCATTATATCGTGATATTTTGTATTGTATCCTGAGTCCCTTGTGAATACACAGAGTTATAATTTAAATGTTTAAACTGTACCTAAAGTCTCGACGACATGGACCTCGGTGTGGTTGGTGACGGAGTACGTGTAGTAGAACCAGCAGTCATTAGCATCTCTCTCCTTGCAGTGCATGAGTGGGAAGGCCTGTACAGGTTGCGGCAGGTCATCTGTATCTTTCACCTTAATCAGAGTGAAGTAGCTGCAGTCTCTCTCACAAGTGTCCTTCTTTTCTCCTGTCCCGAAAGCTCGGCATTGCACACACGCCCTGTGAAACAACACTGTGTTTATTTACTGTCGGACTGTAATTAACTTCCATGCATTCATGTAACCATTATCGCTGTCATGGCATCAGGCAGAGACAGTTAGTTCAAACGTTATCTCTATCTTTCAACACAGATTCCAGCCCCCCCGGGGGACCCTCACCCTATCAAAGAAGCTAAGAAACCAGCAACCATGCTAAAAAAAATCTTTTCCACCGCCTTAACTCATGATTTTATTTTAACACCCATCCACTGGGGAAAACACCACCCCAGCCAGCTACAGCCATAGAAGCATTGCTGCTATTTAGCTGAACTGTCAATCTCGGACAGTCTCTTTTATCTTGACTCATGACCCAGCAGTGGTGGCTTGGTGGAGCTGGGAATCAGTCCAACACATTAACCACTAAGCCACCACTCGTCTTTAGAATGGACATAAGGCAAATGAATCATCCAGTAAAGGTGTAACAAAATGAGACATATAACAAAAATAATTTAACCAGCAAAAAGAAAAAAAAATTAACATCTCTCAAATAACTGCAATTAAAACTGTCAAAAACTAGCTGCTTTTAATGTTTAAAGGTTCTCTGCTACGAAAACCAGAATGTCCACCATTCCTGCACCACATTCCCTTGCTGAACTCCTTCTCAGAAGGGGTGATATTTTTGTGCAAGCCTGCAAATCATTTTAAGATAAATTTAAAGGAAGTTTTCTCCACAGAAATGGATCTTCCTCGCTGTCGATAGACGGTATAAGCAGGTAGCTTTTCATCCCAGAGGCAGAGTACGTAAGCGGAAAGGGGGAACAAATATTTAGCGCTCCGCTCAAAGCATTATATAATCGCTTCAATCTAGCTCCGCTCTGGATGTTCATTTCTCCGCTCCTTATATACACCGCACTTCCTCCTTACTTCCTCTTCGCTTAGTGGAGCATGCTCGGAGCCACAGAAAACCACAAAGTGCCAAGGTGTCCTGTTTAGATAGCATGCAGCGGGAGGTCAGGGGCCCGGGTAAAAAAAGCGGTTAAGAAATTGTGAATACTCAATTCGAGATTTTATTACGATTTTAATTAATCACACAGCCCTAGTAAACATGTAACTTTTCAATGGATAAATGTGATTAATTATTTAAAAAATCACTCAGGTTAAGTTTTTAATAAAATAATAAAAGATATTTTTGAATAAAAGGTATTTTTCTGTTAGGATGACCTTAAAAGGCTTCCTGTGCTTACTTGTGTTCAGTGCAGACTCCAGGGCAGGTGGGGCAGATCTCACATGTGGGTCCCTGGAATTTAGGATCAGTGCACCTACAGGTTCCGCATTCACAATTGCCTCTACCGTTACAGATCTGATTATTGGAGGCAAGACATGTTGACGTATCCAAAGAGCAGTCGCATGCACTTCCTGTGTAGTTAGCCTCACAAATGCAGACCCGGCATTCACAGATTCCATGACCTGGCATGAAACAGAGACGCATATTAACGGATTAATTCCTACAGTGCCGGTAATGGCTTAGTATTAATGAATGAATTCACACAGCTCTGTTAAATTGTCAGTATTTTACTCTAAGTGGCATCAGAGAGCAGTTACTACCTCCACAGAGCTTGTTGTTCGAGCGATCGCAGTTGAAGTTATCACACTCGCAGTACTCGCCACTGTAGTATTCCTCGGGGTTGTCTCTTTTCTTACATTCACACTTGCCGCACACACACTCTCCATTGTTGCTGCAGAGATCGGTGCCGTTGTCCTTGCGGCAGGTCTTTTCCAGGTCCTCGCTGGACACCTCGTCTTTCCAGCACTCACACTCTCGGCCAATGCGATCCTTATTGCACCTAGACACAGACAACAGGTCTCAACATTCAGCAGTGTCCCGTAGTTCAATGTATTAAGTAAATGTATGTTATAAATAAAGCATTTTTATTGGTTAAATCCTAACTGTCACCCTACCAGGAAAACATGTCCACTTTTTTTTACATTTATAGCATTTGACAGACGCGACGGACATTTATCATATTTAGCCAGTTGAGCAGTTGTGGGGCGCCAGCAATGATCACTTGATGCTGCTGGGAATTGAACCTACAATCTTTGGTAGTCCAACACCTTAACCACTGAAAGGCTTAGTGCCCAATTCTAATTTTTCCTCACATCAGATTTTTTGCGTATAGTTGTTTACATTGTTGTTTTAAATGTGGCCAATATAAGATTTCCAATGTTGTATTGCAAAATGTCTGACCTGTTTAGGATTTAATACCACATTAAAGTAGCACAAATCAGAATTGACAAGATCAGATTCCATGTGCACACTGTCATGAGAAGATCAGATCTGAGTCACATGTCAGGGGGGAAAATATTGGATTTAGACCAAATTTGCCTGCAGTGTGAATGTAGCTTTTGTTCCACTTGCCTCCCAGCTCCCCCTGCCCCACCCACGGCTTATTAGCCCAAGTGTGTTCAGTCAGAAGTTAAAAGATACTATTTCAGATACGGGTGGAGCGAGGAAAGATCTGGTGATTTGGTATCTCCTACCCTCTGATTGACTAAACACCTGACCTGAACCAGCTAATCAGCATGGGGTAGGGAAAGTAGAACAAAGTAACCTAATGAACCGCTACCCACTACACTGCGACAAGTCTGTGGGTGAAAATGCCTGATAATAGAACAGCGTTTCTAAAAACTTAAATCATTTCAAGCCCTGTAAACTCCCAGAGGATCAACAGTTTCTAAAATACTTATAATATCACCGCATCAGGCAGCTACATCTGTGCAGTCAAACTCTGCTGTTGTAATGTACTGTAAACAATCACTAAAGCTCCTGCCACATGATTGGCTGATTACATAACAGCAAGAAGGTATGCAGATGTTCCTACTAAAGTGAAAGGTGAGCGTATGTAGTTCAGGTCATGTCGATAAAGTCTGTGGTTTTGGCTGCTTTATGATCTTCTATTAGTTCCAGCTAAAAAATGCACTGGGTACAGATGTTTTTTTTTTTACATTTCCTGACTGTTATATTAACTCCCAACAGATGAACAAAAGTCTACAAAATACTGTGATATAACATTCAAATGATCAGTGGTAGGTGTTGGACTGCTAATTAAAAGATCGGGGTTCGATTCCCAGCACCACCAAGCTGCCACCGCTGGGCCCCCTGAGCAAGGCCCTTAACCCCAAATTTCTCAGCTGTATAAAAGAGATAAATGTAAGTTGCTCTGAATAAGGATGTCTGCCAAATGCATTAAAAAAGTAAATCTACAAGTAGATTCTAAGCAAAGTGACAGACTGAGTAATAATAGCATATAAATGTTTTATATATATATATATATTATATATATATATATATATATATATATATATATATATATATATACACTGCATTATACGATTAAATGTTTGTGTATTAATAGATTGTTACCTGCAGGCGCCACATTCGAAGGTCCCGTTGCCATTGTGGCAGAGTTCATTGCTCACGATGCCTTTCTTCTGGCACTCGCAGTCACAGATAAAGCTCAGTTTGATCTCTACTTCCTCAGTGAAGCCCAGAGGTCTGATCTTTAGGATCTGAGGCTTGCCTTGTTTGGGGCAGCCATTAACTGTGATGTTTATACTGAAAGAGACCTGTATTTCCAAAAAGGGAAATTTTTTATTTTACATAAAATACTGATATTATATATGATATTATGATAAAATACTAATAGCTAAAGGTCCGGTATTGTTCACATGTAAAGTATGTCCTTATTTGTATTACCATATGTATTAAAATCACCTCAGGAGGTTTTACCTCTTCAACGTTGCTGAATGGGGATAAATCTTAAATGTTAAAAGTGCTATACAAATAACAATAAATCGATTTTAACTTCTTT
The DNA here is from genome assembly GCA_005784505.1 of Bagarius yarrelli. Taxonomy (NCBI): domain Eukaryota; kingdom Metazoa; phylum Chordata; class Actinopteri; order Siluriformes; family Sisoridae; genus Bagarius; species Bagarius yarrelli. The sequence continues at coordinate 3,205,376 of VCAZ01000003.1, read as the reverse complement.
TCCAAGACCTAATCACACAATTACATTTATTACATGAGGAATGAAACTTGGTTATTGTGGAAGTGGCGTTGTGGTCTAGGGCCAGTTTGTAAATGTAGGGCAAAGCTGGACAAAAGTAGTCGATTCCAAATGTTCTGGGTTTCAGTAAAGGATAAACACTGGACAGCTGAGCAGCCGAGAGCGGTGCATGTATATGCATATGTGTTGTCATGTCATGCTTGCATGTGGTTAAATGACATAAGAGTATTTGGCATGAAAAAAAATCAGAACTTTTGTATAAGCAGTTAATCTGGTTAATAATCATTATTTTACTAGAACTAGAAATAGTCCAAAATCCAAAATTTTATATATGCAAGAATTAAAATGACTTATTTTGTTTTTTACACGTTGAACAGTCAATTTATTTCTATTTTCAAAATTTTAATGATTTTTGGATCAATTTAGATGATTGGACAGCTTTATGTATGTGAGATAAATAGTTTGTCTCAAACTGCATCATGTATAATAACACTAAAACTAAATCTATAATCTATAGAACAAAATAACTACAAAACGCTAGGAATTGAACAGAATTTAAAACTGATTAAAACTGATTTAATCGTTATAGCCCTAGAGAATTGTCTTCAGTCTTACCTCGTCTCCGATTGAGATGTTGGAGCATTTACGTCCGTCCTCTCCGACACTTACTACTCCGTTCTTGCAGCGGGATTGATATGTAATGGTGACTCCTTCAGGCAGCTTGCTGTTCTCCAAAATCACCTCTGAAGACAGAGACTAAACGAAAAAAATATATATAATGACATTTACAGATAAAATGAAGACACAATTCCGATGAGGTACGGTGATATAACTTACATTGTAGGCATCAATAATAAGGTTGATCACGTTGCTGGAGTTTGCAGACAATGTTCCCACTGCAGATTTTGGAATGAGGTTTTTTAATTCCTTTAAAAAGGAAAAAAAATATGTTTTGGGAAGTGAACCACAAAAAGGGGACAGATAAAAACACTGCAGTCTGAGACAGACTAAAGAAAGTGTTTGTAATATAAATGACAGGTTTATGTTCCAGGCAGGAGTTCAACATTTTAAAGCGCAGCAAAAGCCAAGACATGAGGTGGAATGTTTTTTTTTAGATGTTTTTCTTCTTAAGAGCTTCGAAAGAATCTAATATACACATTATAGATGAGTTTTTGTTATACTTTACATCAGGGGTCTCCAACCCCTGATCCGTAGACCGGCACTGGTCCGCAAAGAAAAAAAAAATAGGTTAAAATTATAGTTATTTTTTATTCATAAGTCTTTTGGATCTTATTTTAAAAAACGACTGTTTCCGCCCTCTCCTTACTACTGCACTTGACTCTGGCACGCTATTTTACGCATCAGCGACACAAGCCAATCCTTAAAAAAAAGAGCCAAAAACAAATTTCACAGGAGAACCTTTTCAGGAAGGAACGATGGGACAGCAGGAGGGTCACAGACTGCCAGCAAAAAAAGAGCTGCATTTAAAAGAAAATACCAAAATTTCTACCTGTTATTGTAATTTTCTAATATAAAGTGTAATTATGGGCTTCAGATTACATACTATAAACTGAGAAAGGTTTTTCGTTATTGAAACTCCAGCGCCTTTACCTGGTCCATGGAAAAATATGACTTAATGCATGAGACATGAGGTCTTTGGTACAAAAAAGTTTGGCGACCTCTGCTTTAAATAATGGAACTTTAACTGTATTAGTTTACTTTACCACAATAAACGTTATAGAATTAATACACCATGTTAACAGTAACCCATAACCAAAAATAAATACTAATAACTTTATTCAGCCTTAGTTTTGATTAATTATTACACTTATTACACTAATATATATATATATATATATATATATATATATATATATATATATATATATATATATATATATATATATATATATATAATTTGTTTATTTATTTATTTTTGGTGAAAAAATTAAGATTTGAGATTTTTATGATTTTTGGACCAAGTTAGATGATTGGACTGAGCTATATACGTTTCCTAACGTTTGGCAAAGTCTATGCAAAAGAAGAAAGCCTACTTTATAAACAGGCTGAAATTCCTCTGTGACAGCAAAGATGGTCTGGATGTTATTCTCACTCAGTTTCTGCACCAAATGTGCTATCGAAGGGTAATCCTGTCAAAAAACAAATATTAACAAAGCAATAAATCAAATAAATCAATGGCAAATAGTCAATTGTCTCGATGTCAACAATCCTAAAGATTTCAATAATTCATAAAGTATTTACATAATAGTGGCTCATGGTGTACATGTTGTTTTCCAGGTGACATTTGCCATCGTTAGGAAGCACAATTCCACCCAGTTTTCCATCTCCAGCGAAGTGGAAACCAGCATCGGTAGAAAACACCAGCAAACGAGTGACGTTTCTCCAGCCAATGTGTTCCTGAAAAAGAGAGAAAGAAAGTTAAATGTAGTAAAAACCTTCGCACCGCACACACAAACTTGATTACTATTAAACCGTTTTATGCTGCACTATTTCGAATTTTTACAGAAAGGTCTTCTTTACACAGACGCCAAATAAATATTCCTAAATATTCCTATATACTCAAATATCTCTAAAAAGTTAGAGACCAATCTATTTATTATCAAGTCCTTTAGCACTGCACGTTCAAATCTATTATTAATAATTATAAATAAAGTCCAAAAGAAAGAACAATGAAGTATCTCATTAAAAATATATAATATATAAAAAATATAAATATATTGTTACAATTCTGGCCACAATTAACTAATTAAAGTAATTAATATGGATATGTTTTTGATTACTAAATAAATAGTCAATTAATATTTTATCATTTTAGATTATTTCAGTTAAACTTATTCATTGAATCAGGGTTTGATTTCCAGCACCATCAAGTTGCCACTGTTGGGCCCCTGACCAAGGCCCTTTAACCCCCATGTGAATGTAATAAAAATCTGAGGAAGTGGTAGTGCAGTGGTTAAGGTGTTGGTTTGCTTATTGACAGATCATTGGTTTATTTCCCAGCATTACCAAGCTGTCACTGCTGGGCCCCTGAGTGAGGCCCTTAACGTTACCTTTTAATTCGGAATTTCAAAAAATTCGATGATTGTACTGTTAGTCAAGCTCTATAAACATCTCTGCTGAATGGCTGTAATGTAAATGTGGCCCTTTTAGAGGGCTATTTGGGTAAAAATGAATAAAGGAATTAAAAAATGTTTAATTTTATGTTTTAATCTCAAAATGCGTTAACTATGCAGAATTCCGAAAAAATAAAGATTATTATCTTTAATATATATATAGCATTGTAAACCCTTCGCATGCATAATATTTACAAATTAATTTTAATCTCATGTTGCTGCTTACACTACCAGGCTAGAAATATAAACATGAAAAGTTTTTTTGTTTTATCTTTCCCTCCATCATTAGAGACTATCAATCTATCAATCAAAAGTGTATCGTTAGTCTTCTATAAGGAAGGACGTCCTTTAAAAAAAAGCTTATAAAATATCTTTACTATGAGGAATAATGTTAGGCTTTCCACACTCACCCCACACACAGCGACCTGCATTATGGCATCGAACCCACCCTCTGGAGAGTCCAGATTGCCTGAGATCTGCTGCTGACCCACCAGAGTGTTAAATTGCTCGCCATTGCTGGTGAGTTTTAGCACGTTCTTGTAGCTAAATGGACTTGTGCAGTTCTGGTCCCCAGTGCAGGGGTTCAGCAGTTTGGCAGGGGTGGTGCTGATGTAGGGCATGACTGTCTTTTCCACAAACGAGCCAAAACCTGCAGCCAAAAAAATGGGACATTAGAACCATATGGTACACACACACACACACACACACACAAACATCATCAACAGTCAGTCAAAATTATACAAACAATTATATGATAAGTAAATATTTTAACATTTTAGATCATTTGAAAAATATGGACAAGGAGAAATCTGGATTACTTTAATCAGGCACGTTTATTATGCAATATATGGCTGGCTAAAGTAAACTCACAGAAACTTAAAGTTTCTGACTTTAGGACTTAAAGTCAAATTTTTACAGTCTCATAAAAATAATTCTGGTATTTTTTTTAATACCAGACGAACAGATGCAAATATTGGGTAAACTGTAATAGAACCGTTCTATACTACGGTGGCTGAGAGAGCCTAACACGCTACAACCTAAGAAAACACATTCAAATAGGAAAAACGCCAAGAACTGAAGAAAACATCATCAGTTTGACAACACACTTGTGCTGTAAATCCTCAAAATCAAACAAGTACAGAAACACGCTACAAATACAAGAACACGCTGCAAAAAGCTCTGCAGATCCACACAACACAACCAAATGGACAAACGCACAGCAAATATCACAGACCACAATGAAACGTTTTAAGGGACCCCAAAAAGTGAAACACCCGGCTGGGACCTGCTTATTGTTCAGTATTATATTTGTCAGTGGTGTTACGAAAGATAAGCCGTTTATTATATCCCAACGATCGTATGATTTCTTTTTTTTTGGATATTATTTGTCTAAACAATCTGAACTGTGGGCCGCTGGGTGGCTTAGTGGTTAGCACTGTTGCCTCACAGCCTGTGATGGACTGGTGACCTGTTCAGGGTGTCCCCTACCCCTCCTGCCTTTCGCCTCTTTAGAGACGGCTGGGATAGGATTCAGCAGATCCCGGGGGACCCTGAATTAGGAAATAAGCAGGTATAGAAGATAAATGAATAAATGAATGAATGATTCGTGAAAATTTTAAGAGGTCCCAGTCGGGTTTGTCACTTTTTGGGGGTCTCCTTGATACGTTTCCGTCGTGGTCTGTGATATTTAATGCGTATGTCAGTATTTGGTATTTTCCCATTCCAAGTTCAAAAACTTTAGCAATGTGGGCGGCAAAATAACATTTAATCAAATGCTAATCAAAAAGTTTTATGTACTAAAATGTAAATAGACAAAACACACCAATTCTGAAGTCTGATGTGATTGCAGACATTTCCAGCATCAGGCTGGTGCCCAGATTTTTGACATTTTCCAGATCGTCCTTCATAGAGTAGGACAGGTCCATAAGGTAGTACAGGTCAATAGGATAGTCCTCTGCCCTTTTAAACTTTAGATTAATTGTTTGTGGTTCCCCTACACAAAAAAAAGAACATTTTTATTAGTCACACCACAAATGTTTATTATTTATGCTGTACTGCATGTACGTATATAGTTGTGAGCTTTAACAACAACATTAAGTTTTATTTGATCTGAACTGGAACTGGAACACACACCAGATCTCAGGCTGACAGCAAGTTTCTGGGGCTGAATCTGAGTGATGTCCTCAGGTTTAAGTTTCTCGCCTCCTTTTTTGCGGTTGGTCACAGGTTTGTTCTTAAGGATTTTGAGGCTACCCTGAGGGTTTTCAATCATGGACACTGAACATCCTCTTTTCTTTAAGGACTCAAGCTCATCACAGCGTGCCGACGTAGGCTCGCCCTGCTTCAGGAACTCCTGAAAAGGAAAAAACAAGAAGCTTTTTCAGTTATTGCCACACAAAAGCACAGCGGAAGTGTTTTCTTTGCATATCCAAGCTTTAAAAGTTGGGGTCAAAGCGCAGGGGTAGTTAATATGGTAACATTTTACGACTTTGCATGACATCCTTGCGCATTGGCCTTGCTGACATTTTCTGATCTGATTAGAAATCAAGTTTACATTTATGAAACTTGGAACACGACCTAACATTTATCTTATTTTTAAAATATATTTTATTCACATAAGCGTAAAAAAGTGCGTAAAAAAGCAATGTTCCTCAATGTCAAATTGCAAATCTCATTATCAGTGGTACATAACATCATCAAAAGATTAAAAGAAACTGAAGAAATGGGACAAGGCCGAAGACTTTTGTTGGATGCCCGTGGTCCCTCAGACGACACTGCATCACTAATCGCCATGATTCTGTGACTGACATTACTGATTGGGCCCAGGGATACTTTCAGAAACCACTGTCGATAAAAATAATCTGCTGTGCCATCTACAAAAGCTCTATCATACAAAAAGAAAGCCATATGTGCACATGGTCCAGAAGCGCCATCCTGTGTTGTGTCCTCTGGGCCAAGACTCATGGACTGATTCAAAGAATCAGTGTTCTATGGTTAGACGAGTGGTTTTATTCTTATGGATGATCTGTGCATGTCAGTTTAATTTAATTTATATCATTGTATAAAGCATCTTTACAGTAATCTGGGTATAAAGTTTACATTTAATAAATGTAATACAGAAGAAGGATACCACATGCGCCATATCGAAACAAATAATACTCAGCTTTTCAAAAGCATTTATAAAAATACAGTGTCCCAACTAACAAGTTTTTGGAGATACGAGCCGAATCTTTGACAATATTTTGCTTTGAGTTGCGAGCAAAAATTTGGGTTACGAGCCAGCTTTAGACACCCACTCGCTAGTTGGCGTGGCGACAGTGAAAGTGTCTCACTCGATAGCTAGTCAGACATGCGCGTTAGCAAGTGGATTAAATGCTGTACATTATACTTTATAAAAACAGTTTATTGCACTACATTCTATTATATTGTTTTTTATACAATATTTGTTATTTATAACTTTATTTTTTCTATTTAAAAACATCTATTAAAAAATTGCAGTGTTTTTTGGGTACCCGGAATGGAATAATAGCATTTTAATTCATGCCAATGTTAATTGATTTGATATATGAGTAATTTGAGTTACGAGCTCTGTCACGAACGAATTAAACTCTGTAAGTCAAGGCACCCCATGTACAACAATGAATCTTACTCGACTCTGTGGTCTTTAATGTTTAATAACTGTGCTGTGTATCTGTGCTTTAAATCTGCGCCACTTTGTCTGGAACAGTGGCTTGTTGGCCCTGAAGCTCAAAGCAGATTCTTTTCATTACGTGTAGCAGACGTGGAAAGCACAAGTAGCTTCGCTCGGCTTTCTCATTTCATGGACTTAAACCACATAAAACAAACAAAAAAAAAGGATCAAGTGATACTAAAACATTCTAACAACCAGATAAAGTAAAGAACTGGTCAATTTAGACACCAAGATTTGGTTCCTCAGAAAATGTTCACTGATGGGGAGGGAAGTGGTGGCTCATGGTTAAGGTGTTGGATTACCAACCCGAAGGTTGTGATTCCCAGCTCCACCAAGCCACCACTGTTGGACCCCTGAGCAAGGCCCTTAACCCCCAATTGCTCAGTTGTATAACAAGGAATATTGTAAGTCACTCTGGATAAAGGCGTCTGCCAAATGCTGTAAATGTAAATGTAAATTTATTCACCGACTAAAAAAGTAGGATGTGTAGATGATTGGTGTAAGTCTATGTGCAAGAATAACTCATGAACATGCTTGGTGCATTATCGGCCCCTAACGGTTTTCTAACATCTGTGACAAATGAATGAGTCAGATAAGCTGCGAATATGAGCACTACTTACTGTATCTGTGCACCACCCACACTTGGCCCCTACTTGGATGCAATCACCACAGGACTCAGCATTCGCCTTAATGCACTCGTTCCCCTCTGCGGAAAACAAAAGCAGAGAGGATAAGTTTCTGTCGTCATGCAGGAAAAACCAAAATGTTCTGGCACCGAACGCTGTCTCACTCGCGTCCTTTAATTCAGGACTTTGTGATCCCACATAAGTCAGGGACTGGGATGTGTTTCCATTACTTTATGATACTGTGGTTTATTTTGGATAAGGATATTAAGGGCAGCAAGCGATAAAGAAAGAGAGAGAGAGACAGCTATTACAAACTTCAGTCAAATCTTATTAAAGATAAAGGATCAAGGAAGGTTTATTGTCATACAAAACATATGGCACATGTAAGGAAGGTACTGAAATCCCAGTTATAGCAGCCAAATAAACAAATCAAAAACTTTAAAATATAATAAAGACCAAAACTTTGCATTTTTCTTAAATTAAGTCCTAATTAAAAACAAGAGTATACATGACAAAGATTATTATCATAAGTAAATTATGCTTAATGAGATGAGATGAGATATCACATAACATCAGTAACTTCAGCCTCCTTATTTTTTTAATTTAAGATTATAAAGTAAGCGTGTTACCTGGCTGGGCGTCACTGTAGCATATAACTCCCAACAACGCTGATATAAACAGTAGTTTAAGATCCATCTAAAAACAAACAGAAAAAAATTATAGTTAGAATTATATGGCCTTTACAGACAGGGAAATAATGTACAAATTGGGGCAGGGTGGATAAAGTGATAGAAAACAACTTCTAACAGATTCTAATAGAGAGCTACAGTCTTACAGTTGCTAAAGAAGTGGTGGCTTAGTGGTTAAGGTATTGGACTGATACCAGAAAGACTGGGGTTTGATTCCCAGCACCACTAAGCCACCACTGCTGGGCCCCTGAGCAAGGCCCTTAACCCCCGATTGCTCTGTAAGTCGCTCTGGATAAGGGTGTCTGCCAAATGCTGCAAATGTAAAGAACTCAGGACTATAAATACACAGAACATATTCACCTCATACACTCATACAGGGCAACATTAACACACATCCTGATTATAATATAACTGAAACATTACAGTTAAGGATATTGAGCATGTATATAATATCACAGTATTTTAATTTAGCAAATTATGATTCTAGACCATTGATTTAAGCACATGAATAAATGCAAATCTATTCGGAAGTGACTGTTTAAATTTTTTTATACCTTACTTTGTTTTATTAGTAATTTAATAACAATAATAACAATAATAATAATAATAATAATAATAAATTTATACTACTAATGATATCAATAATGATAATTTATTTAATCAATTAATACATTTTCTCTGGCATCATCATTGGGAACATTTTTACTTTAAATGTATATTTTTTTATTGGTGAAATTTATACATTTCTCTTAAGCTGCTTTTAATAATATTTTCAGTGTTAAAAAAAAGTGTTACATTTACAGCATATGGCAGACACCCCTTATCCAGAGTGACTTACATTTATCTGTTTTTCATACATCTGAGTAATGGGGATTGAGGGCTTTGCTCAGGAGCTCACAGTGATGGCTTTGTGGTGCTGGGAATCGACGAACCCCAGGTTTTCTGGTATCAGTTCAACACCTTAACCCACTAAGCCACCATTACCTTGTAGCGTTAAAGTGTTGAAGTTCATTAAAGGTAAAAATGCTGTGTCATGGAGTCAACGCTGTGTTAATTTTTATGAAGAATAACATACTGCATGCAAGTGTTTTTTTTTTACCAGGATTTTTTAGCTAAGAAACACAATTTAAGCTGTTAATTATTACTGTCTAATGTAAGCATTGCTGCCTACACTGATGTTCATTTAGGTCATGACAATGCCTGTGTGCACAAAGCCCATGAGTTCCACAAAAAACGTGGTGTGTTATGGTTGGCGTGGAAGGACTGGCTTGCACAGAGCCCTGACCTTAACCACACTAAACACATCTGGTATGATCATAAACACTGACTGCAGCCCAGACCTCCATACCCAACTTTAGGTCATGATCTCGCTAATATGTTTGTGGCTATAAATGAACATAAATTCCCACAGCCAGAGGTGCCACTAGCAATTTAGGGCCCCATGAACGAATATTAACGAAAAAAAAATTTGCACACCACACTAGCTATACTATTACATTACTGCTAGTATTGGTACTACTAATAAAACAGACCTTTAGGGATCCCCAAAGTGCACAGGCTCTTAGAATCGTCCTATCGACCTAGAATCGTTATTACAGGACTAAGAGTAAAATCAATCTGGTGTAGGGTGTTAAATTTGCTAATATTAAATGTAGCTACAGTAACGAAACTACCGAAACAGCAACTAGAATCGTAAGTAGATATTCTCTATACTAATGACTCAGAGTTTCCATATGGGAAAGGAAAAGTGCTCTCATGGCATCTCTATTATCAAATAGAGATATGAAACAACCAAAAATACCACAGGTACAAAATTCTATTTCTGTACTAGTAAAGAACTTTGAACAAACTCTTGACCCAGATCCAAGCCCAAGTTTCCTTATGAATCTTTATTCCATCCAGATGAGAACAGACCATTCATTGGACATAGAGGACAATTTTAACCAGCAGAATTTTTATATGCAGTGCAAGGAAACAACATAGAAATGTCCCTTTCGAGGCAGGACCACTAAATAAACTCAGGACATAATTTTAATGAATTTTATTATACCTATTAATTAAACTAAAAAACTAATTGAATTTATTAAACTTTTAGTCAGTGCATTAGTCAGTGTCTATTCACAGATAACCAAGTAGTCTATTAGAACAGACAATAAAAATAGCTACGGCTTGTACCGCATGACACTCGCATGACAAGATCAGAGGTGAGTTAACCAGTGTAATAGATAGAAGTCTACACTTATAAACGTCCACCCAGCAACATCGCTATTCTATTCTGGGTTATAGAGGAACCAGTGTAGGGTTTCAATTCCCCTCATTTTTGCACTTCATTCCAGCCAAAAGCTGCTTTTTCCTCTGTATGAAATAGTTCACTCTGTTAAAGCATAAACTACAGCATGAACATGTGGTACTGGGAAAAAATTACCAGATTTTTCCATCTACCACAGAAGCACCACTGGTTACACAATCATGTGACGTACTGCAAGGTGAAATAACACCGAGAACTAAACAGGGGTGTAAAAAGTGGTACAAAAAGTTCACAATTAAAATAAAAAGCTTTATAGTTTTAACAACGCACCCAATTTTACAGAGTTTATGGTACAGAGTAACCCGAGATAATGCAAATGCCTTTATTTTGTCACATATACTTTTTATAGCACAGTGAAATGCATTTTTCGCATATCCCATCTTAGTAAGTTGGGGTCAGAGTGCAGGGTCAGCTATGATACAGCGCCCCTGGAGCAGGAAGGGTTAAAGGTCTTGCTCAAAGATGCAACAGTGGTTGGCTTGCCGGTGGTGGGACTTAAATCCAGGGATTCCTGATCTTCAGATCAGCAACTTAACCATTTACCCACCACTGCATGATATTTGTGTCAAATTCACATGCACTTTTTTGCTCATCTTTTACAAACTTCACTCACATACAAGAGCCACTAATGTCGGCTAAATTCTAGAATTCGATTGCAGCCAAAACTGTTTTTAAGGTCACAAAATAAAATCTTTGTAATTGCTTGCATTGACTAAACGTTATTGAAAAAAATATTAAATAGCAAAAAGTCACTGTTTATTTAAATCAAAGTTATTTGTACAGCAATTTTACCACTGAACAGCTTTACACAAAGACTGGATATAAATTCCAGTATCCTCAACTTCTAATGGGGTTCCATTTATAGGCACATCTTATGATGTAGGATGTCCTGTGTCAAATATGTAACTGGTCTCTGACTGTTGAAAAGTTTCTATTTTTGTCTTTGTAAGGAATGTGAGTCTTAGTTATAGACTTTGATAAGTGGTATTGGGAAGTGGTAGCACAGTGGTCAAGGTGTTGGACTGCTAATTGGAAGATCTGGGTTCAATTCTCAACACCACCAAGTTTCCACTGCTGGACCCCTGAGCAAGGCGGTGAATCCTTATTTTTTCAATTGTATAAAAGAGATAAATGTAACTCACTCTGACACATGCTGCAAATATAAATTTTGGAAAGTAGTAGGGCAGTGGTTAAGATTTCCAACACCACCAAGCTGCCACTTTTGGGCCTCTGAGCAAGGCCCTTAACCACCAATTGCTTAGTTGTAAAAAAAATAATAAATGTAATTCACTTTGAATAAGGGCATCTGCCAAACGCCGCAAATGCCAAATAATGTTTATTGTAAACCAAATCATCAGCAACATCAGCTTAGATAAATAGCATGCTTATATTTATATATTTAGTTTCCTACAGGGTACCAACTTTATAAAAGTATACAAATCAATATAAACTTTATATTGGTACATTTTATCCACTTACTGGTATATTAATTAGATTCTAGTTAAAACACACACACACACATTCTTACAATTTACAAATGTGTTTTCCATTAGCCAAAAATCTTTCGCTAAGTTGTTGTTGATTGAAAGAACAGGAAGACCAGGGTTCAAACCCCACCACCGCCAGTCAGCCACTGTTGGGTCCTTGAGCAAAGCCCTTAACCCTTCCTGTTTCAGGGACGCTCTGACCCTAACTTAGGACATGCAAAGAAACAAATTTCACCGTGCTGTAAAGTCTATGTGTCAAATAAAGACATTGACTTATTTACATTACTAGCAACTATATAGCATTTACTGCTGAATTGATATCAGTTTATATGCTATTTCTGCTATACAGGGTAAACTCAGGGCCCCCACTTATATATAAGATGGCCACCCAAGTGTATACGTTCTATTTTAGAAATGCTTCACACTTCACAGGAGGGAAAAGAGAGAAGGGGGGAAGGGTTACTGAGCAAGGCAGAAATAACAGAAACCTACACTGACAGACACAACCAATAAAGTTTTTTCTCGCTTTATTTTTCATGATGGTTTCGAGCTCTAAAAGTGACTTTGACCTGTATATAAAATGCCCACCTAACATAATTCACAACAGTCTACTGGCCCGACGCTCTGGTTCACTTCACGTGTTTGGGAAACAAAAGTATTTTAAAGGTTAATTTCGTTAAAGCATACAATGTGTAACATATAACCGAAAGTCATACAAATTAACTGGACATAGGCTTGCCATAAATAATGTAGACATGATGATCAGGGACATCTGTTTAGCATTATGTCCTCCCCCAACACAAATTCTGCTCATCTGCCATCTCTCAGATGCCGCTGACAGTCAGACTCACTAGGAGTTCTATACACAATTGGCTCTGCTTCCAGGTAAAGGATTATTGATTTCTGCTGCATGTGAAACACAAAAGGTTGCGGTTTTATATATATCCACACACATTACACTCGGTTTACTTCCTCAGCAGCACTTTAGTTGAACATTTTCTATTTCTAAGTAATAATGAAAGTACTGAGTTAAAGTTTGTGTTTATATTAAACATCGGGAAGAGGAACGACCAGTGTGAACTCAGTGTCTTTGACTTTAAAGGTTGTTAGTGCTAAAAAGGCTGGTTTAATTATTTCAAAAATAAAAATCTCCCATGATTTTTGCACACAACAGTAGGGCTGTCACGATTATCACATTTGGGTAACGATTAATTGTCAAATGAATTAGGATTATGGCGATTTATTGCCTGCTTTGGGGCTTTCACGATTAATCGGTTGTTTTAAGGCTTTGGCAATTAATTGTTATTAAAAAACAATTAAGCATTCAAAAAAAGCAACTTAAAGCATTTTGTAATGGCTCCCATTGGGGGCTTATTGACACTCTACTGTAAATATTTTATTATAGATAGTAGTATTTAAGAAATCCATATTTTGCTTCCTGTCAGTGGTGTTAATCTGTTCAGCAACATATAAATTAATTCATTTTCTAAACAGTTGCATTATGGGTCATTAACATGAGTTGAGCTGGTAATTGAGTGCTAGTGGAGCGCGCCTGGAGCATCAGAAAGTCAAAACGCTCCGACTTTCAAATCACAGCGCTTCACTCACTCACTCTCGTTAAAAGCAGGGTGCTACAAGTACTACAGCTTCCTCTTTGTGGCTTATAAAATGTGCAATAATTGTGGTTGAATTAAACGAAATTGGTTAGTTTAAATAATAGCGATCATACAGCCTCACACAACAGTCTCTAGGGTTGGGGTCAACCGATTATCGGCCTGTCCGATTATCAGTGCTGATATTATTATCGGTGATTTTCAAAATTGATAAATAATTTAATATTGAAATGTAATTTTATTTGAGGGGGAGAGTGGTAGCGCAGTGGGTAAGGGGTTCAATTCACAGCAGCACCAAGTTGTGACTGTTGGGCCCCTTAGCAAGGTCCTCAACCCCCAATGGCCCAATGGTATAAAAGAGATAAATATAAGTCGCTCTTGATAAGGGCATCTGCCAAATGGCAGAAATAGAAATGAAAATTCCCTATTTTTGACTTTGATGTCCATCCATCAGTCCCTAGTGAGGGAATCTTCAGTGAAGTGTCTACAATTTATGACAAGAGAGGAAGTAAGCTCATTCACATAGCTCTGCTTCCTGCACTACAACCTGGTGCTGCTGGAATGGAACTACTAAATGTTACCCAAAAATCGGTATAATAGTGTAATCTGTAATAATCGGTATTAGCATTGGCCCTTAAAAATACACATCGTTTCGACCCCTACTCTAAAGTTTATACACAACTTTGCAAAAAATCAAAAACATCCACTGAGACTGGGCTATAAAAAGAAAGGTAAAGATAAATATCTAGACTGGCTTTGTAAACTCAGATCACACAAGGGGTGGGGGGCAGAAATTTACATTACAAGAAGAAAAAGTTTCGCACAATGTATGTTTCAGCAGCCTCAAAATTAGAAGGCATACAGCTGGAACTAAGCAAAACATGGCCGTCTAGTCTGACTCAAAAGCAGGCCCTCAGAGTTTGGGAGGAGTGTGTGGGGTTCAGACTGGAAACACTCCTCCCGACTGAACACAACACATGTGGTTCACATTAACACTCAATGGGTAGAGGTGAGGCAGCGCTGGAGGAATTTCACTCCGTTACTCACTGCAGTCATGCACAAGAGGGTTACTGTTTTCAGCATAGCTTCTACAGAGGGGGCCTTTTTTACAAGCTCTCTGGGAAAACAACTGTGTTTCTCTGTTGATAAAAATCAGTAAGAATTGGAAGGAATGCTGTTATGAGCTACTTGTGGAGGAGTATTTGCAGAGCTATGTTGCTCTGATAAAGGACATCTTTTTTATTATGCCACATTACATTACAGTAGAGTGGGTTCTTTTTCGTCAGAGCACAGGGTCATAGAGTCTGGGGATTCATTCGGTGATGTGTCCAAACCACATTTTATACACTAAATAGCACTGATGCTATCAGTATACTAATTATATTGTAAAATACACAATAGAGTACACTGTGGTTTCGGATGTGACCGAAATATTTTAACGATAATAGTCGTCTCCTCATCTCTTTATATTTTCTGACAAATCACAGTTTTCACTGTTTTTTATATCAATATACTAACATTTCTGACAAAGACACTGTTAGTCATGAGCATGTTGGCTATAAAGGGAGCAGAAAAAAGAAAAAAAAATTTATATATATATATATATATATATATATATATATATATATATATATATTGTAGTGGGCTGAGAAGATATACTTACAACTTACCTTTATCTAAGATAACTAGGTTTTAATGCATACTGTAAAAAGATGGACCAAAAATAAACTAAGAACATACTAGCGATGTTTTCATCCAAAAATTCTAATTAAATTTATTAGCAAATCTTATCTGCAAATAAAGCACCGCTTTCATCCGAGTCAAACAAAACAAATGCGTCATATCCTGATAGCCTGACGCCAGATATCAAAAAGAAAAATGGAAGTTGCTGCGGTAAGAGACGCCAAATGAGATTGGTTTTCTCCAGTTAGTCCGTTAATGCCGTCCGCAGTGTGCATTAGTTCTGACAGTAAAATTGCTGCATTGCCGTTGCATTGTATAAATTGGTTACATGCACCGAATACTTTGTAGGGGAGACATTTGGCAGCAACAATTTTAGTGTTTTGAAGCGCATGCTGAACATCTTGGATGCACATCTTGGAAGTTCCACATGCCAACATGGCAACTAAAGCGACTAACCTCCTTGTGTTAGCATGCTAGTTTAAAATATATTTATATTATGTTATTATATTATATATAATTATATTATATTATATATTATAGGTACAAATCCGTTAAACTTAACAAACAGAATTATTAAAAGTCATACAAATTATTAAAGTAATTTTAATTCAAAGCTAAACATAACTCATTAAAAGCAACACTTCAGCCACTAGCAAATGTTTTTTAGCCTTTATGTGCTATAAATAAACATGTGTGTGTGTGTGTGTGTGTTTGTGTGTGTAATTGTTGGTAGACCTATTGCTTAAAGCCTAATACACACCAAGGGCAGACAATGTCTCGGTTAGTGTGACCAGATTAGCTCAGGACTTGCTTTACTGTAGAAGGACATCACGCTGATGCTATTCTCATCAGCTTTAAAATAAACACTATGTAATAACTGTGTAATTAGAGCACAGTTTACCTCCGTTTATAATAAAACTATTTTCCATTATTAAATAAAAGTATATCCTCAAGCAGCAAGTACAGAAAAACGATGGCACTGTGTTTCCAAATTGATTAACAAAAAGAAAAAGAAAACAAGACCTCAGGAATGCTTCCTATGTAGATGCCCAATTCCCACCCGTATTGATTACAGTGTGATCTGTCTGTAATTTCAGACTAAAGACTTCCTGATTAATTATTTCCTGGAAACACAGACATGGCCTAGATAATCTTTTTTTATGACAGTTATGACAAGATTGTGGAAATTTCCTAAAAAACAAAATAAACGTACGTAACTTTAACATTTTTGTATCGTGATAAGCTAAATAAACAACCTTTAATTCTATTGACTGTTTCTACCCTGAAAATCAGGTCATGTCAGATAACTTCACAGCCGAATAAGGCCAAGCAAACACCAGACCGACACTAACAAAAACAGACCGAAACTCTCCCTTCCACTCCGGGGTTTTGAATTAACCATGTTAATGTCAGCTATTCCTGTAAAAACACTAGGAGGTCAACCGTTAGATGCAAAAAAAAAGTGGTTACAATGTGGCTCAGCATCTGGAAAGAGGAAAAGAAGCAGAGTAAAATCTTTCCTGAGAACACAATTTATCTATCCAGCAAACCACCAACAAGGTATAAGATGAATTGGAGTCTCTCTAGGTAAAAACGTAGCTAAAAAACACATGTCCAGCAACAATTTTTAGGAATATTGTCTATGCTTTAGTGTTATAACTGCAGTAAAAAAATCATCTACATCAGGTAATTACAATCAACAGACCTTCTAAAATACTATTCCAGTCTCATGTTTTGGAGATTTGCAGGTTTATAAGTAACACATTAATGAACAGTGCGCTCGTTTGGTAAAGTGTTACTGTAAGCTTAGATTTGTTTCACACACACTTATGAGAGTGTGTATATGTTTAACTACTAATAGTATTAGTATTATTAAAAAAGTATTAAAAAAAATATTTCCTAAATTCCAATAGAATTTCTTAATTTGATATTCTAACCCTATCCCATATCTATTTCTTACATTTTTTTAATTCTTATGTACTAGAAGATCAATAACTTTGGATGAACATCAACCTATTTCCTAAGGTTCAACTTCAAACAGCCCATATTTTCAATAAAAAGACGTTGTTATGTCCTTTTTTCGCAAGAAATATAATAATAATGATAATAGTCTTTATTGTCATTGCACGAGGAAGTACAACAAAACTATATTTGCTTACAACAGTGCACTAAAAAGTAAAAATGATATAAAAAAAATAAGATAAAAAGAAAAAAGAAAAGAAATAACGAAAACAAATACACAATTAAAACATTTAACTTATTTAAAGTGCACAGTGGTGTTTCACATTAGTGAGGTAGTATTTAATTGTGTGTGTGTGTGTGTGTGTTTATTTATGCCCAGTTTCACATGATTTGTAATACTACTATGCCTTTGTTATACTTCTGTGTTTTTTAGATTTTTAAACTGTGTTTTCTTGTTTTCGGTCTGGTTTGCATTATTGTTTTTTGCCCCCATTAAAGTCACCCCTGCCTTGGATTACGATTTTGATTCTCACTCTGTGTTCCAATATTTTTTTTGGGTGTTCCGATATTTTGGACCGTTTCTAGGTTTCTCATCATGTAATTGTTAGTGTTTTAACCAAAAAGGAAAACTACCCTATTATACATTTGTAAGTGGTAAACGCTATTGTAAGTATTTTAGGAATAATAAAAAAAAAACTTCCCTCAAGATTTTTCCCTTATTCAGCAGTGCAGTCCTCATCCAAAATCTACAGTAATTAACTTGGACAAAGTCCTGGAATAAGCAAGGATGTGAGCCAGATGCTCAGGCTGAAAAAAAAAACCCCAGACAGAGCAAAGCTGCACAATGTAAAATAAAGAAAAGGAAAAGAAGAAAAAAGAAGGAAGAAAAGAAAAGAAAAGTGCAGCCTTTTTGTGAAGGACACGGAAATCAAACCCTTCTATTTGGGAGAATAAAAAAGCCACTGTTTAAGCAGTGGCCTCTCTGACACAGACACTAAGAAAGAAGAACCAAAACAGCCACACAAACACCCTGTTCATAGTCCCGCCTGCCGAAAGCCAACGCAAGCATGACATAACATCTTCTTTAACGTAGAAGAGTTTGGAACAACACTACAGTCTAAACCTCTCCAAAAAAAGGCAAAAAAAATAACAACCACAAACTCAAAATACAGCCTTTCCTCTCTAATTTTTCCACAACTTCTGTTTCCAAAATGTGGCTTTCTAAACTGTAACTTCTGTGGAATGAAAATAAAATCATATTTAAAGAGAGATTGATGCTTTAACACATCCATGCCATATCCTAATGTCAAATATTTATGAAGGCACTTTAATTAAGGATGAGTTATACAACAAAAATATCTATGATGACATTTCTACAATACACCCGGGTTCAATTCCAATCCAAGTGTCCAGTCAACCAAGCGTCAGTAATGAAATATCAGTTATCATTGAAACAATCACAGGGTCACTTAGTCATCACTGGTGTATTATTATTCAAATAGAAAAAAACCCCCGATGGACACTTCAGCAATGCCTCACTGAGCTCACTTTAACAACTTCCTGCTAGAATTCTCCACATCTGTTTGCACTGTAAACACTGGTTTGTAGAGTAAAAGGTTTAAACCGGGACCTGACCAAAGCAAGGGGTCACCAGGACAGAAATAAACACTGGCCAAACTGACAGCTGCTTAAAAGCCGTTATAAATACTTTACGTAGCGCAAAGCAGCAAACATGAAGATCCCTGTGTCTTTAAATAAAACTGGAGAGAGACAAATTGCAGCAGGTCTGAATTATAATCCAAGAAAAATCAGCACAAATACTATTAGTCTATAAAACGTTTGTCTAGCCTACGGATCTGTTGTCCACCGGATATTTGTAGTCTCACATAGCCAGACCTTCAGACTGACTTCTGCAGAAGGTCTGAGGACCTTTGAATGGCTAAGACCTGCTCAAGAGAACAAATGAATGACAGCTTAAGCAACCAATGACATTTTGTTTTGTGCCCTGTCATATTCAGGGGTGTCACTAAGTGACCCAAGCCAAACTTTTTTAGATCAAACGGCTTTGGATTATTTCCAGGCAGACCGTTGACACACTCGTCTCCCAGAAATTCTGTACACTTTAACCAATCAGAACACAACCTGAAGTTCCCAGCTTGGTGTGCTGAATGAATCAGACGTCCAGCCATCTGTCTGTGGAAGTGACATCTAAGACTCAGACTAGGATATTTTCCTATTTGTGGATTCCAAAGGAGGCTAAGTTAAGTGCAGTGGTGCCTTAAATGAGGTAGTGGTGGCTCAAATGGTTAAGGCACTGAGTTGTTGTTTGGATGACCAGGAAGACCTGGTTTCAAGCCCCACTGCCGCCAGTCTGCCACTGTTGGGTCCTTGAGCAAGACTCTTAACCCTTCCCACTGCATTATAGCGCGCACTGACCCCAACGTTCTAAGTTGGGATATGCGAAGAAGCAAATTTTACTGTGCGGTAATGTCTATGTGACAAATAAAGACATTTAAATTGTACAATTTCCTACTAGCAAAAAGTGCATTAAACATGTGCATGTGTTTTTTAACCCCCTGTTCACTTATAAACCTTTATTTTGTATCGGTATTGTCACCCCAAGTGTTGACACTCAACCAGCAAACGTCTTAGCCCCCCGTGACCATGAAAGATCTGTTACTTGATGGCAACAAATGAATGAATGAATAAATGAATGAATGAACATTTAAAAGTGTGTGAGGACTTCATTTGTTAATTATTTAATTATTAAAAATTTACCCTAAACTAAATGAACGCTGACTGCATCTCTTCCTCTAAACTGACTGTGTAATCACGCTTAAGTGCTGGCAGCTCGGAACCTGCTGAGTTGACTTTTTTTCTGCTGGTTCAGAGATGAGAGCATTTCCCATGCTGGCCAAGAGCCAAAGCTTTTCTCTAGAAGGTTTCGCCGTTTTCTCTAAGCCCAAACCTACACCCTCCACACACCAGTTATTTGGATTGGTGATACTGTTAGACTTGATAAAGAGGTGTTTGGTGATTGGCATCTTGAACTAAATAAATCTAAAATGTGAACGTACCTAAAGTGGCTTTTCAGGATTTACGGTCTAGAAAAAGGACACCGCCACGCACCCAACTGTACCTGTTATTAAACTAGTTCACTGATTTATACTGCTAGGACAAGAGAGGACATGGAAAGAGATATCCCCCAGTGTTTCAGAGGAAATTTAGCATGGCATGAGAACCAAGCATGAAATCATTTGACGGAACAGCAGCTGGATTGACTCTGTCAGCACATGCTGTATATAACGCGCCTTACAGTGATTTACACAGGGTGTCTGAAAGGGCATCTAGCAGAAAACCTTATCTACAATGACCTAAGCGTTGTGTCTAACACAGGAAATTAAATGACCTTCATCCAATTGCTCATATTCAGGAAACCGGTTGGTGCACAATAGTATATTATTATAATATTTTTTGTTTAGTTTTAATGCCAAAGCTGCAGGGAAAAAATAACCAAATGTTACTACACATAAATATAACAACTTTTTTGACCTCTTTGGTCAAATAAGTTAAATTCAATCCTTTAGTTTGTCTTAAATAGTTTCTATTAAAAAAAGAGCTTAAAGTTTAATGGAAATCTGCCCCATTGACCTTTCCTCCCCAGGGCCATGAAGAGCTCATTAAAGAGACCCTTCAGCAAACTGTGTGTAGACGAAAGACACAAAGCTGCCTGTAGTAATGATAATGACTCTCAGATGTCTCACAACAGATGACACAGATTAACTTTAGGTCTTCATTACCTCAGTGGAACACAGTTTATACTTTTAGTTAACTAGCAACAAAGGCTAGTTACAGTGTTTTTGTATGAAGATTACAAAAACATCGGAAACATATTCACTGCATCAAGACCTTGTTATGCCTAGTATTTGGGTGTGGACAGCGTTTTAAATTAGAAGGTGGACAACAGAGTACTGACCGCATCCCAGTTCCAAAAATGTCCTTAAAGCTACAGTTCGGTAGAGAAAGGAGGAAATCTGTGATAACACTTACCCTGACCAATAGGGTATCTATTTATGTATGGGTAGATATAGGTATAGCAGTTGGTAAATAAAAACAAGAAACAAGGACAATGTTTGCTAATTTAAGAAAGCAAGAACAAAATCTATGGAAAATGGTCAAAACAGCGATATTACAAAACAGTTACACCAAATTTACCAAGTTTTTAGAACGGTTTAGTTGGAAACTAATAATACATGAAAAATCAGACATTACGATTTTAATAAGTGTTTCCATCAACTCCAGAAAACGATGTTTACAAACGCACTCCATGAAAATACCATCATAATTTAAGCAAGAAGCCAGGAAAGCAAACCAGAACCACAAAAATGAAGAACATTCCAGACTGGAAGCTTTTGTGGTATGAATGTTTTAAAATTAGAAACAGAATTATTATTATTATTTTCAAATGCACAGTCTGACCTAGAGGTTTGCAACATGGACATACAGCTCAGACATGCTGCTATTTTTCAATTATTATCCAGATCAGTTATCTTAAAAAATATGTAGGTTTCACTACGATTACATAAACCTTAGAAGAACATTTCAAATTGTACTTACACTTCGTTTTTAAAAGTAAGTTTGCCACTTATCACTATTTTTATTTCTCTTAACGTGCCTATAGTCAAATTTGCAACTAAAATTAATTTGTAAATATTTTTTTCTGACCCTAAAAAGTGGATTTGCATTAAAAAAACTGATTCTGTCTTCGCAGCAAAAAGCTCTACGTTATAAAATCCATAATTAGACACCCTAATAAGTGTGCTGTTTTGTAGTTAGTACAGTATTAATGTGGCAAAATAAGCAAAACTGCTTTTTAACTTACATTTACAGCATTTGGCAGACGCCCTTATCCAGAGCGACTTGCATTATAAGTCAGTGGGGGCAGTGGTAGCTCAAATGGTTAAGTTGCTGATCTGAAGACCAGAAACACCTGGGTTGAAGCTCCACCACCGGCAAGCCAACCATTGTTGAGTCCTTGAGCAAGACCTGTAACCTTTCCTGCTCCAGGGGCTCTGTATCATAGCTCACCCTGCGCTCTGACCCCCAACTTACTAAGATGGGATATGCGGAAAACACTGCATTTCATTGGCTCTGTACACGTACCTTACACAGTGACAATGAAGTTAAATATTATTATATTATACTATCCCCCCAGCAGTTGTACCTTGGTGGTGCTGGAATTCAAACCTAGGTCTTTAAGTTAGTAGTCCAACACCTTAACCACTGAGCTACCACCTTTCCACAAAGTTACAACTTACAAATTTCACAACAGAAGTCTAAACTTAGCCTAACAAGTGAGGCAAAGTCTGAACCCGGTGCTCACTGCATTGCACTGCATCTGTTTCCAGTCAAACATTGCACTGCAAAAAGTTTAATCTGAATTGTATTTATTGGCTCAAATTAAAACAAAGGACACAACCTATGGTACAGTATAATCTAAATATACACTTCCTAGAAATACCACCCTATAACATACCCCGAATCTCCAACCCGTAGTGACACAAATAAACCATAGATAGAATTAAACCCATAGATAAAATTAAACATGAGTTTAATTTGGATAAATATGGAAATAAAAATTCGTAATTGCTGTTTATCTCAGTCTGATGTTAAAGGTTGCATGCTAATGACCGACAAGTTCGTAGTGTTGTTTCAATCAGGACTAATAATCGATTAACTCGGAGCATTTTATACCTTTAATTAACAAACTTCTCTCAAATACTCAAGCTTGGTTTAAAACACAGATAAACGGTAACATCTTTTAAAAACAGTAACACCTAAAGCTGTTAGCATTAACAAGTTACTGACAGAGAACAAACCCAAGCAGATTTAGCGTACACATACCCACACACACTCCCTCTCACACACACACTCTCACACAAAACAAATAACACAGCAGATGTGTCTATGAAAATATCTCTAAACATCAAGCTTCTGTGCAGCAGCTGGGGAAAAGCTGGCGAATTCAGTTCACACACACACACACACACACACACACACAGCAAATCACAAAAACACTTCCCTACAATTACATATATCCCAAAGGCAACCCCCAGCCACTCTAATTGATTAAAATATATGGATCTGAATTAGAATTGCCCTCCATCTTCCTCAGACCTCGCACCCCACTGTCACTGCAAGATTAAAGTGAAGTCCACTGGCTGCAATGAAGGACACTGTGGACATCCAGACATTCTTCTTGAAGCTGATTTGGTTCCTGTCACTAAATCACCACCACTACTGAATCCTTGGATCAAACCATTTGGGAAGTGGCTTTTATGCTTACTGGAATTTTTCATTGTTTTTTTTTTTTTTTTATACCCCACCCACTCCTAAAAGATTTAATTCCAAAGACTCTCTCCCACACAACGGCCTGACTTACTAAAAAAACAGCGATCACAAGAATAAGCACTATTATGTCTGTTTACTTCGGTTACAATCAATTTAAAACATAATAACAGTACTTCATATTTAAACAATGTTCCATCAGATTCCAGGACGTTTTAAAACACTATTTATTTAGATGCTGGTTGAAGCTGGGAAAGTGGTAGCGCAGTGGTTAAGCATCCACTTTCCCAAGCATCCACTTTCAAAATAATAATTTCTATGACTTATAATGCATACATACATTTCACTGTTATGTATGCTGATCATAAAAACAGCTCAAATGTCTTCTACCAGGGGCTCTAAGTCACAAAAGCACAGTTTTATTATACATGCAAAACATTTTAGTGAAATGTAATTTATGCAGCATTCCAAACATTCAAACCCAAAGGGACAAATAAACCCATGGCAGCAGTATAATGGCAGCCTAATTCCATGGAGAAATCACAACAACTTGACAAGCCGGCATCCACACGTAAGCTGTATGATCAGCTGAGTCAGTTTGACTGATCACGGGCTGAGTGTAAGGAGGGATGACTGACAATGATGGATGATTTGCTGTTTAATAGATCATGAGCTTATTGAAGCTGGAACATTGTTAAGAAATCTGTTCATCAACACGCCAAGTTTTTTTTTCAAGCTACCGGATCTCCACCCCAATTATTAGTGCTGTGAAATTCTGTCTATAACAGCACATCTAGAACAATTTTAGCACCAAACATAGCACCGTAAAGAAAAGTTATTTTCAATTTAATTTAAGCACTTGCGAGGAAGAATTTTTGTGAAGTATTTTTCAAGGCTTAAATCCATGTCTGAAATTCAAGAACTTTTGAACACTTTCAAGAAGCGTGGGAACCCTGTTTAAAGAAAAAAAAATATAACATCAGCCATGTTATCGGGATTTCTTCAACAACCTTCACGGTAACTTTACTAGGTAGCTAGTCGATTAGCTGTTATAAGAGTGTTCTAGCTATACCCTAGAAAATAGTGGTCACCGTCAGCCTATAAAACATCTGTATAACAGCCGGGGGCTTGTTATAAATCCACACTATAAAAACTTTAATTCTCTATAGAACAGGCTGTTTCTAAGGTAGATGTTGAAATGAGCTCATCTATTTAAAGTTATTACAGGGGCAACCCATCCAATATGTTGATAATTTAATTATTTATAGTATGGAAGGGACAGAAGGACATCAAGAGCTGTCCCTGAACAAAGGGTTAGTGACTGTAATTAGCATTCAGAAAGACATCTGTCTAGACATTTATTTCACCACACCATTTGGGTGGTCACGCCTGTGAGAATGGAAAGTTATCACTTCAACTGTTATCCTTAATTTACATTTACTGCAAGAAGAAAGTGAACTGGTTTGAATTAACATTTGTTGATTTGTTTATAGTATAATTATGATTATGTTTATAGTATTATTATATAGTAATTCTAATTAGAAAACAAGGCAATATTATTTGAAGAGTATTCACAAGTAGTGACTGGACGATTGGTTGCAAGTAAGGATGGGCCGATAAACAATATCATATCGAACCGCGATAAACATTATTTTGATAATGATGATAAGCTCCTGACATTGGACTAAAATATAGACTAAAACCATGTCCAGGGTTTACCCCTGCCTTTCGCCCAATGACAGCTGGGTACGCTCCAGCAGATACCCGTCTGAAGTTTGCCAATGAACATCTGAATGGTTCAGAGGAGAGTATTGTGGTCAGATGCAAAATTAAGCTCTTTGGCATCAACTGAACTTGCCATGTTTGGAGGAGGAGGAATGCTGCCTATGACCCCAAGAATACCATCCCCACAGTCAAACATGGAGGGGCAAACATTATGCTTTGGGGGAATGTTTTGCTACTAGGGGTACAAGACAACTTCACTGTGTCAAATGGATGACATGGATGGGTATTGCAGCATGAGAATGACCCAAAACACATGGCAAAGGCAACAAACGAGTGGCTCAATAAGAAGCACATAAAGGTCCTGGAGTGGCTTAGCCAGTCTCCAGACCTTAATCCTGTAGTAAATCTGTGGAGGGAGCTGATGTTTAAGTTGCCAAACATCAGCCTTAAAAACGTAATGACAGGAGAGGATCTGCAAATAAGAGTGGGACAAAATCCCTCCTGAGACGTGTGCAAACCTGGTGGTCAAAACCTATAAACATCTTGCCAACAAGGATTTTGCCACCAAGTACCAAGTCTTGTTATGCGAAGGGGTCAAATGTGTTTTTTTTTAATGTGTTTTTCTTGATGAATTTGTTGTTCTGTCTCTCACCATTAGAATAAACCTATTAATATTATTTCTTTGTCAATGAGCAAACATACAAAATCAGCAGGTGATCAAATAATTTTCTGTGGATTTTTTGCATATGTCCATAAACATCCATGAATGTAGCATAAGCTGAGCTCGGAATGCAAGCTGTGACGTCTGTGCTAACGAGTTTCTAATTAACATATAAAGAAGTCTTAAGTCCAGGTTAGACAAACAAATACTCCAATATACCAGAGCCTCTGGTTGGGACATAAAATTAAGTTTTAAAAACCAGCTGTTGAAAAGGAGAGGTAATCTTTGCTCCCATTAAAAGACTTTAACCTGCAACAGAAGTCCATTAATCTTGTGTGTTTATAGATTCCTATCACATCTGTGCGGTTTCAAAGAAAAAGCTATTTTTGTAGAAGATTTAGATCAAGAAATATTGAGTAACCCAAATAGATATTGAATGTAGGTTTTAAGTGAATATAGGGAGTATAATTTACTCAACAGGCAGATTTAATAGCTAAACACTAGACAATGCTTAAAACATTCAATTGTTTTTCTGTGTAATTAATATTATTACACATTTATTACTTGTGCCACTGTATGTATAGCATTTACAGCATTTGGCAGATGCCTTTATCCAGAGCAACTTACATTTATACAACTAAGCAATTGGGGGTTAAGCGCCTTGCTCAGGGGCCCAGCAGTGATGGCTTGGTAAAGCTGGGAATTGAACCCACAATCTTCGGGTTGGTAGTCAAACACTTTAACCATGAGCCACCACACCCCCCTGTAGCACAACTAAATGCTATAAGTTAGTCTATTAAAGTTATAAGTTAGTCTTTTTTAACTTGTTAAACGATTTTTGCCATAGTTTAAGAAATGTATTATTCCTGATGACATCATAAATTGGTTTTATCTCTGTTATACAACTGAGAAATTAAGCCTAAGGGCCTTGCTCAGGGGCCCACAGTGGTGGTGCCGGGAAGCGAACCCCAGTCTTTCTACATCAGTCCAACACCTTAACCACTAAGCCACCACTTCTTTTGTTTGAGTTGTGTGATACATTTCAGCTTTATCGACAATGTCAGGTTCAATTTTACTAATTAACACTTTATTGTATGAAAAACCTAATAACTAAACGGAAGCTTCGAGAATTCTCTTGATTGTCAGTGTGGCTGAATTATTCATCACATTAAAAAAGGAGTAAAAGGCACACACACACTTTTTATCTGTTGCTTCAACTTAAGTTTAGAAGGCAATGCTTAAGCAATACCTAGTTTTAGTCATCAATTCAGATTTCACTGATTTAGTTATTTAATTATTTAGTTAGTTACACAATGAATTAAAGAAAGGACAAACATTAAGATAGCAATACTGTAGTTTTCATTTTACATGTGATTCTTGAAAACCGGCAACAATTTAGCTTTTAAAATTGACACACAGAAAAACAAACCACTGGTAAACTTCTGTACTATCGTTCCATGCAACAGGCTGTTATATTCTGCCAATGTTTAAAGCAAATATTAAAAAGATATTGTGCATATTGTGTATGTGTAACCTGTGTGTCGTTTCTCTTGTGCTAACACTTCATTATGGGCTTTACACACTATGTATAGTGGAAAACCCTAAAAACGTAGATTTGGACAAATTTTACGTTTTAATTTTAGTTCAACAGAAATGACCTTATTTTTGACTGGTTCATAGACATTTCCGTTTATCTATGACACCTTTAGTGATCAAATAAAATGACAAAATCTGCACCTATTTTTATGATCATAAAATATCAGATGAAATAAAATTCTATATGTATGTGTTACAGAGCTATTTATCTCAAAAATGGTTCATTAAATTCGTTCAGGGTTGTGGTAGCTCGGTGGTTAAGGTGTCGGACTGACGAACGGAAGAAGGTGAGTTTGATTCCCAGCACCAGTAAGTAACCACTGCTGGGCCCTTGAGCAAGGCCCTTAACTCCTAACTAAATAAGATCTGAAAAATGTAAGCCACTCTGGATAAGGGTGTATACTAAATGCTATAGATGGTTTTTTTATGTAAGTCAGCAGCCAAACAGACCACTAGCTATAAGAACTCATATGAGATAATCAGAATTATAAATATAATAACACTGACATTTGAGGTTATTTTTTACGCAGTGTAAATTAAAGACTTCACTGCTCCAGCTTGTCTACATTTAGAAAAAAATACACTGGGAAAGAGGCGCTGAATTTTCCCCCTGAAACAAGAGAGGGTTTTGGACGTGGAGGTTTTTTTCCTTTGCTTTTTATATCCACACCACAGTATTTAAGTGTTGTAAATGCTTCCATCTTACTAGGTTCTTAATGTAACACACACACACACACACACAGAGTGGCTTGTTACTATTAAACGGACCTACTATACATGCTATACCCAAATTCAAAAAAAAAGCTTATAAATAAAACCAATATAATAATAATAATAATAAATATACAACAAATAGTTTTCTTTTGGGGACCAGCCAAGTGTCCCAACAAAGACAAACCTGTTAGATATCCTTATAGGACATTTGGTCCCGATAAAGCTTCTCTCTCTCTCTCTCTCTCTCACACACACACACACACACACACACAGTGAGGATGGTAAAAGCCTTTCCATTTAACAGCCCTCTTGGGGATGATCAACAATTAATTCTAACTGAAAGTTACAAATTCTAGTAGAATAAAACTAAACAGAAATAAATAATAAAAGTAGTTCACCGTTAGTATGTACTATTCACTTTCGCGGCCTCATATACGCGTTCCGACTCGGTTTATCCGGGCTGTGAATGTACCGCGGGCGGAAATCCCTCCGCTGCCCCGACGAGTCGGAGTCGAGAAGATCCGAGCTGAGCCGAGCTTCCAATCAGTAATCACACAGGGGCGCGATTAGTCCACTTATCCCAAAGAGAATACACACACACACACACACCCCGACATTTAAACACTGCTCACACTCAGCCACAACTCAACATAAATGCATGTACTGCTCCAGAGAGGGAGGAAAAACACACACACACACACACACACAGAAAGAAAGAGATCCAGGGAGAGAGAGAGAGAGAGAGAGAGAGAGAGCGAGAGCGAGAGTTGTATAGAACTGAGTCACACACAGATGGAGAGAGAGAGAGAGAAAGAGAGAGAGAGAGTTGTATAGCACTGAGTCACACATAGATAGAGAACTGAAGAACTAAAAAAAGGCGCCACCTCCTGGTTTAATGTAAGATCCACAGGTCTGCCACCGCACTGGCATTTTTATTTATATAAAATAATTTCTATAAGTTTAAAATATTTTCATTTATTATTTCACTAATTTCTATATTAACACTTAATCATTTTAACACTTTTTTTTACATTTACAGTATTTGGCAGACGCCCTTATCGAGAGCAGCTTCAATTTTTCTCTTTTATATAACTGAGCAATTAGGGGTTAAGGGACTTGCTCTGGGGCCCAGCAGTAGGAACTTGGTTGTGTTGGGAATCGAACCCCTGACCATCCAATGAGCAGTCCAACACCTTAACCTTAACACACTAGTAATTTTATTTCTTCTATTGAAGTGTGTTTGGATTTTAACTAAAATAGATCAGAAGATTTTGCACAAATTTGTGACGTTCATAATTTCACACATGCACAATGTCATTAAAGGAGACATACTAATACTAAAACTCATAACAACGTACTGTATTTCAAAAAAGCTGTGTTTAATCAAATTGTTGTTAATAATAAAAAAAGTAAGAGAAAAAAGTTGTTTTAAATTAAATCAATAAAAAAAAAATTCAATTTAAAGTATATTTGTCATAGTACGACATGCTCTGTAGAATTTCTTTTTCTTCTCCTTTCGGCTGTTCCCTTTTAGGGGTCGCCACAGCGAATCATCTTCTCCACCTAACCATATTCTTTACATCCACTTTACTCACACCCACTAACTTCATGTCCTCATTTATCGCATCTATATACCTCCTCTTTGCCTGGTAGCTTCATTTCTAACATCCTCCTACCAATATATTCACTATCCCTCCTCAGTACATGTCCAAACCACCTTAATCTGACTTCTCTGACTTTTTCCCCAAAACATCCAACATGAGCCGACCTGAACTGGTTCCCAGTTCAGTGCCGAGTACTGTTTGTACACAAGGGCACACAATTTTTTGTTTATTTGCTTGTTTATTGGGGTTTTTTTTGTTTGTTTGTTTTTTTACCTTTTTTTTTAGGAAAACCTAAAAAAAAAACTGCAGCAGGAGAAAAAAAAACAAACCAGTAACAGACAGTAACCCTAAACCATAAATCATAGCTGGTCTTTAGATTAGTAATTAATTTAGCAAATAATATAAAAAAATAAGATGGAATTAACCGTGAGAACATTTGTTTGTCATGTTTCCTTTCTTTCTCTTCTTGTTTTTTTCTGCTTTTGGCTGCTTAAATTAGCAATGTGCCAGTTTAAAAATGGCGGCCAAAGCAGACACATCCAGTAAGAGGGGGCCCCCTATAGGAAATGCAGATATATTGCTACGTTATATTAATAATTTCACTTCTATCTTATCTATTTATCTAGTTTAAAATGCACAGAAAAATCATTTTTTTTTAAATCTATAAAATCTTTTGTATAGAATTTTTTTTTTCAATTTTATCAATTTTACAACCTGTGTATTTTTACACATTTCTTTTTATGTTTCTTTTTTATTACTGTAAGGGAACAATTGTCAATAAATGTTACCTTGTTGTACACAATTTTTAATTTATACATCTTGATTAACCCATTAACATTGTAAATATTTGAGGTTCTATGAATTTATGTTTATAATATTTTTGAAATTGAATCTAACCTTTATCTACATAAATGTGAAAAACACACATCTACTAAATCTATCTATCCATCCATCCATCCATCCATCCATCCATTGTCGGTACCCACATATTCCTAATCAGAGTCACAGGGATCTGCTGGAGTTTATCCCAGCTGTCATTGGATGAAAGGCGGGGGTCACCCTAGACAGGTCACCAGTACATGACAGTATATATTATATGAAGATTTTTTAAAAAATAAATAATTACCCATGTGAATGAAAATCAGCTTTGTGTTCATTGTTTTATGTTCATGATACATTTTTGTTTATATCTTACTGGGCTAAATACTGGAAATACAGTTCAAACCGCTACAATACAAACTTTCCTATATGTCTTCCATTTTGTTTTTTTATACTCTCCGCCTGGATTTCTTGCATCATCCGAATAACGTGATTGCAAACAAGCTATTAGGCTTTTATTGATCAAGTCAGATCGAAAATAAAAACATTGGGCTGGTTAATGAAATTTGGGCTACTTTTTGATACACACTGGTAATCAAGTTGTTATTTTTCTGTAACGCTGCATTGCATATACATGCTGTACTGTTGGTCTGCCCTTACAAAGCAATTTCTTAAAAAAGTATGCCTCTGGTCAACTTGTACATCTCTAAATATAATAATAATAATTATTTATTTTACGCCTCTTCCTTCAGCTTTATGGCTGGAATGTGTAATATTAGTTTTTTTAAAAGTAAAAGTCACTTTGAGCTCCATAAATCACACTATTTAAAGTGACAGATCAGCGATGCTCACCATTGTTTTTATTTATTTATTTCTATTCGTTGTTCTGATGCAAACAGCCTCCTGCTATGCCGACACCACATTTAACCTGTTACATTATTCATTGTAGCTATTAGGTTGGTCAGCAGTTTTAAGGGGCAGTACCCACATGTCAATTCCATGCAATAACTAACCTTTCTCAGACAGTAAATATGCATGAATTTAAGGGATGATGGGCGAATGAAATCGATGTATTGAGCTAATAATGTGGGGAAGTGGTAGCGCAGGGGTTAAGGTCCTATAAAGATCCTGAGCAAGGCCCTTAATCCTAAATTGCTCGGTTGTATAAAATAGATGAATGTAAGTCGCTCTGGATAAGAATGTCTGCCAAATGATGAAAATGTAAATGCAATATAAGCATATAAACAATATAAAAGATGATATGCTACTTGCAGGTGATGTAAGAGATTAAGACGTAAACATAAGAAGCCCCTCATGTTTAGAAAAGATAATGCGAGAAGTGGTGGCTTGTGTTTAAGTTGACTAATATCAGAAAGACTAGGGTTCAATTCCTATCACCACTGTGGGCCTCTGAGCACTTAACCCACCATTGCTCTGTTGTATAAAAGTTAAATGTAAGTTGCTCTGGAT
Source organism: Bagarius yarrelli (assembly GCA_005784505.1). Lineage (NCBI taxonomy): Eukaryota > Metazoa > Chordata > Actinopteri > Siluriformes > Sisoridae > Bagarius > Bagarius yarrelli. The sequence goes on along the minus strand of VCAZ01000003.1, from coordinate 3,173,228 downwards.
AAGGACATATCACTTTCTATGTCTCATTTGACCATCTCTTCTTTTAAGTTTCACGCAGTTTTAGTCTCTTCTCTAACATTTTAATCATCGTCATCTCTTGCCCTTCTGGTCCTTTAGAGAAACTTCTTTCTCTTCTCAGTGTCTTTCTTATCGAGTGCATCCCTTTGATGGTCCTCAGTGACTTCAACTTTCCATCCGATAAGCTTCATTCCTCCTGACTTCTGCCTCTCATAGACCTCTCCTTGACATTCAACAGTTCCACACACAAGCGAGGACATGTTCTAAATTTGGTTTTTACTCGTCCTACCACACTCACAGATTTAATTTCTTTACACCTCTTTACACCACTTGGTATCATTCAAGGTTTCTCTTTCTAGTTTTTCTAAAGCTATATGCCAGACCCTCTTTTTAACATAGCAAAAACACTCTACCCCCTTCCTCTGTAGCTTCTTGCACCCTTTCGTCCCTTTCTGACACTGACTCCTTTTTATCTCCTACCCTTGGACTGAAGCTTTCTTATTTTCTTTTTCCTCAGCCATATTTTTTCTTTGCCGGCCGTCTGTCAAACCAGAAAAACTTCTTGTCCTGCTCCTTGGCTGTCAGATGTGTTGCGAAACAGACAGTGAGAACTGAGATCAGCAGAGAGAAGATGAAAGAAATGAAAATTTTAACACAGATCTCTCAAGCTACCACGCTCCTTTTTCCAAGTTCTCTTCAGATGTGACTTCAGCCAAGACCGACTTTTACAAGGAAAAGCTATGGACGCTTTAGAAAAGATCTTCCCATCATTCTGTCCTGCAATCCTACCTTCTGCCCACTGGATCCAATCCCTTCTGCAATGTTTCATACCATCTCTCTTTACCTTTTCTAACATTGATGACTCCTTATTTTTTGGGCAGGTACCAGCATCCTTCAGGTTAGTTCCATCCTAAAGAAGCCTGCTCTGAATGACTTAGACATCAACAACTACAAAGCCAAAAATGAAGCAGCACCCTGCTACCTCCAAGTACTGATTACTCCTCGCATCGCACCGCACTCCCTCAGATTTACAAGCACTGCTCGACTGGTCCCCACTATCCCGCTAAGGCAAGGTGTTCTGCCTCTAGACTTTTCTCTGTTCTGGCACCAAGATGGTGGAATGAACTTTCCATCAGTGCCAGAAAAGCAGAGCCACTGGCTGGCTTCAATAGAAGAGCCACCTCTTTCTCACATTCCTTTGCACTCTGTCCTTGCTCTTTGTTTTTTTTTTTTTGCTTTGTTACAATAAACAGTGACCTCAACAGGGCAGAAGAGCCCCCTAGTGGGCGCTCAGACAAATTTAGGGGGATTGGAAATCTGATGATGGGGCGCTTTACAAAATACAAGTTTCCCCAAAACATTAATAGGGCAGTTTAACAAAAAATATATATCTAATATAACATGAATTATCTTCAGTACGGCTTTATTACCTTCAACTTTTTATTACTATCTATAAAATTTTAACAGTTTGCTTACATTTACAGCATTTGGCAGACGCCCATATCCAGAGTGACCTACAATTATCTCTTTTATACAACAGAGCAATTGGGGATTAAGGGCCTTGCTCAGCGCCCACAGTGGTATCTTGGGATCGTGGTGCTGGGAATCGAACCCTAGTCTTTCTGGTAACAGTCCAATACCTTCCCCAGTTTGTCAATTTCTTTGTTCTTCAAGAATATTTTCTTATTCTTTTTTATTCTAATAATGTAATAACTGTCACTCATAAAAATTAGGGGTCTGATTAAATGCCTTTAGGACAGAAAAATTCCAGTTTGTGTGCACAGGGTGTGAGTTGGGGCGTGTATGGCAGTAATGTTTCAACTTGACTTAGTGGGGTTCATCCAAAATAGGTTGAGAACTAATGATGTAGACAAATAATACAAAACTTAATCATTTACTCTCTTTTGTATAGAAGTATTTAAAATTTAGGGCATTCTTTTTATAAATAATATGACAACCGTATCCAGCACGTCTTAGGAAAACTTTTATTGGATCTGAATCTTTGGAATAAACGTGAGGCTAAGATGCTGAAAGACAGTGTAGACACGGGGGATTTAATTTTTTATAATGTGAAATGGTGAAATACCAAACATTGATTGACAGTTTTTAAGGCCTTGCTGTTTTATTCAGGTTCTTCATCCTACAACAGCAATTACAGAATCAGTATTGAAAATAAAAGTTTCTCCCCTCGTCTTGTGTAAAAAAACAAACAAACAAAAAAAAAACAATTTTCAATGCACAATTTTTTTGCATGACAATACAAAACCAAACCAAAGATAATCGATCAGATAAATGGGAACTTTACTATAGGAAATTTGTATATCCTTTTTCAATAATGAAAACATCTCCATAGCCATATATTTCAGAACTCTTTTACATCTTCTGAAACTCTAAAAAAATGAACACTGTCCTTTTTTTTTTAATGATTTCGTTTTTTACAAATGAACGCTATAAACACATAAACCTCTTTAAATATATCTATCAGTGCAACATTGTTTCTTTTTTTTTTCTTGATGCTACAGTATGCTTTCTTCATTCAACCTTTGCTGAAGCTACTTTGCATTTAGCTTCAGCTAACCCACATGTAGCACTGAGAAACGGGGTCATGGCATTGCAAACTACTAGAGATAAATGAACAGAGAACGTGTTTGCCACAGAACATAGCACAGCACAGAAACATACCAAGAATCCTTTAAAATATGAGTTACCATAAGAGTGTATGTTAGGGTGAGAGAGAGAGAGAGAGAGAGAGAGAGACAGAGAGAGAAAAGTGAGTGCGGTGGAGTGAGTTGGTTTATATTACATGGGATATGACGTTCTTAGGTTTGATATCATTGCAGGATGTTAAATGACAAGTCAGCATTACATGGTTTATATAGTGATTCAGTCTTTTATCTGCTGTTCTCTTTCGATTAAGTCCAGTGCCTTATACAAAGCTGAGCTGATGCACGTCCTCGCTGACGGAACCGGCCAAAGTGATGATTCCAGCATTAAATCATACACACGTCAAATGTCATGCTGATGTGATGATATTGTCACACCAGTCAAAAAGGTATAACATCAGCGAGGACGAGGAGGAAAACAAGACCAGCGTTGAGAGATGTGCTACGACGGTTCGCCAAAGACGAGAACGTTAGCACCATTCTTAAACATGTCCAGTTCACGTGTCTTATGCAGGACAGATGACGACAAAGTGCATTCAAGGTGAGAGGATGATTATATTTGCAGTTGACGTAATGATATGATGATGATGATAATGATGGCGGTGGAGAGGAGGAGGAAGAGCAAGAGGTTGTGGGGTTTTTTTTCCTGACATTTTAAACATAGCTATAAAAAGACTCCAAAAGTAGTCCGGGTTACACCTGATTTTTTTTAAATAAGCTTTACATGTGGCTGAAATTTGGACAATCACATGTGGACAGATGTGAATAGCAAAAGCCTGTGTGATCCGGATGAAGTGTAAGCAATTAAGAAGGCTTATTAATGATTCATGAAGCGTGGAACTTGTTGAAAGAATGAAAGTTCAGTGTGAGTGTGTGTTTGTGTTTGTGTATGAACCAACAGTGTTTAATAAATCAGCTGCATTTCTGGGAAAAGTGATAAACTAAGCAAACATGATAGAAAGCACACGTTTTCACCGTCACGAAACAGTCAGACGATTGTATTTACAACATCAAAGAAAAAAGGGATACTGCAGCTTCTTTTTTGTCCTTTTTTACTTATTTTCTTTAAAAAAAGGGCAATAAAATATATTAAAACTTACTGTATGTACAATTTGTGGGCTTTTAACATTAAAGCACAATGAATAAAAACGGGCCATGATTGCAGGGTCATGTGACCAACATATTCAATTTCTTTTCCGTTTTTCTTTCCGTTTTGTTTGTGTTTGTTTTTTCAGAACTAAAATGATGACATTTTTTTTCACAAATCAACAAATGAGGCCAAGAAAGATGTACCAAAGGCACTGACTGAACCACACCCTCGGATACGTGTCCCACGTGTTAACAGATATGGTTCATTTGGGATTTTTAACACATCTCCTTTGAACGCAAAAAAAAAAAAAAAAAAAAAATTAAAAATGTTTTTTTTTTTTCCTCCCAAAGAAAAAAAAAAGATAAATACGTATAACATTTTCATATATTGGTCTCAACACCAGCAATCCGATTGTAAAAATGATCAACTTAAAAAATAATTAAAAATAATAAAATAAAAAATGAAAATAATCATCTAAATCCTCTGTACATATTCTTTTTTGTTTGTTTTTTTTTTTTTATCTCCTTCAACCTCAGATTCAATGTTTTTGTACACAGTGTCCCCAACTGGTAGGTTATGTTCACTGCAGCTCCTGAGAAAAGCACGGCTCAGTCCCAGTTCTCCTCCCATTGGTCCTTAGAACCTTAGAGCTTTGTCCTTACCCAATGGGAAAGCGCCGTCAGTCTGTTTATTTTTCAGCCCGCCTCCCTGAGGAGAGGTGTCCTCTAATTATTGGTGCCTCATGCTTCTGAATATGAGTTCTGTGAGTTGAGCTTGTCTTTTTTCAGTTTTACACCATCCACCAGCTCGAAGTTATAGTTCTCCAGAGCCGATAAGTTCCTGTCGGCCATGGAGCCGTGTGAGCAGGCGCAGTAGAGCACCACGCCGCAGATGGCGCCTAGGAAGACGCCCAGCGCGCTCATGGCGATGATGGTAATCAGGATGGGGTCCAGAGTGTTTAGCATGTTTCCTGTCTCATTGATCTCTTTGTTCTCAACAATTTTCGGGAAGTTAGTGATGTCCACAGCTAGAAAAAGAAAAGAAACAATTTGATGTTATTTTTTAGACTGCTACGGTAGCGATGATGGTAATGCTTTGGGAATTTGTTGGGATTTAAATGAAACTAAAAAATGATACTTTGTAAAAAAATGTGATTAAAGGGATAGTCATTACTTATGCACCCTGGTGTTGTTCCAAACCCCTAAGACCTTCTTTTATCTTCAGAACACAGTGTAAGATATTTTTAATGAAATCTGGGGGCTCCCATAGACAGCAAGGTAACTACCACATACAAGTACTAAGATGATCGACAAAGTATTCCATGTGACCTCAGTAATATAACATAATATTATGAAGCTACGAGAGTACATTTTTGCACTGAGAACACCTTTCACACTTTAGAACACTTTAGCACACATTTTAAAGACCAATCCAAAAGCAAAACTCGATCAATGTAGATTTCGACAGCTTTTATACAGCATGCGTTTTTCTCAGAAAGTAAACTAGGCACAGCGCATGTGTTCTACATCATCTAACCAGATCTGGGTGAGTGCCAGGTGCCGTCACACGCTTACCTCACAGTACTGTCATAAAAGTGCGTTCACAAGTGTTGTAGTAGGTACAAAAATGTTGAATAAAGTTGTTTTCTTTGCGCAAATGAGTATTTAACTATTATTTGGGCCTTGAGCAAGGTTTCCTTTTATTACCTAGTTGTCCATTGGAGAGTCAAAGAGCCCTCAGCTTTCATCAAAAATATCTTAAATTGTGTTCTAAAGATAAAAAAAGGTCTTACGGGTTTGGAACAACACAAGGCTAAGTAATTTTTATTTTGGGGTTGACTATCCCTTTAAAGCTGCTATAAGTAATGTCTGTGATGAAGATATTAACAGTGATCCTAAACCGATGAGAGTTTCAGGCTCAGTGATTCATTCATTCATTCATTCATCTTCTATACTTAAAAGCTTAATCCTTAAGTCACTGGGATCTGCTGGAGTCTATCCCAGCCGTCTCTACAGGGCGAAAGGCAGGAGGAGTACACCCTGGACAGGCCGCCAGTCTATTACAGGGCCACAAGCACACTCACTCCTATGGGCAATTTAGAATCACCAATCAACATAACATACAGCTTTTTAGACTATGTGCTACAACAGTGACAACACTAGACAACAGTGCTAACCACTAAGCCACCGTGCTGCCCGCTCTGTGATCAACATTTGGATAATACACAACCTTGTTGTATTAACCAGACAGAAAGCGTCTCTGCAAACAGGAAGTCCTCCCTTCCTGTCATTTTTATTTACATGCATTTACAGTCCATATAAGGCTATATGATTAATAAACAGGAAGTGAGGTGCTAGTGAATCGGGATCAAAGTAGGAAATAACAGATAAGTCATGCATTATTTGGGGTATATGGGATTTGAGCAGAAGTAAAAAAATAAATTACTTGAGAGACTTTGGTGTTTACTTTTTCTGTCTGAAAGGTAGTTATTGTGTGTGTTTTTGTGTGTGTGTCCTAGGATGGAGAAAAAGAATTGACATCACTTACAGCAGCTGCCTCGTACCTTGATGGACAACACTTGTAAAATGACAAACTGTATAGCATGATAATGGTGTGAATTTATCACTGGAGACTTACGGAATTTACTGAAGTCTTCAGGTAGCATGGGTTCTGTAGGGACATCTGGGTCTACACACACACCACAAAAGACGGTTATATTAACTATATTGACAGATATCATGTCTGTAAGCGATACTTTGTGTCCATGTAAGTCTGTTTGACTGACATATCAACATACAGACTTACCTTTGCAGTCTGTCGTGCTGATTTCCAGGATTTTAATATCGTCCACAGCGATGTCTCCCAAACTCTGTCCTTCCACCACACCCTCTATTACCACCTGAGAAACATTCAAAAGATTTTTCATTACATTTACGGCATTTGGCAGATGTATGTCTTTTTTGCATTAAGTATTACTTATACAACTGAGCAGTTGAGGGTTAAGGGCCTTGATCAGGTGCCCAGCAGTTGCAGTTCAGTTGCACTGGGAATTGAACCTACAATCTTCCGATCAACAGTCCAACACTTATATAGCTACTGAGTAGACATTATCCTACAAACTTGCTAGCTTAGTGGTGTAAATAATTATTCAGCCACAATATTTATAAATTTTATATTGTTATATTGGACTGTGATGAGCTTCCAATTCAATTCAAATATACGGTTATGGGTGTGCTGGTATGGTGTACACACTCTTTTGGCCAATTGTCCCATGCAATACAAGTGTTACATATGATCCGATATGATTTTTTAAATATGTCGAACCAAAAAACTCTCTCATTAACACACCTGGTAAGGTTTGCTTGAATGTGGGACCAGCACACGGGCCTCTCTCCAGCGGTTGCCCTGATGTCCGCTGACAGTCCAGAGCAACACGTCGGCTGTTTCACTGCCGCTCTTGTGACGCTGCTTGATGTGCAGTGTGCCAATATGTGAGCCAAACATATGGTACCAGAAAGAAAGACACAGGTCCGATTCCTGACCCAAAACAGCCGGACTGACAAGCTGTGCCACTTCCTTCTTCTGCACTCCAGTCGCTAGGGTGTAGATAAAGTTTCCAGTGCCACCTGAGAAGAACCAAGTTTAAGAAATGGGATTACAAATCTGTCAGCTTCGTTATTTTGGTTTGAGTTTTGTACTTTCTATTTAGCGTGAGTGTATGTGTGTTACCTGTGTGGTCCATGTTGGGGCCGGTGTTTAGAGTGGGTGTGCCGCTGGACTGAATTTGCCACCGGTAGCTGCCCCCTCAGACGTCCAGCCACAAAATGAGGGGTTGTTTGCCCACCCAAAGTCACACGCAAACCACAAGAAATCTGCAAATGCAGAAATACAGATGTTGAGAATTACCACGACAACCTTATAACAGCTGTTTGGATTTTGATTTGTTTAATTTACTTTAGTGTTTCTGATCTTTTAATATAACTAACAGTCAGCCTTCTGCAGTATTGAAATCTGCACCAGTAGGGGGCAATAGTATTCCCTGGTTTGAAAAAATTGCAACAAACTAATACAATCAAACTGATTTCTACAAAAACATCTTTAAAAATGCAGAAAGCTGTCACTGATTATGCAGATGCAAGATCTTGTGAGTGATATTTATATGTGCATAATATTGATAAAACAGGCGGAAGGTGTGAGATCGAGGCTGTTTAATAGAGGGTGCACTTTCTTTAGAGTGACAGGAACGAAGACGAGAACAGGAGAGGGTAAAATCCAAACAAGAGGGGGGGAAAATAAAGAGATTAAAGACAAACAATGTCCCCGCTTTCCTTTCTCCAGACAATATGAAATGCAATAACGTGAGGATTCAGAGTGCCTTCTGCAGAGTGTTTGCCCAGTGAAGAGAAAAGAAATTTCCATTAAAAGCCACAGCTAGGGCTGCCACTGTTCCTGCAAAATACCACTTCCAATTAAAAGTTTTTTCTTTCCATCCTGAGACTGCAGCAAAAGAAGACACTGGGAATGAACAAGTCTTATCCAAGGTATAACCCAACTATGTGGATGCTTAGGCCCCCTGTGACCACCACAGGGCTCCTAAGAGTACATAACCTGACAGATGTTTTTTTCCTTTTCTTTTTTTATACTCAAGGTATAAGCAAACTATGTGGCTGCTTAGGGCCTGTGTGGCCATCACGGGACCCCTAAAGGTACATGAAATTGCAGATAGTTTTTTCTTTTAGTTATTTTTATAAGCGAACAATTTGGCTGCCGAGGGCCCATGTGACCCCTTTTTCCATATATTAAATTAATGGAAAATTGTAATAACACAGAAATGCAATAATAAATGACCAAACAGTGCAATGCCATGTTAACAGAATGCATACAATGTTAAACAACTACAATAAATTCAGTTGTTGATGTGTGTGTTGGATTTACAGTCTTCAAGGTTTGGAGGCACGAAAAGGGCCCTTAAATAAAATTCAGCTTAAGGCCCCCCTAAGGCTTGGGCCGCCCCTGCCCAAAGTCCAACACATCTTGAACACGACACATAGCATATAAACTGAATTGACAGACTTGTACGAAATAAACACATTCAGTCCACATCCAGCCAAAAATTCATAAAGGTTAAAACCTTTGCATATTTCAGTCTTTGTAAAGACATTTGGCCCTCGGCAAGATATGGGAAAAAACAGTGAAACATGTTCCACCCACACCCAATCAAACCAACCAACCACCCATCCACTCACCCACACAATGATACAACCTAATTAGAGAGAGCTGAATTGTTCCGTCCTCCCACGCAATTATTGTCCATTAGCGTGCAGTTTTATCTGTGTTAATGCTGAACAAGCTAAATTATAACTGCACTCATTAACAATTATGCAACTCAGAAAAGCACTTCTAAAAGTTGCATAGGAAAACAGCATCTGCCAAATCCTGTAAATTTAAACTGAATAGCTCATGTCTACCTACAGCTATGATAAAAGACATAAAGACATAAAGACAGAGAGAGAGAGAGAGAGAGTACCATGTAACAGAAGGTCAGAAAGAAAAAGCGTGAATGGCTACAGTATATAATTGTTAAATTGACTCACCTGGTATGGAGCTCATCTCTGTAGTGGTCTCGGGGACGGTAGTGCCACCTGCGCCATGGACAAAGTGAAATTAGACAAAGAGCTGGATATCAAACCAGTGTTAACGCTTAAACAACTAATACAGATTGAGTTCTTATTACAATCTTAGTGAAAATATTAACAGTTGTTCATCTTCACCCAAGCATCCATACCTGCTCTACTGAAATAGTATATTGTAATATATATCATTATAATTATAAATATTAATATTATATTTGAAAAAAAATACTAAACAAAAAAAGAACTATAAATTATTTTCTAGGTAGTACTGAAACCTTTAACTTTACTAATGCCTGTTGGAATATTATACATTTAAAGTATAAGACAGACTCAAAAAAAATAGATACATCTAAAAACATAACAAACGGCACCTTAAAGTGTATAAGTAAATCTCAAATAAATTTATAAGTGAAATAATTACTTTTTAAATGACGGCTTGAAATTAATCTTAAAAAATCTGCCTGCCTTTAGTATAATAAACAAAAAAGCCATAATTTTGCCGATTAGAAAAAGATAAAATATAAACCACATTTATGTTTCTAAAATGACGGATTTAATATATTGTAGTAAAAAACATTAGCATGCTTTGTGGTGTTAGCATAGCCAGACCATGCAAGGAAATAAAGGCTTGTGGAAAAAAAGGGCCCATGCTCTGCTGTTAGCACCTGTATGTTCGTAGTCATCACCTGTTCCACTGTGACAGTTGGCTTCATCGTCACACTCATCGGATGGTGTGGTCGGAGGGACGGGCAGGGTGGGAGGCACTGTGGGTGCTAAAAAAAAGGGCGGAATGGCATTATTAAATAATGAAAAACAATGTTAAAAAACACACTAAGTGCAACAGTAGCAGAAGGCACTCCTAAGCTGTGTGTGTGCCTTTGTCATATACGCCGGTGTGTGGTGTGTGTCTGGGTGCTGAGGCTTGGCTCGGCTTCTTTGGGTCCTGGCAGTCTGAACAGCTCCACCCAGAGCTCGGTCTGTGTGCGAGTGTGAGCAGACTCGGGTCTCTCATTAGTCAGACGTGTGTCCTGCTGCCTGTGGCTCTGCCTGCTTTATGCTTGCAGCCGGATTCCCTCCGTTTACTCACAACTTATAATGAGAGGCTCCTGAGCCTGCCAGGCTTTCAGCAAGTTGGAACGAAGGGGTTGAAACTAATCACTAAAAGCGTGATGAGTCAAAATATCCTGCCTGATGGATTTTCATATCAATTTTTATTGTTCAGATCTCAACCTAACAACCGTACATCAATGAAAAATGCGATATGCGATTGCATGCTAAAAAATGCAATATTCAATATGCGATGGGATATTTAAAAAAAAAATTATAGTCTACAAACACATTAACCTGCGTGTTTTGTCGAGCATAGCTAATACAAACTGTGCTTGTTGTTGAGGTGATTGGAAAGATTTGTAGTGTTTCTTCTTTATGCTGCCAATCGAGATTAAATGTTCTACATAAAACTTCAGTTTGCATGTGGTCACCTCTTTTAAAACCCAGATACTGCTATATCTTTAAGGTGCTTCTTCGTTTTGGCACTAAATCATCGGTAGCAGCTGCGGGTCCCTTATCAAGATTTGCTCATTATAAAAGCTTTACGGCTTGTCGATTGTCAAACCATTGCGATACGCATATCGCACTAGGCTAATTTGCGATATTCGTGATGTGGACAAGTTCGATATATTGTGCAACCTTAATTTAAAGTAGCCAAAACTATTGCAACAAACGGCAAATATTTTGTACTGTAATTTAATATAATTCACACGTCACAACCCGCAATAAATAAAATAAAATAAATGAATGCCATGTTTTTCACTTTACTAATAGACCATAGAAAGGCTTATCAAACCTAATGAATTTGAAAAAAAGAAAAGGTTATAAGTTTAAACTCTAAAATCTTTACTACTTTATTATTATTATTACTCAAATTTTTACTACTGGGCTCTTGAGCAAGGCCCTTAACCCTCAAACTCATTTGTCTATATAAATGTGCAGATGGTCTTCCCACTGGCAGGCCAACTGTCTAATGACTTCCTAATTGCTACATAAATGAACACCTCTGACATTTGAAAGACCCCCTCACCGTCTTACATTAATCTTATATTATCCAGCTCAGCAGTTAAGGGTTAAGGGCCTTAATGCAGGGGCCCGGCTGTGAGAGATTAGTGGTGCTGGGAATTGAGCCTATGATTTTTTATTAGTAGTCCAACACCAAACCACCACTTCCCAGTACTGTATAGTCACTAGAGATAAAGTAAAATTCTCTAGTATTTTAACCTCATGAAAAAGTGCTAAAATAAACGCCTTCAACATAAAGCAACAGTAATTGCAGGATTTTTATTTCTATAGATTTATGAGTCGACTAAAAGCGGTGCATGGAATATTATAGCGTTATACTATATCACGACTACACATTCGCACATAATCACTAAGATTTGAATAATATTTAAGCACATAAATCTGTTCTAACTGCATTGCTTTCATTCTGGCACCCTGCTGTTATTCTTACAGATACATATAGCACCCGCGTGTGTGTATATCAAATCACAATATGTTATACAACCGTGTCTATACACACCGTGTGAGTTTCCCGTATGTGTGTGGTGCATGAGTGTGTGTATTAGCTTTGCCAGAGAAAACAAGCAGTCGTCCGGCTAAAGCCCGCAGTTGGATGACGTAGCTTACACAAGCCAGCTTCGGAGATTTGAGAAAAGCCAATATGTAAATCCACTTAATGCTGTCTCAACAGAGAATGTTCTTCTAACAAAGCTAAATGAGCCTACTGAGTAAAAGGGGAAAAATGAGCAAGCAAGAGGTGTAGTGGGAGAAGAAAAAAAGGAGAGTGGAGGAAGAATGTGAGTGATATATCAACAAAAGTCCTGAATATGACCTTAATGACTTTTTTTCAGTTGTGTCTTAATTGAGTCAAATTATTAAAGGACTCAGATTACAATTTACAGAACTTTCCGAGTCACCGAGTAAGTGCAGATTTTTTCTAGAGCTTTGAGTTTTTTCCTTTTCTCAGTGACACTTTTATGATAAGCATTCGACTTATCATAAGGTGAAGTCATGCTTTCCTTTTGCTCTGACAGCCATTTCATCTTACAAATAGTAAGCAAGTAACATTACTGATACATTTTACGTTGTTTTAAGATGGAATCGCCTGATTGTGTAAACTAGCAAGACAAAACGCAGACAACTAAAATGTTCATGTTCATTTTGTGATGGATGAATTTTATAACTAATTTGTGCATTACTGTACATTTGTGGTGAACTAATGTGGACTGGTCTGTACAGATCATTGTACTATTTAACCATTATTACACCCATGTTAAAGCTCAAAGACCCTGAACAGAGCGACCCTGAACAGTTATTCAATGGCCAAAAACATTAAAATAATAACAATCATCTTTATCATCATCCTTGTCTGAGATAATATGATTTTTTCAATAAAATATCTACATCTTTTCTTATTTTCCATGTGTTTTCTAGGACTAGAAAGTTGGTCATTAATCTCCAGGTTTCCCAGTATGCGTAAGAACCCTGTGTCTAGTTGTGAAATATATGTTTAGTAAGATTTATTTCTTTATTGAATAAAAAATAGATAAACAAATCAAATCCCTTGATTTATTATTCTTTGTCTGTCTCTTCAGATTCTGTTTGATTTTGGATTCTGCAGATGAGTCTGCATCTGTGGCTACTTGAAACGCTGTTCAAGAATGCAATTATATTCTTGAATATAGTTATTCGCTATTGTTACTTAACCCTAGCCCTAAACCTTTACCCTAACCCTAACCCATAACCCTAATACCCGCATTACTCACATAATTGCTTGACCTCTAGCTGATATTATTGCAATCATGCTAAACCAAACAGACTAGTAACTAGCGATGCTAGAGTCTCTGCTGTAAATGTCTTTATTTGTCACATAGACTTCACAGCACAGTAAAATTTGTTTCTTTGCATGTCCTATCTTAGAAAGTTGGGGTCAGAGTGCCAGGTCAGCTATGACACAGCGCCCCTGGAGCAGAAAGGGTTAAGGGTCTTGCTCAAGGACCCAACAGTGGCAGACTAGTGTTAGTGGGGCTTAAACCCAGGTCTTCCTGGTCCTGGTATCAGCTGAGTTTCAGTGTTACATCAGTGTGACACAATTTTTGCCTTCTTACAGCGAATAACACAAGTACACCAACTAAACATGTCACATATATTTTAGCATAAACTCATTTAATGTGTTTTTGGGTGGAGTTTCCTTTGTAAACATAAGAACGGCATTTGCAGAGGATGGACTGAATATCCTCATTGCTTTTCAAAGGGCCCCTGTCATTAGGGAGGGATTCTACACTGATGCTTATTTAGGCAATAGAAATCCTTTGATGGTACATGTGTGGAACAACTGCATAAATCTTAAAGGAGACCAAACCCCGGGGCTACATGTTTTACCCTCTTGAATGGATCCACTCAAGTTTAGCCAAGCAGCGTCTGTATTTATTCCTCTAGGAGGAGGGACCACACAGTGTGATTTTTAGCTGTTTTTATTTCCTCTAGTTTTTCACTGATTTGTTTGCTTTCCACCAAGACAACAGGACATTATAAAAGAAAATGACAAAGTGACATAGACAAATAAATGAAAGTTTGAACAAAAGAGAAAGAGAGAGAGAGAGAGAGAGAGAGAGAGAGAGAGAGCATACTGTATATGGACCTACCTTTAAACTCACAGCCCAGAAGCTCCAGTCTCAGCCCTGTGCCGGCTGGTGTACCTCTGTCTGGATAAACTCGAATAAAGCGTGTCAAGATGGGCTCCACTGTCCGCAATACTGGTGTATCGTAGTTCATATTCCCCTCGAATAGCTGCACAAGGACAGAGGGAAAGAGCAAACGAAGAGACATTATAATAGAGTATAGGTGTGAATTCATCCATACATTTCTTTATCGCTGTGATAGCAGTGAAACAGGACTGTGAATAAAACAATCAAAATCTTTAATCCAGTCTGAGATTGACATCTGTAGTGAACCTTAAAGCAAAAGCCAGGTAGCTACCAACACAGTGGGGTGTCTCGCTCCAGAAAATCTCCCTTCACCTTTTATTGAAGGTTTAGCAGACTCCTTCTCCACAGTGGAATACCATAAGGGATTGAGAAGCAGTGGAAGAGAATTAAAAAGATGGAGAGACGCAAGCTCAGATAATAACAAAGGTCTACAACGGTTACGCCATGAAAGTGAATTAATAGGCTTCACTGTTAACTTTTCCTGTCTCCTTCAAGCTCGGCTAGAAGGACAGAGTAAAGATGTGAGAGAAAATAGAAAGAGGTACTGTATAACTAGGACTTTTAAATCAGCGACACGGGCCCCTGTGCATGATCTCTGCCGGTGTATTCTGACAGGCGTGAGATGTTTCTTCTCTTCGTTCTTTGCTAAGGCAGCGGGGCTGAACAGCATGCATACCAATGAGGCAGGGACACATTTACAGTCAACAGCTGCAAATCCTCCTTCCTCATCATTTTCCCCCTATCCATCCTACATACTAGAACTGCAATGCCTTTTATGCAAGAGTCTACAGTGGAGGAAAATTTGAAGCCAATTTATGTCAGAGTAGCATTATGTATTTCTCTTTTATATTTTTATCCTGTGGAGTCAGTGGTCTGATTCGAATAATTTAAAACATAAAGAAGATTAAAAAAATGCATGGAAAAATCGGAAGAACGTCTTTAACCTTTTCAAATTTCGAGACAGTGGCTAGATGCTGCATTTTTCTCAGGGATAATATACAAAATATTAACTTTGAGAGTGCCAGTAATTTAAAGGGACCTTTTTATGTTAAAAAAGGACCTGCGTTACGTTAAAACTTGATACACTTTTTTATGTGCTAATGAGATGTAGAAGTAGTAGCCTAGTGGTTAAGTTAGTTGGACTGCTAATTGGAAGATCTCAGTTTTGATGCCAGCACCACCAAGTTGCCACTGCTGGGCCCCTGAGCAATACCCGTAACCTCCAGTTGCTCAGTTGTATAAGTGAAATAGGTGTAAATCGCTTTGGATAAGGGCGTCTACCAAATGCTAGAAACGTAAATGTAAAAGCTGAAAAATTATTTCAGCAATGGATTTAAAAATAACTTTAAAAAAGAAAGACAACAACAATAAATCTTAGTATAGCTAATTTAGTATCAGAGGAAGCAGTAAGCGGTATAACAGCACGGACATCTGGCTATTCCCAAATGAAAACACTGCATCACAACTTTCGAGATATTTAAATCTTCCAAAAGGTTTCAGTAAGTTGCATGCAAGATCATATATGATCATCGTAAGTTTTGATCATCACCAGAATAAATGACCAAATCCAAGCAGCTTCTCTTCTCACCTTGGGCTTGTTGCTGTTAGCCTCCATCACCATCTTCCAGTCGGAGCCGTTGTTGCTGTGGGCCAGACGAAATTTTTTCATAAAGACCTTGTTTTCACGGTGCTTTCCTCCCTGGATGATCAGTCCACGCATAAGTTTCTCCTGACCCAGGTCCACCTGCAGCCATTCGTCCATGTACGACTGCGGTTGGGAGAGTAGAGTCCATCCTGAGCGGCTGGTCAGTAATCGAGCGTTTTCTGGCACCCAACTACGGTCTGTGTGTGAGGAAACGGTAATCTGCTCATCAGTGATCAGGCCTGAGACCATTCCCAACATGCCTGAACATGGGTATTCTGTATTGGGATAAAAAAAGAAAAGGGGAAACCTTAGACACAGGTGGAAGCAAGCAATGAGGCACAAAAATCTTCTCAGCTGATGAAATGCGGACAGTTGAACCATGGAGACAGGATGTATTATTGGCTGTCTACAGCTGTCTCAGTGAGGTTCGGAGAGAAAATGTCTTGGATGGAGCTATGAATCGAGCAGAGAAAAGCATCCGGAGGGATGAGAAAGGAGGCAGCAACCAAAACAGAATTAAGAAACCTTGATACACAGATAAGCAATCAAGTCCCTTACATCCTCTTTTGTCTTTCATCTATCCTCTCTGCCTGGCTCTTTATTTTTTGACCCCCAACATATTAACTCACCCGCCTGTGCTGTTTGTCTCCAGGTATCTAATTAAAGCTCTCTTCTCCCCTGTAGCTTTTACCTTTTATATTTAAGCTTATAGTCATCATGCACCAGGTTTCTCTCCCCTCTTCTCCAACCCCTTTTCTTTTGTTGTTAGTATTCTTCTCTCATTTGGCTTCTCATAGTGGTTCAGTTGATCTATTTTTAGTTCAAATCAAAGTTATCATAATAATGATTCAATTCAGATAACAAAAGAGAAAAGCCTGAATAATCTTTTGATTATTTAATATTCAGTCTACAGATCATATTGTAAGGATTGAAAGCTAATGAGAGGTTCGGAAAAAAAGGTTATTTTACTTTAGCAGCTCAAAGGATCAGTTTAAAAGTTCCAGGTGAAATATCCACAGTGAATTATTGGGTAGAAACATTTTTTGAGTAGTTTAAATCTTTAAGGTATCCAAAGGTCTCTTTGTTCCACAAGAGTAAGTGGAATAAACGTAAAATAAATTACTTACAGTATTTCAGAATAGGGTGTATTTGTATTCGACGGAAAAATCTCTCTTAAAGACACATGGGCTCCATATGCATCAGTAAATATATAAGCTGTGCTTTAGAGCCACTCTAATCCTGCACAATATTATAATCTAAAATCAGTTCAGTTCCTGTGAAACCGAAAAACATCAGAAACACTTTGAGATGTGTCACAGATGGGCTTAATGCAGTGTGAAATACCAATGCTTCCTGTGCTGCGCTGGAACAGATAAACACGCTTCCCTGTGATTTTCGAATGTGCTCCACTGTGAGCTTCAAAAACTAAACAAATTGCACATGGAAATAAGTATATTATTTTGGAGAGAGTTAAAATCTTTAATTTACCTACAGAATCGAATAGCAGATAAAGAATAAATTAATCGTACAATAATCTGGCTTTTATAGATGCATAATTTACCATAAAGTACTTTTATTCATAGAACTTGCTCAATATATTCTTGAGGATAGATTTTGGCATATATATTTTTGCAAGAAATAATACTTTTTTTTTTTTAATGGGTTTTAGATGCTGGATTAGAGCAAGTACATTAACAATAATATACATTTTAAATTCACTTGATTTTAAATTGCAAAACAAGGCAAAATTTGACTCACACAGCCAAACATTCAGACTTACTCAAAATTTAAGCTAATTTTCATTAGCAGTCATTAAGGCTTTGGTTCCAGGCCGACCGTTAAAACATGACGCACATCTCCCAAAAATCCATTCCGGTCCAATCAAGATCTGAAAATGCTAGCGGTTTCTAATTTTGTGCAGTTGTGCATCAAAAGTTTAAGACAACGGTTATAGAGCATGACATCTGAAGCTAAGACTACCTCTTAATTGTTTCAAATTTAGAATTCAACATACGAGAAGGACAAAAAATTAACCCTTGTGTGGTGTTTGGGTCTGTGGGACACGATTATAAAGTTTTTTAAAGAGAAATTATTATTGGCCTTGGCATTGACCCTTTCCATGAAAAACATAAAATAGAACATATTTTCCAATGTATTTAAATATTAAATATTAATCATAAATTATGTCTATATTGCTTGTATGTGAGAGAAAGTAAGCATCTTTTGTTTATCAAGTGTTTTTCTATAAATTGTAAAGGGTTAGGGTTAAGGTTAGGGTTAGGGATCCACCAGACCCGCGAACATTGGCTAGGTAACCATAACACGAACACGATCATGAGGGTTAAAATAATAATAATATATATATATATATATATATATTACATATTATAAACAGATAATATTTAAATATACTGAACTTTTATATGATATATATGATATATATCCATACTTATTTCATATTTTATCATCCAGCTTCATTTAAGAATTTATATAAACTACAATCTAACAATCAATCTGTTTTCCAGAAATTTTTCAACTTATTAAAGTTCGATAAATTAGTAAATTAGATAGTTCAGTCCATTTTACGGTGCTGAACAAACCCTTTTGAAAACTGACTCCTGTAGAAACGTCAGTAAAATTACTTTTAAATGTGTAATTTAAAAGGTTTTTGACAAACTGTGTGTACTTGCACTCGTGTGTAAGAGTGTGTATGTATTTGTCATTGCGTGTATTGACTGTCCGGACGCACTGATTGTGTTGGGTGTGTAGAAAAGGGTGTGTCAAGCACAGATGGCCTTATTTACAAACCAAAGGGGGAAGTTTATTAAGAGCTGTGTCAATGTGGAACGTCTGTATCAGATGACATTTACTGAACATGCTCATCAGCACACCACAGTCTGCTTCTGCGTATCAAAACACACATCTGGGGTTATAAACCATGACAACCCTGCCTGGATCACATGTTTAGTTTTCCTGTGCAGGGCTTTCAACCATCATGAGTGAATTATAGAGTAAAGTGTATTGAGACCAGAAAAAAATTCCCCAGAACGGTATATCCAGGCAGAATACTGGGCTGAAGACAGACAGGAGAGCAAAGGGGTTTAATGACAGTGTAACAAGATCGTTAACTTACAGAAACAATCAAATAATACAAAATTCTTGGAACAACAAAATGGCAGGCATAAACAAACTCGACACAGATTTGAAGGGGTAATTCAAATAGAGCAATCAGAGGCAACCAAAATGAGAAAATTATACTAAAAACTGGAAGAGTAATGCAAGAAACAGAAAGAGACGTCTTGTTGAATCTCTGTTCCCAGTTTAATCCTGTGTGTACTTCTCTGATAGATTCTTTGACCAGCGTTTGGGTCGTCTAGGCCCCCATCTATGACTCCCACACAAACCACATTGCACCGAGCCCTTATGCCTCTTCCTGCAGGTGTTGAGACTACGGGAAGGTGGACCTACATCATTCCTTCATGCTGTGCCTGGCCAGGACCTGCAGGCAAAGACTTGGCCACCAAGCGCTTACTTGCGTACCTCAACCCCAGGCCTGGCTCCAGGTTGAAGGCCCTGGTAACGCTAATCTGGGCAGTGTAACTACCTTTGACTTTTATCTATAAGTCTGACCCATCACCTAGAAACTGTTTGCTTTGGAGGACAACATGGCTCCTAAGGTCATTTGGGTACTCAAACCTCTCCACCACGATGATTCACTTGGAAACATCTCAATCAATATAAAGGCATGCTACTTATTTACACATTCTAAGCTTTTTTTAACATTATTGTTTGATTTTTCAGAGGTTTTTACACACCCAGCTGTCTAAGATGGCCGCATCATCATAAGAAACCTGCAGCACCCTGATATCATTACAAGAAAGCCTAAGGTCTTGTGATGTGTTTAAATGTTATCCCACCCAAACATGGCTGCCACAGCTGGGCTCTGGCATGTCATCAAACACACACATATGTACATACACACACACATGCAGCCAATACTTAATTTTACCCTAGTGTAAACAGAGGATAAAAATAGAGGAGGTGAATGCAGGATGTATGTAAGATTGTACACACACCTTGTTTTAGAATGGCTTCAAATTAAAACCATGCTGAAGGTGGAGCCATGCCAAAACATGCAGATGAGCATGTAAATGAGAGCCGAGCCAGCTGGGGCTGTGTGATTGGTGACTGGGGAGCCATGCATTCATAATAAGAATGTAAGTGGTGGAAAGGCTGAATATTTGGGGAGGGTTAGTGGGTTCAAAAGGGAGAAAGCACTAGTGAGAATGCTAGACTCTCTAACGGGAAAGTAACCATGACTACTATGGATGCCACTCATTTCAAATGACCAACGTATAAACATTTTGACTACGTAATCATCTTTAGCACAGGCAGCTCATCTATACTGCAGAAGCAACCTATTTATCCTCCGGGTTACTTTTTACTTTTTCACAAATCTCTTAGTGCCACGAATAAACACTTCTCCTCACACGTGCCAGGAACGTACAAGAAATGTAAACAGTGTGGATGAGAGATTTATAGAGCTTTAGAAGAGCATATGCACCAGGCATGGCTTCTGTCTTGGAATTCTAATCTGATTTAAAATGTCATGTATAAACAATGTGTTTGACAAAACACAGCTGCTGAAAAAAAATCCATAGGATTTGAGCTTGGAACTATTCCACAGCCCTGACACCCACCTGAGATCTTACAGCCGTACACTTCGAAACGCAAAGCAATGCCTGTCTCCCAGGTGTAGGGTCGGATCCGGACGAAACGTGTCAGCGTGGGTTTGGGCAGCAAGGTCTTCGCGACATCTGTGGGGTTGGTGTTGCCCAGGAAAACCTGCCAGAAAAACAACAAATCCCACATTAATTATTAACACACACTTTCTGGAGAGGATTAGTCCTGGATAGTCCTCAGAAGCCTGGATCTACTCTAGCTGTCTATATTATAATGCAGTAGACTTAGAGATGATGCAGTGGATGTGATAAAAAATGCTAGAAACTGTTTTCAATGTGGTAATTATACAGTATAAAAACAGTCACAAAATGAAACAAACAACTTTCTTAATCTTTATCTAACAAAGGGATGCTGGACAAATATGTTGATTGCAAAAGTGTTTAATATTGTTTTCCATTCATGCTTTTACAAAAGATTTTAAGTTTATTTAACCATATGACAGGCAGCATTTTTATATAAAAAAAGTTTTAACTACCATTAAAGAAGAATGTCAAATATTTTGGGGTTTACACTAACGGTTCTATTCTATTATATTTGTGTTGATTTATTTTATATTAATAACAGCAGCTGTATTAATCGTTTCAGCTGCGAGGCAAATCACAATTTTTTACCAGGGGGGTAAATTATTGTTACAATCTGTAGTTACTTGTATGACTTGTATGGCAGACAAAATACTAATAACAAAACGTAAAAAAAATTTAACAATAATTTGGTCTTTAGTTTTAGCAAACCATTTTCTAGATCACTTCCCAAAACATTATTTCTGGAGCGTTAAAATCTATTTAAATACTGTTAAATTTATCATAAAACATTCTAAGTAACCAGTTTAAATATAGAAGTATGACTTATCCAAGAATGTTAGAAAATTTAGTTGCCTTTTTTATCCCCATCCCGAGGCATCCAGATATTATGCCAGCACTGGTAGACCTTCAGTGAGAACAGGGCCAACCCTGCGAATATCCTGAGGCATCCAAAGATTCACGACTCTATTTGGCTTATGCCTTTAAAAGATTTCTGACTGTAAGTGATTATAGAAAGGACACTGCTTTTATAATCACACTATCCTGTGGTTAAAATAAAATAATTTATAACATACACTCTTTGGTAAAGTGTCACCCAAAGAGGATGGAGGTCATCCTTTTGAGTCTGGTTCCTCTCAAGGTTTCTTCCATGTACCATCTAAGGGAGTTTTTCCTTGCCAGAGTCACCCCAGGCTTGCTCACTAGGAATGTTTTTAGAGATGTTTTTGATAACTTTTTGGGTTCTTTTTCTTACTTATGTTCTGTAAAGCTGCTTTGAGACAATATCCATTGTTAAATAGGCTTTCGAAAAAAAACCCCACTTAAATTCGTCTATTGAACTGATGTTATTATTTTTTTAGTTGGTTATTTATTTAGTGATGCAAATTGTTTATTTTCTGGTTCTACTGATTTTCAAGCTAAAAGAAATAAATTTATTTCTACCTCCAGTGTTGTTTTGATTGGCAGCCGGTAGGCGAGAAAAGAATGAAAGTGACTGTTTGCACAAAAGCTTGTGAATGCGGCAACAATATTAAATTTTGCAAAGCTTTAAAATCAGTGCTGGTTATGAATTCAGCTCCTGAAATAACTGGCTGTGAAGAGATACGGAGGCTTCATTCATTTAGCCACCAGAGGCTCAAACGCCGCAGTGAGCCTCTGTTCCAATTATGGTTCTGTCCATGTGGTCACTGTGCTAAGTAAGGCCCATTTAGTGGCTTTGTCAGATCTAGTTTAAAGTGACAGCCGAAAGTAAGTTTAGCGGGGAGGGAAATCCTGCATGCCAGAGGAACGGAAAAAGGTTTGAGAAGAACAAAAATATTAAGTTCTTTCAAAACCTTATTAGAGTTTTCATATCATATTATACTCTAATCCTTTACAGTAGAGTGTAAAACTGTATATAGAACAACACAGCGGTACTTAATGGATCATATAACAGAAGATGCTTAGGGCTTGAATAGTTTCTATTTTTACCCAGCCGCCTAAAGGCAATGTATCCATAGAAATTTTGCAAAAAAATTAAGCCCTGAGCCTATTTACGCAGCCACGTCATAGAGACTTGAGTGCTTCTGAGCTTTTAGCATGTTGTTGTTTGGCTGAGATGATAATATGAGGTCAGAGACGATGTGGTTGCATGATCCACCTCCTTATGTTTAATCGATTATCTGATAATGTGCTTAGATGTATTTAAAGATGTCTTATTCACTGAGATCGTAGTACCTGTAGTCTGTGTACCTGCACTTATTCCCCATTCTCACTGCCAATTCATGGCTCTAGGCCTGGGTGCAGATAGCCAAAAGTGTGTAAAGTGTCTGGGGCAGAGAACAACGCAAGACTCTTGCTTTATATGTCATGCTGAAGCTTCATCCGACTCACTAAGTATTAAAAGCCTTTTTTTCGGAGGGTAAGCGGCAACCACAGGGGCAAACTGCAACCTCAGCGGTCTGCAAATGGGCCCCTTTCTTACTGAAGCACTTTGGAGCATTCAAGAAAAAGAGAGAGAGAGAAAGAATGAGAGAAAAAGAAAGAGAGAGAGTAAAAGAGAGTAGGTTAGAGAGAAAAAGAGGGAGGGAGAGAGAGTCATAACAGTAGAGTAAAGGCTTTATAAAAGGGAACTGTGATTTTAATTGGAGCCAGGAAAAAAAATGGGGCCTTAGGGATTGCACACAAGAACACACACACACACACACACACACACACACACACACACACACACACACACACACACACACACACAAGCAACCCACACAATAGCCAATTAACTTGAGTCTATTTAAACAGCTTGATTGAAAACAAAAGAAGGATGAAAGTTGCACACCTTCACCTAATATCTGTTTGACCAGCACATCCTAACACAGAGTGAGGCTCAGCTGCTCAAACACAGAAATACACACTTTTCTTCAAGTCCTTGCAAACAAGAGCATCTGTTTATTAATTCTTTTGTTGTTCTTGATTTATTTTTTTTACCACGAATGTTGACATCACTCAACACTTACAAAAAGAAGAAAAAAAGAGCTGTAAATAAAACCCACCCTCAGTCTGTCTGGCTACTGTGGTTCTTTTGGACTTGTTTTTCATGTTGCGCTTGTAAATTTATTCAGTCTCAGAAAGCGTTAATGTTCCAAGCTGGGGGGGAATAACGCAGTCTGAGAGACGCGAGTAAGCAGGGTGGTCTTTATGGAGACGGCTACGTCATGGATACTTCAACAGATGAGTTCTGGGTTGGCAGCGATACTTACACTTAGGCATAAAATGATACTGTGAAGTCTACTCGGAATAAATATCTATATACCAGGCTGCACATGAGATGTGCAAAAATCATCAGCATCATTCAGATTGATAGTTTCGGGTGCACATTTTATATATAGCAATGACTTTCTGCTTGAAAAATGGAAAAACGCAATCTGAAGTAGAGAGGAACGAATCTGGATTCATCTTGGTTAAATAACCCGATTCTTTATATGACTCGCGATTCACGAATCCCACTTCTCTTTCACTCAGATCAGCTGAGTAAACACAAACTGAAAATTACACCATTTAGTCGTCTAAGTAGTTCTGTAGTTAGTTTAGGAACAGGTAGCTGATTAATTAGGTTAGGATTTTCCCTGCATGGTTAGAAACCTAAAAGATTTAAAATCACAGGAACTGATTTATCTGATCTGTGGGATTCCACAGATTCGTCAGATTCATTGCGTGTAGCAAAACAGACATATCCAAGGGAGTCAGTGTGTATGTGTGTGTATGTGAGAAATTTATAAGATTAATGAAATGGTGGATTCAGGGATTGCCTTAAAATAGGGATTTTTCTTAGGAGTGCCCTCTAGTGGAAGGACCATGGTGAAAACAGTCTCAAATGAATCAAAGGACTTCTGAGACTCGGAATTGTCTAGAAGGATCCGAATCCGTACATAAATTCAGATTTCTTGACTTAAATCTAAAGAGATTCGTTTTCTATATTAAGCTTTGCCTAAAATATCATTATATTGAAAAATATGAAAGTATTTTTTTCTCCAGCCCAAACGCATGATAAGAGTAATAAAAGTTATTTTTTTGTGGTTTAATTTAATGAATCACAATATAGATATAAATAGCCTAACTTATGTTTTGAGAAGCCTTTAAATAAAGCAAAATATATTTTATATTTAATGAATTTAAGATCATTATATCGAGATGCCTGCCTGTCTGGATGATATCAGCAAGTATATATAAGAACTGAATTATTATAAAGGGTAGTGTTATTGGAAAATATTTACTGAAAGGGTGATGTAATGTGGTCTAGTCAAATGTACATGTTGCCACTATCCTGATGCTGATATTTTTATTATGAGCAAGAGTTTTTTATTCCTTTTATACCACAGCAATTTGCCAATAATACCAATTATTTTACTTCAAACTGTATTTAATCATCTGTTTATAGCTATAGTCAAAGTTGTAAACTCCTGTTTTTACTTATGTTCTAACAGCTATAAACAGTCAGCGCTACACCAGCATGTATTTTTCTCTTTCTTTTGAAGATAATAAGGGGAAAAAAAGACACTTTTTTGTCATGCTACAGAGAAACAGTAAAAAAAATCTCGTAAAGCCTCAAAAGAACAGCTTTACTTATGACTGTGAGAAACACTGTTCTAATAAGAAAGCGTTTACACATAAACTGTGCAGGAACTGCTTTTATTTAAAAATAAATCAACAGCTCCTGACCAATCAGAATCAAGAATTTAAGAACATTGTTGAAAAAATGTAGGAGTCAATAAACAGCTACTACCTTTTGTTTAGAGCCCTCCTTCAGTGTGATCCAGTCTTCCCCGTTGGAGCTCACATCCACTTTGTAGGACTTCACATAGTACTTTTTATTGGTCTCCTGTGAAATGGCGCCCTGCGTCCCGATGGCTGAGACGAAGCGCAGGAATCCCAGATCAACCTAAGTAAAGAACGAGCGAGCCGTACAGTTAACATCATGCTAGTATAGAAAAAGACTACAGTAAGGCATGTCTAACCTGATTTATCCATGACTAAGTACAAGACCTTAAAAAAATATGATCGAGTTAATGAAACTGAGTTTATTAAACGGGTGAAGATGGTGACGATTTAATTTCCTGTGATAAGACACAGGAGCTTATTGGATAACTGGAGGATATGACACTTGTCTAAGTGACTGAAACAGTAAAATGCATAAAAGAGGAGAGATTTTGAGATGTGTGCTGTATGAAAATATGAATGCGTCATAAATGAATTATGAGCTGTTATCGTTAGTGAGGAAAGACAGAGAGAGTAAAGAATGGAGAGAGAGAGAGAGAGAGAGAGAGAGCGAGAGAGAGAGAGACAAACACAGAGACAAAAAATACAGGGAGAGTCTGAGTTGCAGACTTTGCAGTTTTTCAGATTTAAGACTGGGCAAACATAAGCACGCCTGTTAAATTATTGACACAGTCAGATTCTGGCTTCATATGTGCTTCACAATATTACAGTATATACAATTATAACCATAAAAAACACATCCTGTCTCACGTGTCCTGTCCTGTCTGACAACAGGGTTTAAAGTGATTATTGAGTATGTTGCAGCCAGGGAGGATGTAGCCACCTTTTGGGATTGTTTCAAAGCAGCTTCACAGAATCACCTCAGTAAAGACATCATTAAACACTCATTGAAACACTCAATTTGATTAATATATATAAATTAAGAGTCCCCAACTGAACAAGCCAGAGGCGACAGTGGCAAGGAACCCAAACTTAATCGGTGACAAAATGGAAAAAACTTGGAAAAACCAGGCTCAGTCCCATTGAAGTTATAAATATATCCTTTTTTAAGATAGTGTGTTCATTTTTTAATAGTTACAGACTAAAAAAAATATTAAATATCAAAATACACAGTTGGGCTAAGTTCTCTATACTATATAACTCCGTTCAGTGTCCACCTGGGTTGACGTCATGCCCCACTGCCGCTTATTCAATGTCGACTCTCGTCAACAGGTAAAAATCTCATCTATCCGCTTACATGGCAGATGCTAATACACATATCCGATTCATATCTGATTTATTTCCACATACGAATGAGGCCTAAAACCGATCTGAAAATATCAGAATCCATGTTTTTCTGCTTACACGGCCATATCCCATAGAGAAAAAACTTTGGAATTGGGTCACTTAATACATGCGGTGTAACTGCGAAGAAATTTAGTAGCTCAGGTGTGAAGGTGTTGGACCGTTGAACTAAAGATTGTCGATTAACAGACTATGGATGCACAAGTCCTCAATCATCAACTGCTTAGCTGAATTACAAATAACAGATAAAAGTAAATCACTCTGGATAATCAAGTATATAAAAATAATTAAGTCAACCCCATCATTGAGTTTTAAATGAACATTAAAACATTTACAACATTTGGTCGACGCCCTGATCTGGGACAACTTATTTGTACAACTGAGCAGTTAAAAGGTTAAGGGCCATGCTCAGGGGCCCAGCAGGGGCAGTTGTGCTGGGAATCGACCACTAATCTTCTGGTCGGCAGTCCACCACCCTAACCACTGTGCTACCATTTCCCCAACCGAAAGCTTCCAGTACTTTCTGAAAACCTGTTTCAAACATCAGACTGATGGAAGTGCTTTAGTTTCCACACAGCAGCCATGGTAACTGAACATTAATATCTTGGCTGCGTTTAAGCAGAACATTGCTGGCTGTTTTTCTTGACATGGCCTTCATTTCATATTAACCATTCATTCTACTGTAACTTTGGAGAAATCCGGCCTAAGAACAAAAACAGACAGACGTGCACAGTGTCAGGATCACTTTTTTATGTCTGATCTAACAGGATACGATGTATATTAAAAAAAAATTGAGCCAGACCAACATTTGCTGGTGACATAGAGCACAAATAGCTTTTAATAAAATCTGCATTCTTTTCTATTGCATGAATGTAGTATATATAATCCTCTGGTTTAGAGCAATTATTTGTTAATAAAATGCATTAAAATACACACATGGGTTATGAATTGTCTACATTTATTTATTCCTATTTATCCAGAGCGACTTAAATTTATCTCTGTTATACAGCTGAGCAATTGGGGGTTAAGGGCCTTGCTCAGGGGCCCAGCAGTGGTAACTTGGTGGTGCTGGGAATCGAAGCTGAATCCTTCAATTAGCATTCCGACACCTTAACCACTAAGCTACCACTTTCCCCACTTTTGTCTATTGGAGAAGATACGCTTTATATTCCTATAAAATAAGCAGGGATAATAGAGGCATTAAGTACATTTTGTAAAGGTTTTGTAAAGCTACATAAATTCCGCACTTAAAGGAAACAGACATCTATTAACACTCTTGACTAGTGCAGAGGCCTTGAATAAGAGCTGATCAATAAAGACTAATATTAATCAACGTTTTTTTTTATTTATTATCTATAATATTACTTTATTATTAATTGAAGTTGCAAGAATTAAAACAAGAACAAGAAAAAAATCTGGGACAGATTGATTTCCCAATATCACATTGGGTTCCATGGCTATACAGAGAGCAGCATTAGCACAGCTGGAAAGCCCTAATTAACTAACACACTATCTCCCAGATGTTGACATGTCTGCACAGGAAGCCTTCCAGTAGACCACCACAGCGCCCTATAAGGACAGTGGCATGTACTGCGAATTTTCCTTGACCCAGACTTTTTCATAGAGAACACCATGACCACACAAGTATGTCTATATCTGGACATGCAGTCTGGGAAACGTCGGGTCAGACTGCCACCGAGTAAAAGCATCAATCATTGGTGAAAGGGTGTTTTGTAAAACAGAGAGGATTTATAGGCAGAATTTGGAATTGCTAGCAGCTATAGCCATTGTGTGATATTAGCTGATGCAATCAGGCCAGCTGACACAATTCAGGGTGTGAGTATAATATTAGAGCACAGACTATTTAACTAAACCCAGAAAAAGAGTTCAAATCAAATAAAAAACGAAGCATGCCATTGCCATCTGTAAGAGCAAAAGCCTCATGAGTTTATGAGCGTACATATGATTTATAGTGTTTCCATTGCTATGCTTTCATCGCCCTGTGATTTAGTGATTTTATTTTCCATTACCCTGCATACTCATTTTAAAGTATCGAATCAGAAACGAGTAATAAAAATGGCAAATATTAGAACCCCTTAATTTGCAAATAAAGCTTTTATGCTCGTTTGAGGTGGTCTTTGACTTTAGAACGAAAAAGTTCTAAAGCCAATAAAGGAAAATAGAAATGCATTTGGCGGATAAATTCTGATGTAGCGAATATTAAACCCACTTGACAAATTTACGTTTTCGCTAACAGTCTTTCCGATTCCTTTATAACAAAATGGCTGCTATGTTGTTTGCAAGCTGCACTGTTTGGATTTCTTTACTTGCACAATGGCTATTAATTGGTCTTATTGTGCTTGTGTTGTTAAATTTGTAAACATTCAACTCATGTGACTAATCAGTTGTTCCTGTGCCTTGTTTATATATATATATATATTATATATATATATATATATATATATATTATATATATATATATATATATATATATATATTATTTATTTTTTGCAAACTTAAAAAAAATGTTCACATTAACATGGAAACCCAGCACATATTTGCTCTGTGAGGAAAAAAAAATCCTGCTTTACTTGTTAATTTTCTACTAAGAGAGCATGCAAAATCAAATAGGCTGGAGATCTTTTTGCCAGATCATTCAAATGGCTGATTATGGATCAGTTCAGCTTTTTATATCCAAATGACCACAGTTAGACAGCTGGAAAAAGTATCTAAGGTCAGACGCCACATTCTTAGACAGGAAAATTACATTAGGGAATTCCTATTGAATGTGTAATATACGTCAAGACTAACTCAGGATTAATTTGTGTCTAGAACGCATGCTTTATATGGCTTATCCAATACAGACTCTGATCTGGAATCAGATGTTTTTCGTGTTATATTCTGAACGTGTGTACATTCTCTATGATGTAAGGACACAATCTGGAACAGACTGAGTTCTTAAAAGCTGCATCTGCTTCCAAAAGCGGAATAACAGAAACTGCAGTCGTTATACTGCTAAATAAAAACCAAAAAATGGGAACAGAATTAGCCTGGGTTTTGCTTTGTAGCCTGCCATTTAGGTCTAGTGTGCAATTAGATTAACAAGGAGAGTGTGTTTTCACCACATTGGATGAAAAGGGTGTGTGTGTGTGTATGTGGAGAGGAATGTGTGTGCCCGTATTTGATTAGACTACTCCGGTGGTGGTGGTTGTTAGCCGAAGCTGTAATCCTTTCTTAACCCTGTGTTATACTTATTTCATTTTATCATGACCTCATCACATATCATTTCTTCTCCATAGAGAGTGTGTGGCATTAGGAGTGTGTGTCTAAGTGCTCCTGCAGGTCACGTCTGCCGTAGTGGTTAATTTGGCGAATTGTTACTTTTCTTTTAATAAGGCAAGTGTCATTTACTGATAAAGCTTCTTATAAATGACATAGAGGAAAACGAGCAGCTTGTGTAAATGCATAATTATATTTGGATTTTCTTTTTTTCCCCCTATAGTTTAATCCACCTTATTTGCATCATATGCGCTACAGTAACTCTGCGGTAATAACAAACTACAGCATAGATTGTCAGAATAATCACAGATTGTTCTATGTGTCTTTCTCTACAAATACATCTGGAACGAATCAAAGAGCAGGGCAACAAAATGCCTTAGCAAAGCAAACACAAACCTGGCCTGGCAGCTACTACAGGGCGAAGATCGGTTCATTCATCAAGCCGTGCTTCTCCTTTTCTCGCTTCAACTGTTACCACCTGGCTGTCATGACAGACTGCTCTAAAATTCCATTAACTACAGGTATAATTAATTTCCCCTTTCATGAAAATTGTATTAGTGCGCACTGCAAGACCAATAGGCTATTTCGTTCGTCAGTAAATCTACCTGCCGAAATTAGCCCCTGTTATTTTTAACTCGCTTCCGCTTCTTTTTAATGCTGTTAAATTATACATATTTTTCAGTGAGATGATCATCTCTTTCTGACACAATAAAGAATGACGAGATTCCGGTTAATAGGCTGGATGTTATGCACACATGTGGCATATGAGAATAAAAAAGGAATACTAATTAAAATGATCTTTACTTTCCAGAGAAGTGTGGTTCAATGGGCAGTAGCTACACTGTTATTTCTAGCGATTAGCTGAAATATGATCTCATGCGTTAATATTGTGATGTTTAGGCATTATCTTTTTGGAGAAATGTTTTTGGCTCACTGAACACTATTACAGGGTTCATGCTCAGATTTTACTTGCTTCGCTACCCAAGCACAATTGCTGAATAACCGAGCAGTCTGGAAGCTCTTGATATAAGCGGTATAAGCACTGTGATCCTTCTTTTTTTGTATTACTGATATCACTGGTATTATCAGATTCCAGTGTCCCTGTCTGGATCAGAAACCTGTGTCATTGTCATTCCTAAAACCTTCTGAAGCCACTAATCTGGTTAAAAGACTACAACCGACTTGCTTTTTTATGAAAAGACAGAGTAGGGAGATGTATATTACTGTAGCAACAGAACTTCTATTTATTAGTATTTCGTAAATAAATGTAAAATAGATGCCTTAAAAGCTCAGTCAGTTTTTGGGTATTTTTTACTATTATTATTAATAGGAGAAATGAAAGAAAAGATAGATAGGAATTCGGGACCGTAAAGGACCTGCATCCGAATCAAACCCGGTCAGCGGAGCGCAACCGTGCAAGTGGGTGTCGGAGCCTTAACCGTAATTGTACCTTATTGTAAAGGTTACATCATGGTGATTCATTGATCTTTATTATAAAATCTTAGTCACATGACATACTGGCTTAAAAATCATACATGACCCATAAAGATTTTTAGGCGCTTACTGAAGCTAGCCACCGACACCTATGGAAGTGGTAGTCTAGTGGTAGACTAGTATTAGAATACTAGTCTACCACTAGACTAGATTAGAATGCTAGTAGAAAACTAGTAGAATAGTAATTGTGATTATATATATATATACATATATACATAACCGTTACTGTACCTTATTGTAAAGGTTACATCAATTCATTACCAGTAATGACTACAACACTAACCCATCAGCTAAGAGTAACAAAATGTGACTAGCAAAGGTGTGATGCTAGCAGGGTGATTCAGTCTGACACCAGCACCGCAGGCTTTATCATCAGAGGTTCCTATTTTAATTATAAGTACATTGTGTAATTACTCACGAGCTGGCATAAGGACAGCTTCTGGCTAAAAATAGAAGCAGCTTTAATTGATGAGTAAAAAGTGATAACGGACGTAGCAGCGCTCAGATGACTGCGTCAAAGCCCATTTGCATGGAAGAAAGAAAAACAGGATACAGTCAACTAAGAGTCGTACACTCGTTTCTACCCTTTCTCTCTCCAGCCATTTCAAGATAAATGCGTGCTTAACGGCCTGCAAGGAATGTGTTCTTCGAGGGAAGTCTGTAATTAGTGTCTGTTTCAGTGGCCATTTCTGGAATTTGTTCCTTTTTTAAACAAAAAAAAGTCCAGGACTTAGGATGATGGCATAATGGCTGGGTAGAAGGGTCACTCAGTCATCATTTCCATCTCTGGACCCGGCACTTTCTTTCCACAGTTCCATTAATTAAGCAGTGCTGGTTTCCTGATGGTAACTGTGTCCCGGTTTGCAATTTACTTCAGGAGAATATGAGAAGCCTATGTCAAAACATGGGCCTCCCTTCTTTTCAGTGCACTTTCCTCTTCCTGATTTGATTCTGATCACCCAGCATTCTCCAGCAGAGCTTTAAAAAGTCTCTTATGCCTTACTTAGATATAATAGCGGCTAAAAAAGATTACAACATTATGCAATTTTTCCTTTTTTTTCTCAGCATTCACATTAACACAAGATACTCTAATGTTTGTGTCACACATTTTAAACCCTTATATGGTAATAAATGCAGTGGCGGGCTGTTAGAATTAGCATAGCCTTTTCTGCTGGCCCTATAGAGAAATAAAATTCTATAAACAATGTTTTTTTCATGATTATTTAGTTATAATTTTAATTAGTGTAATGTCCCAAAAATTAGTTTTATTGAGGGCAGAACAGTGGCTTAATGGTTAGTACTGTTGCTTAACAGATAGTCCCAGGTTCGTATCTCAATCAGGGGTCTTAATGTGTGGAGTTTGCAAGTTCTCCCTGGGCTTGTGTGGGTTCACTTTGGTTTGTCTGTATGTGGCTCTGTCCAGGATAAATGGATTGCTGGATAGTTTTATTGAAGTTGAAGTGAAATATTTTATATTAAAATGGTCTGGGGCAGCATTACAGACAGTGTATCAGCGACAGAATTATTAACCAATAAAGTTTTGATCTTTAGTGACAAGCCCGCCCTCTGGGTCTAGCGACGAAACCCAGTGCCTCTGTCAGCGTTTATCGGGAATTTCTAAGGTATAAAATTGAAACTCAATAACAAATGGCTACAGTCAGATTTTGTTGCACATCTAGGCGCACTTTTGCAGATCAAGAGAAAAAATTGCAAAGTGCTTTGTGTGGCACAACAAACTATTTTGGTGTTAATTTATTGTTTATATGATCAAAGGGACATGGAATAAATCTGGCTTTAAGAGTTTGCTTCACTGAGGCAGCTCTTAACCACCAAGACTCAGAGCGCCATATAATGTCAGTTGTGCGTAATATGCGCATTATAAGCACATGGCTGTAACCGAGATGTGCAAGATGTGTGTATGTAGTTTAAATTCCCTGACTAAAACTTCACGGTACGCCGCCGAATAAATACATTAGTCTCTTTGAGTATTAGATTTAGGTTTTAATTGGTAGCATCTAACAGATGATGAAAGAACAGTCAGTAATACAACTGCTCATTAATTTCTACCAGCATCTGTAGCCTTTAATCAGTAAGGTTGTGTTCTTCACATTCCGTGACACATATTGCTTCTGATGATCAAATCACTCATGAAAACAGATGTGTATCATAAACATAAGTTAACTGCCAGGCAATCACATATCTAGCTTATATATGCTAATATGAAGATATATATAAGGACAGGGATTGTTAAAATTTTTGATTAGCGAAATTAAACATGCTATTTACTCTGTAAAAACTCCGTCTTAACATTAGGAGCTTGGCACTGGAGAAGCTTTTATGTATTGACAGTTGACTTTTTCCCAGATAAAGTGCATTATTCATGCTCTCACTTTGATCAATGGAGACTGTCAGATCGAACTAGTTGGACTTAAGATCTCAGACTTCTTTTGCACCCGTACTCAGGTCTTTGCTTTGGAAGGAATATTTGCTGCTTGAAAAAAACAATTTCTCATTACTCTGCATTCTCCAGGGGCGGAAAATTGTCTTTCACGGCGCTTTGTGAAACGGTTCTTTGGTTTTTGTAATGTAGTATGTCAAAGACTCTCAAAAAGGACAAACTTTTCCCTGGGAGGATCTCAATGTTCTACACAGATGCAGGTGGCTCCTTGGTTTCCGTCATGCTTTATTAAAATAAATCCCCATTAAAATAAATAACTCATCAATTTTGGTATCGAAAAATATCTGAACACACACATGTTCAAAGTCTGTGCTTTTGGTGTACAGCATGTGGAGGGAAGCAGACTATAAAATAACCTTAAAATTTGAACATAGTAAAATAAACACAGATGCAAATATCCTAATGTACCTTTCGTTAATTAAATGGAAATATGCTGAAAATAGTTCTGCCAAAAAAACCCTGAAATAAACAATGAACTGCGGATATAAGTGAGGGGATGTAAAGCAGAAAGAAGTGGGTGATTTGTGCATGCCGGGCAAATTGTACTATTAAAAGGCGAGAGATTATTGTGGCTCACCAGTAAGCTTAATGAAGGCGTAATGAAGAATTCATCTCCCTTAATAAGGCTTATAATTAAACTACTTCATGAGTGTAAGTTGGAAAGAAAGAGAGAGAGAGAGAGAGAGAGAGAGAGAGAGAGAGAGAGAGAGAGAAGGAAAAATACGACAAAGGGGAGGGATTTCTTTAAATTATAAATCACTCAACCTCACTCACTCTCAGTAGTGTTCCAGCTTTGTTCCCTTGGAAACAGATGTACAGGGCAAAACTTTGACATCTGATTGGCCAAGAGGATGTAGCATGGGAATATCAGATCAGGGGCTTGAAACAGAATACGTTTGATTTGCCTGAAATTTTTCTTCCAACATGCACCTCTTCTAATCAATACTCTTCAGAGGATTTGAAACGGAGGCTGGATTTTGCCTCTCGTGCTCGACGGGAGACAGTCCATTTAGATTTTCATTAAAATGTGAAATGACTAAACAAGTTCCAGTAAGTAGAGAGTGCTGCTTAATTACACTAGATAAAATATGAAATGGCAAGTGTGAAACGGTGTGGAACCGAGACGCTGATTGAAATAGGCAGCCGTTTTTATTTTCGCCTCTATTTTTCTCTCACAGCTAGGCTTTAATGAAACCCATTTATAGCCAATGTAGAGAATAAATTGTTTGACATTTCGGATCTCCTCTGCAGTTAGATACATTTCATATCCTAGTGGCTGTAAAGTTAAAAGTCTAATGTTTAGCATAACACTGTGAACCGACCACAAATGCATGCTTTAATTAGACCAATATTTAGACCTCTTAGTTATGGTCTTTAAAATAAGCAGAGTCAATTATTGATTGCCTTTCAGACAACATCTTAGGAGAATGGTTGTCTAAAGTGTAGTCCATTTTGTAAGACTGAAGCCCCAATCAATGCCATATTGAAAGGATCCAATAAACCACAAGTCTAAGGAGTCTTTCAAGGCAGACGGTTTTAATAGGAGAAGAACCAGGAAGATGGACAGCTAGTGATAGGAAAGGGGAATAAGTGGAAACAGAGAGACTACAGACAATCCTCTTCTTGTACCCTCGAGGCTCTTCCTCTCTTTACTTTTCTCTGCCTATATCATATGAAAGAATTTCCCTTCTTAGCTTGGTGGCCTCAAGACACAGCTTTTGCCTTACAGAGAGCAGTTAAAAGCCTCTTCCTGAATCAGAAGCAGCCTAAACCACCATGGTTCCATCTCGTTGCTGCACCAGGAGCCCCTTCTATTAATTTAATTAGTATGCACGCTAGAACACAAGGCCTCCAGGACAGTATTTTGATAGCAATAAGAAAAAGATTTTTATGGACTGTTTGTGGACCTCCCCCAGCACATAGTTGACTGGGGGCTGACTCGGATATTAGCCCCCTGAGGAACAAGGCCTAAAACTTTCCAGATGAGTAAAAATTGTAAAAAGAATAAGTGTAGGTTTTGATAATGCAAAACTAAAACTTGCAAAAACAAAGTATGAACCCTGTATATCACAATACAAAACATTTTCATTGTAAATGTACTTTAGAAAAGGCTTGCTGCGCGTTATAGAAAGTACATCCTGTTCTAGATTAAATCCATACTGAATTTAGACCCTAGCAGATGGTGTGTGTCGTGTATGCACTGTAGTGGTTAGAGTAATACCGAGCCTGAGGATCATCATGTAGCCTTTAAGGATTTAGAGGCTTCAAAGGTTTGCATTCAACAAAAGTTTCCTCAAACAAAAACATGGTCTTTACTAGACCTTCCTCAGAAATTAAAAACATGAAGATACAAAATTCCACATTGGCAGAAACTTTTTTACAAGCAAAAATGCTTTCGCTTCGAATCAAAGCAGAAATGTTGGTTACTGTATAAGTGATTATCCCAAGTTACCTGAATCCACTCTTTGTTGGAGTCTTCAATTGGCGTCCAGCCGTTTTCAAAGTTATTGAGTCTGGAACGCTGTGCAGACCAGCTGGGATTATACTCCGATGAGGCCTCAATTTGCTGTGAGGGAATATCGCCCGACTCTATTCCCAACGGCTCCAGACAGTCAAAGTCTGGAAGTAACGGAGACAGAGAAGGTAATGTTAAAGATAAGTTCCTAATAAAACATATATTCCATGTGGTCTGGAAGCACGATCGCCCTCTAGGGACCGAGGCATTTAGACATGCAGCACTTTCCATCTCTGGTAACCAAAATAACACACAAGCCTACTATTCTTCACTATATAAAAAAGGATGTTCTTTAGCTTTCTATTACAATAACACACCAAATTTGTTTGGAATCACTTAAGTTGAAGCTCTGAGAGGAAGCGGAGTTATGGAGAACCTGGTAGAAAAACAAACATTAGACCTGTTTGTTTATTCTTGTGCTTTTGGAATGGGGAGTCAGGGAAAGGACCATACATCACTCTGATTGCCCTGCCACCCAGATTGTGGGCATCACATTCTGTTTGTGTTGTTGTGGAGCAATCGACCAGAGGCATGCCGGTTTGGTGGCTAGGGACAAAAAGGTGAGTCAGAGTTCAACCCCTGACCTTAGAGGGTCACTGTCCAGACACCCAGAGACGGAACAACAGGGGGGAGGGGGAGAGGCAAGCTAAAAGATGAGGCTAATTTGCTAGTCTGCATACATATGCACAATGATGCACTTATTACCACTAATTAACACTGCAGTTAATTGCCCAGACCAAACTCCCAGACACACACACACATTTATGCAGTGTGGGTACATTTTCACATTGCCTAACTATGCAGCTAATCCCGCATTCACAATGCACACACAAACACACACACAGACACACACACACACACACACACAAAAAAACACATCCCACGGCTCAGAGACATCAGACTGGGTACTTGTGACAGATGGACAGAGCATCTGTGTTATCTGATAGACAGCAGTTTGACTGTTCTCACACTGCGTCCCTGTATTCCCTCTCTCTCTCTCTCTCTCTCTCTCTCTCTCTCTCTCTCTCTCTCACACACACACAAACACACACAAAGATATCAACTCGCATCTCCTTTCTCTTAAAAAAATTTTTTTGGATTGCATTACACTAGTCTTAGACATTCTAGACATTTGATTGGCTGGGCACTGCATCCAAAATGGCTGCCTCAAAAGCAAGCACATTTTATGTAAAGGACTGGCCCTATCTGAAATCACATGCTTCCATGCTAAAGTATTAAATCAAGTATGCTTGGCAAGTAGTATGTCCAAATTTTTAGTACGCAAATTACAGTATGCGACAAGTTCCCAGATGACCTACTACTCCCACCTGGATTTTTGAACTATGCATATGATGGACATTTTATTATTATCCCATGAGGCTGAAGAAGAGACTCGTCATTTGCAGAAGCGGCGGAAAATGCCGTTGCGAAAATTTTCAATATATATAAATAGCTTTAAGTGCTTAAAAAAATTGCTTCTTGTCGTTAAAGAGACGTTTGCAATTGTTTAACCTCATTCCAGTTAAACATTATCCAAGTTTAAATTTGTGCTGCAGTGACTTACTTGCCAATATTAACATGATGTATGTAGTATGTCCTAATTTTATTCATACTACACATAACTATACTATAAGATACTTACTTTTTTTAACGGCTGGGAAGTACATACGTGCTTAAAATGTAGTACATACTTAAGTAGTATACAATTTTGGATAGAGCCACAGCCTTTTTAAAATGAATGGTCTTTTGGTCCAATAGAGTGGACATGCTGTA
Source organism: Bagarius yarrelli (assembly GCA_005784505.1). Taxonomy (NCBI): domain Eukaryota; kingdom Metazoa; phylum Chordata; class Actinopteri; order Siluriformes; family Sisoridae; genus Bagarius; species Bagarius yarrelli. The sequence continues at coordinate 3,135,098 of VCAZ01000003.1, read as the reverse complement.
AAATTAAAAATAACAAAAAAATGTAAAATTGGTGAATGTTGTTTTAACCCGAAAGTAGTAGAAAATTACACACACACACACACACATGCACAAAAAAATCATGACACTATTATCCTCTAGTCTCAGAAGAATATAGCATACATTATTTTATATTGATTTTAGCATTATTTATTATAAGAAATATTTTTATTCAACCTCCCTTACAGTATACACACATCATAATTTATATTATTTATTACTATATTTATTACTTTATCTACCAAATAATAAATTACCTATTAAGCAAATAAACCTGTTACATTTTTTTGTTTCAAACAAATGAACAATTAACCCACAGTCATTTCTTCCCCTCCATGAGCTCAGCCTCCGCAGCATCCTGCACCGAAGAGAGGAGGAGGCCCGTGGAATGCAAATTTATGGGGTGATAAATAATTGATAGCTAGTGTCTGTGTCTCACAGCTCCGGTTCGGCACACACAGAAATAGTTTCCCAGCAAGGGTCAAAATCAAGCAGGGAAGACAAAGATCGTACGGATCTGAAATCTGAATAAGCGATAAATATATGCACGCTAAATTTGAATTTTGAATATTGTTCGTTGATTAAGCTGATTTATGAAAGCAGCATGCTGGTGTAGACGTTAGCGGTAGCTTTAAAAATTCAAAAGAAATTATTTAGTCAGAGGTTCTCTCCCAACAGGGCGAGGAAGTGAATCCTCTGGGTGAGTGAGTAAGTAAAAATAGTGGCAGGGAGCAGTGTGTGTGTGTGTGTGTGTGTGTAAGACAGGCTTCATAAAACAGGGGAGATGGGCCATGACTTCTTACACATTCACTTAATGAAAGAGTGTCACAGCTGAGCGTTTAATAACTTCCTCTGAAGCTTCATCGTTATCTGTGTGTGTGTGTGTGTGTGTGAAAGTGTCTGGGTGTGTGTGTTTGTAAAGCGCATGTTTATTCCTCATATATATATATATATATATTGCTCAGCCATCTTTGCTATGTATTACAGCAGCACAGGACAGTAGAGATGATGTATCTTCTGGATGCGAATAGCAATGCTGACATCTTGTTTATGTGTGTGTATTTTATAGAGTGTGTGAACTGAACTGTAAAAGTCACTTGGACTTTTTCAATATTTCTTGATGATGAGATGTATAATTTATTTGGAGAACTCACCTTCGGGTACGGTCCTCTCCACTACGGTGAAGTTAGCGGAGAAGCCCTCCTTTGCTATAGCGCTGTCGGTGTTGATGGTCAATGCCAATATTCCGGTGTAGGAGATAATTCTGCCCGGAGTGTTCTGCCCACAGTAGCGGCCGATGTATGGACCAACTGCACAGAGAAAATAAAATAAAGATGGGGTGGATTTACTTAAATTTTAATCTTTTATAAAAGTTTACATTTCCATTTTTTGGGATTTGGCAGATGCCCTTATCCAAAGCGACTTACATTTATCTCTTTTATACAACTTAGCAATTCGGGGTTAAGGGCTTTGCCCAGCCGCCAGCAGTGGCAGCTTGGTGGTGCTGAAAATCAAACCCTGATCTTTTAATTAGCAATCCAACATCCTAACCACTGCACTACTTCTTTTACTGTTCCTTCTAGTCAAAGAACTAGTAAAACATTTATTGTTCAGGGCTAAAGATCCTTGTAAATAATCGTGTCAGGGATTTGTAATGCTAAGGCCACTCTATAACAGCCAAAAGAACATGCTAATACTTAAAGCACTTTCTGCTAAGGCTTTAAAAAAACAGGTTGCAATTCTCCACCCTGTTGTCACTGTAATAGAAAGGCTAAAACAGCATGGGGTGCAAATGCGTCTTTGCCGTCATAAATTCCTGGGCTTGTTGTTAAACCTGACTCTGATTTAGTCTTGGGGCAATTCTGGTCACAGCCCAGTGACTTCTCAAACCTCTCTCCAAAAGAAAAGAAGTCGAGGCAATGTGTGGGTCTTCGAGAAAAACGAAGAAGTGGTGGGGGAGTGTGTGAAGAAAGAGTAGTTAAAAGTGGTTTAAGTGTGGGACAGAGATGGAGAGACTGATAAAAAAGAACAGCATAATTAGAAAAAGAGGGTTAGCTTGCTAGCCAGGTTGTCTGCCCCCATTAAATCTCTCTTTCTTTATTCTTTCTCCCTCTTTGACTCTTATCTCTGATTAGCAGCTCTGTGATCTGAGGGAAGTGACAGACTCTTACATTGTTCAGCACATGCTACACACACTTCAAAAGATGTGTAGGTGTGTGTGTGTTTGTGTGTCTGCGTTCTTACAGACAGATTAATCTTATCATGACTTCATATAAAACTTCAACACACTCCAGTATGTAAGCATGTGTATGAGTGGTTAAGAGATAAAATAGCCTGACCCTAAATTATTAGATATATCTAGTTTAAAGTTTTATTATCTTTTTTTTTTATTTATTTATTTTTTTTATGCTTTACAGTTGGGACTCATTCTCGCTGCCAGACACATGCTTCTTTAAGAGTAACCGTGGAATCCGGGATGGCTTTCTCTCTCTCCGGAGCTTCATCTCTTGCTTTCCACCCTAATGCACTATTGATCGGTGCGGCTCCACAGGTAATGCAGCGGCTGTCTGAGTTTGTGCAGACAAGTAGCAGCCAAAGGCCAGAGCATTCAGCTTTGCCTGTAAACCCATACTTTTCACCACACTACTCCCTTTGTTCTGGCCAACAAAACACACGAAACACTGGCATGACCTCCTAATGTTATTTTCCTAGTGTATTTCTCTGTTGCTTTCTATCTGAAACCTGGTTTCTTATGTTACCCTCAAACAACTCTGTACAGATTTCCTACTTGGATATTTTGAAGGTGTAAAAACACCCAAAATTATTAATAAGCTGTTCTTTGTGGTTCGTTTGACTTGGGTGCTTACAGAGAACTGTTGCTAGGCAACTGGCAAATACGGTCACCAAGCATAAGCTAGCTTAGGACTGAGGTTAATGATTAAGCTAGGATGAAGGCAGAAAGATAATAAAACTTGGATGTATTAATATTTTTTTAAATGTGTTGTTAAATTGTAAAGACAATTCTTCTCCCTGCTATAATCGCTGTAATTCTGTTAATCATTGACTGTTAAGCTAACGGCTGTGGCAGAGGTTTTTTTAACCTTTTGTAGTCGGCATTGATTGTATTTACATTGACATTCCGGCATCTGGCAGATGTTCTTATCCAAAGTGACATTACATTTATCTAGTTTTTTATCCAACTAGGTAGTTTAGGATTAAGAGCCTTGCTCAGGGGCCCAGCATTGGTAGCATGGTAGTCCTGAGACCTACGACCTTCTACTCACGACATTCCACTGTACTGTCTTGTCAAATGCCAAATCAAAGTTTACTATCTATTGTTTTAGACTGCAAAATGAAGTAAATATCTATAATGACAAGTCTGATGGTTCAGACTTCAGAGCTCGTCTGTTCCTAATCACATGTGCCACCTTTCCATTAGCTTCTGCACCTCTAAAAATAACAAGTGATAATAAAGTGAAATCTGGAACAAGCCTTCAGGTATTCACAGTCTTCACTCCTGATTTCATGCCAGTCTGCTGATTCCACCTTGTGGGTGTTTTCACAGATCAGAGAAAGCAGATACTAAACACAGCCTGTAGAACCTTTTAATAAAACAGTTCACGAAATAAAAGAATGGTAGCTCTTCAAAAGCACACACACACACACACACACACACACACACACACACACACAGACACATCATTACATGATTCCTTGGTTATGTGCACTCAAGCAGCCTAACAGCCACTCTACTGACTCTATTACAGCTGAAGAAAATGGCCTATATTCATCAAGCTCCTAGCAGGATACACGACAAGGATCATGCATCTGTTCTCAAAATAAATGTATCCACAGGGGAAAAATGATCCTCGAATGTCTTAGAAGTTAAAAATGGCCAAAATGCGTATAGTTCTTATGTGTGGGACATGGCCTGGAGCCCAGCTTAGAGAGACTTAGCTTTTGGTCATCAGTTTGAGGCCAGAGTTTCCTTCCATTCTCCCCAGAGATCAATCACAGTGCATTGTTTAGGAGCGATAGGATCTAGGCCTGCTGATAAAATGTGCATATTTGCGAGGACAAGCTCTCCCTGCTGACCTCTAGCCCAATGTTACAGAGAAAGACTACAATATCTCTGTTGTGTTTGTGTGCTCCAGCCTAAAAACACACAACTAAAGAACAAAGAGGCTGTGTTACGGTCAGGGGCGACAGCTAGGGCAAAGAGTTTCTTAAAGTAAGGCGAAAAAAGTGAGTTATTGTGTAGATCAGATTGTCACTACAGATATTTTGTTAGTTAAGCAGTTTTGTTTTGCCCCTGTCAAGCAGCTTAAACCAAACCCAGAATCAAGAGATGATAGAATTTCCTACCTCCAGGGAAACCGTCCCAGATCTCCACGCGGTCAAACCGGCAGGAGACCCCGGCGGTGGGCTGTGTGTCAGGTTCCAGCTCAAAGCTCTCAAACTCCAAAATAATTTCAGACATTTTTGGGGCGAAGATCATAAACGTGCAGTCCAGGTTATTGGGATACTTCTCAGGAAAGCCGGGTGACTTGATGAACCCGCTCTTAGTGGTGAAGTTTCTCGAGCATTCCGTACCTGAAAGGGGAAAATGATTGAGAAGGTTGGTGAATAAAGAAGGTAAAAGGAGGACAAAAGATTTTATTTTGGTGCTATTTTGTTCACACTAAACAAAAGGAACCCAGGGGTGGGTAAACATCAATGCAAATACGATGGGCCATATTGTTTAGCTCTATTACCACAGTGTTTATGGTGTATAGATGAGGGGCCATCATGTAGGTCCGGGCCTTGGGGTAAAATGAGCATGAAGTGTAATGATTTATGTTTTCAAATAAGATTAAATTTCTAAATCCAAAGAAAAACAATTAAAGCAAGCAGATTTTTATGAGAAGAGAAACGATTATGGCTCATTATAGACTCTAGTCTTTTAAGAGTATCATCTGGGGGGCTAGACGTGTAAGTGTATATATGTGTGTGCATGCACCGAGTGATTAGTGAAAGGCTTCAATCAGCAACATGGGACTTTGGGAGCTGTAAAGTAAACACGGCAGTTAGACTAGACTGCGTTCCGACGCAGTGCCTCCAACCCCACCCTCCCCCCGACATCATTACAAGCCTGCCGAACGTATGAGAGAAGAAAATGAAAGCTTCTTACTTACACGCTTACACACTTTTTATACTGGCATGTCATAACATTTACTCAAACACCTCTAGAGACTCAGTCTTCTGCCAGTGCGGGTTGTCACTGAAGTTCACACATACCTCACATCCTCACGTTAAGTTTACATCACCGCCACCGGATTAACACGGTATATTTTAACAAAGCATAAGACCGGTGGTACAGAAACACAGACGCATGGAAATGTAGAGCTGACAGCATCACGACTAACACTATATTACTACCACTCCTAATAGTAAAGCTGCGCTGTGGTTCTTGTCGAGGTGGAGGAGATCCAGCAGCGCAAAGCACTTTGGAAAATGGAACCGAAAAATCTAACCAGACTGTCTAGACTGAGCAGAATATACAGCAGAATATACAGTAAACCGACACACACTCTAATTCCGGACATACTGTATGATACGAGACTGTTTTCTTAAATGCTATTGATTTTTAAAGTGCATTTGCATTGAATCTCATTAACTGAAGGGATGTTTGTCAAATAAAATGATCATTAAAAAAGCCATTGAAACCACCTAAAAAACTTAACAAGGGAGTGGTGAATATTATAACAAATCCACCATAATTAAGACAAAAATCTCTGGGTAACTATGACCTCCAGGTGCCCTTAATTGTGTAAACAGTGTCATGTCAAAGCTGTAGATTTATACCAAAGAACTGCTGCTATATTAATAAAAACACACCTCGATTTTAACACACATTGCATCACAAACATTACTTCATAAAATCACATTAATCATGAGCTTTGGTCTTGAATGTCAAGGTGAGTTGAATGTATAGTGTGCTTAGAGCATAAAAAAATTGCCCATTGTTTCTCTTAAAACAGTAAATCTTTGAAGCAAAATAGCTCCCAGCAAAACTACTAAAATTAAATTCCACCTCAGGTTGACAAAAGTGAAATATTACTTGAAAAAAAAAAAACTATTCCCAGTCTAGTCGTGAGTAGAAAGACCTTTAGGCTGATACCATAGCAGCTTTTTTGATCATGAGTACATGCAATTGACATGCATAACAACCAATCACAGATGATTAGTTTCGCTGTAATTTTTTTTTTTCGATGTCCCTACAAAAAGAGACCAAAGCGTGCAATCACATATTAATCTAAGTCTAAACTGTAAACACATCGTTTGACAGTCCGGCATTTACTGTGTGTTCACACTTGTAGTTCATTTGGTTTGGTTTTTTTGGTCCGGATCGAAAAGGGAAATGATACAATTGGTCCTTGACTGCTTAGCATTCATACTAGCATTTTTAAGAGCGTACATTTACATTAGATTTACATCTACAGCAATTGGCAAACATCTTTATCCAAAGGGGTTTAGGTCCTTGTTTAGAGGCCCAGCAGTGGAAACCCTGATCTTCAAATTCAAATTAGCAGCCCAACACCTTAACCACTGTGCTACCACTTCCCTCAGAACTTGATAGAACTTACGATGCTTGTACTAGTTTAAGCATGTTTATCGTGTGTATGTATTTATGGTTTTAGTTTTACCAACTAGGAACTTATGAAGAGCTCCTAAAATGTTTAAAAGCACCAGAATTTCCTCCAATTTATGAAGTAATGAAGATCTGCTGCAAGAAGCCAGCATTTCCGACGCCTTTTTCGAGTTATATGCAACATACTGTAGGTCCTTTGATGAAGTGAGCTAGTTATGCTTAAGCATTCTGTTCTTTGGAATGAAAGATTTGCAGTGGTACCTTGTAATATCATATCCTGTTTTTGATCTGATCAGATAAATTTGGTCGGTGTTGCCTTCATATTTCATTAGGATCCCTCTAGAGATATTTAAAAGCGGACTCAGACCCATATTTTTAGCGGCATTGGTCTGCTTGTTTTGGTGAGCACCGGGGTTTGAAACAGAGTTTACACTAACTCAAATAAACCACACTAACCGAACAATCGTGACTATCGAAGTATGAACACACCCATAATTGCTGGTTACCACACTTGTAAACACAATGGCCTTTTTTCTACAAAGGGTGGAGTAGGAAGTCATGATGGCTTTGTTTCCAGACGTTTTGTGTGTCATGTGCATCAGGCGGTCAGTCAGTAGTTTGGGGGTGTGGTGTCTGAGTATGAAACAAGCCTCAGGCTGCCTAAGTGGATGTGGAAGAGTGGCTCCTCTGTGTGCCATTTCTTTTGCTCCTACATTCGCATTGGCCGGCAGCTCACTGCCCCACTTTTAGCTGTGTTTTTTTCCGCTCCTTTGAAACAAATGGCTGGTGCCAGTGCTTGAGTCTGAAGTGATTTGACATTTAGTGGCCTACTGAAAGGTGAGCCTGAACAGCAGGACATTACGGTTATGGTCTTAACCCCTGTGGCCTGTAGTTTGACAAGGTTTCCTCACCTTATTTTCACTTCTGAAGTCATTTGCAATAAAACATTCGAATCCATGAAGCTTCATAAGAAGTCTTGGCATTGTCTCTTTTTACCTTTATTTCCGCTACATTTACTGCTTAGAAAGAAGGAAACTGTGACAGAGTGCTTATGCTAGGGTTAAATTGTTCATGTTTTAGTGTCTCTTTTAGACCCTGAAATTCACTTCAACACAAATGGACTGGATTTACATTAATGTCCAGGGTATACAGATAGAAATCCCCACTGACCTCTCTATAGTGACTGCTGGCAATCAAAAGGAAAAGGGCAACCGCTTGCCGTGTCAAAGGGAAAGCTGTTAAGATAAGCGCACTTCTCTAATATGTCTTCCCGCTGCACCAGATCAATCTGTGCCTTAGGTTTCCTCTCTCTCTTTCTCTCTCTCACACTCTCTGTCTTTGTCTCTCTTTAGATTTGCTTCATTTTTCTCTCTCCAGGCACTTATTGCATGTTATCAGCTCATCCGTATTTTCTCGTCTTCCATTTTGTTCATTCACTGAACACTAGGGGACACACTGGGGTCACAGCTGGAGATACTACAGGCCTTTTTGTTTGTGTGCTGAAAAGAGAACTATCGCTTGCAAGAGATAAGAAACAAATCTGAAAATCAGCTTCGGTGCAGAAATCAAGTGTCTCTGAACTTCGGTAGCTTGTGCTTAATCTCAGAGACAGGTCTAGTTTTTCTAATGTTTCACCACTGTTGAGAATACAATGTGTGTAAGGAGACAAGCTCATATAATTCCTACATTTTAAACAGTTCAGAATTCAGAAAACGGAATTATTATAGTTCGACTTTATGTTGAAGTTGTTTGCTAGTAGTCTGGACTTACTTTAAAGGACCGTGGAGGTGACTTGAAGGTCCCAAAAAAAATCCAAAAACAACAAAAAAACGTAAGAGCTTGTAAACCCGAGTGAAACAAATAAAGCTTTGTAAGACTAGCCCAGGCATGCAAGTCCCATCTACTTCCTTTTGCACTATCTTTCTCACACAGTCTTCCCTTCTTTTCCCACCTTATTAAAGTCCACAGAAAAACAACCATGGCCAAGATTTACGCAAACACTTGAATTTATGGGAGGATGTAAAAAGTGAAGTGAGTCGCTTGTGAAATAAGAAACCGTAAGTGGATTCACGACAGCTAAATGCTAATTCCTCCGGTAACAGCTAACGCTTGTAAGGATTATTTTACAGCTTTGTCCTTACAGGATTAGATATAGTTGGTGGCTTGTTGGCTACAGGCTTCCAGCTCTGAGGAATTTGCTTAGTTAGTTTTATAGGCCACAAACAGAGCTTATTAAAAACATTGTCTGCGGACCAATGTTAGCGTGCAAGCCCTATAATACAAATGTTAATGTTGTTTTGTCAGAGCAGGGCAGTTGGGTCTAAAAGTTATTTGATGTACAGTGCAAAATGAAAATGGTCAAGAACAATCAAATGGAACAGTAGCCAAATGTATACTTAGATAAACAAACAAGTTTTCTTTAAATACCATTGCATAAAAGGATATTTTACAAAAAACAACACTAAAATGAGGAAAGCAAATGCTGTAAATGGCGGCCCACACTACATCACACTCACATACCAGAGAAATTACAAGCGCTTTAAAACTACTATGTTATGGGTTGGGCCACTTTTGACCAAGCAGTCTTTTTTTGCAAATGTTTCCCTTTTTAGTTAGTCCTCAGGCTGATTAACTTACTTTCTGTTGCATGTAAACTGATTTTTTTTTTCAATAGGTAGTGAGTTTGCATAATTATCAAGTAAAGTTTAGCCTAAACGTAAAACTTCTGCATTTAAACACATTCTTATAAGTTCAACGTCGGGAAGGCTACCGCTTCACTGCTGTGTGAAAAGCCATAAGAACATAACATCAGGCAGCTTGCTTTTTCATCTCTGGCTTTTTTTCCCACTTTAATACCATCGCCATTTGTCATACTATCACACCTTATCTCACTCATATTGAGCCCTCTGTGATATTAAATCGAAATATTACATCCCTTCAGGATTTCACAGGGGTTTTTTGCAGGTTACTTTTTTTTGATTTCACAGCAGCTTTTTTAATGCATTGTCATGCATGTTGCGTTTTTTCGCAACAAAATTGAGGGGGGTTAAGACAAAATTTTACCATGACAACGCAGCCGGTGTAAAACAGTTTACCTCCGCTTAAGTGAAGTACAGCAGGGAGCTGCTTTGTGCTGTCTCTTGCAGTAATTTTATTTGGTAAATTTAGAGACATTGGAGACACACTTGTCTGCATCTTAAAAATAAGAAATAAGGAAGTGCATTTGGTACTGGCGTCGTGAACGGGACATTACCACAATTGGTCTTTTTTCGGCTGTTGTCTTTCCTGGCTCGAATTATCTGTCTCCACCTAACCCTATTCTCTGCATCCTCTTTACTCACACTGACTAAAATCATGTCCTTATTTATTCTATCCATATACCTTCTCTTTGGACCTTCTCTTAGGCTTCTGCCTGCAACTCTATTTTAACATCCTTCTACAAATATTAACACTATTCCTCCTCTGCACATGTGCAAACCGTCTCAAACTCACCTCTCTAACTTTGTCCCCAAAAACGGTCTATCATGAGCCGTCCCTATGATGTTCTTTTTACTAATCCTGTCATCTTTAGTTCTCCTACCTTCTCTTTTCCACAACATTTTAAATGAGTGACAGTGATTGGTTGAAAATGCACAGGATTGGTTAAATTCACCCCAGAAGTTGTGATTGTGTCATCACGTACTGTATTAGCTTTGTAATGCAATATAATATGGAAGTTATAGTATTAACTTTGATGAATTTTCTTCAAGATTCAAGAAATTGCTTCAGGATGCATTTTATACTGCAGCATTAGCTTTGTTGTCTGAAGGTAATAATAATAATAAGACATCTAATGTTCTCTAATATAACAGCATGAAGGCACTAAAGAACAATTTCAGTTTTACAAGGGATGCCATTTTTTCCACATAGGAAAAGCATTCCTTTGAAATTGCACCCTGGAGGTATGAGGGCAAGAGGAGTAGCCTTTGTATCATGGATGATACAAACTACAAAGTGCTATAAGAAACTTCATTAATGTAAAGTGTCTCTAAGGTCAATGATGTCATCACTAATGTCTATGTTCCATATGTCTGTGCGGACAATAATTAACCACACACACACACACACACACACACACACACACACACACACACACACTTTCAGCGCCTGTGGCCAAACGGGCTAAGGTAAATAATCACAAGTGGATTAGCAAGATAGTATTTAAACACAAGAGTCACACAAACGTGACACACACATAACACAATGCTCCTACTGATTAAGCTGCTGATAGAACATTTAGTCAGTCTTGCTGATGGTGCCCCTTGAGAATAAAAAGCTGACTAGAAACACATACAGAGTGTTTGCTTTTTGGCTTCTGGTATGCATGTACGATGTTTAAAAGACTGTAATGGTGGCACGGGGGTTTCGGGGAACGTCAGAGCCGACCCTGCCAGATGTGACCTATACCACTGGCCCTTGAAGCATGTAAAAACTGAACAGACTAGAGTATGATGAATAAACTACCCTCAACACACACACACAGCAGAGTCAGTCAGCAGTGTTGACACAGGTGCTATCGTAAAACCACTGAGATAGCACAAGAATGATAAACAGCTAAATCAATTTCGAGGCTGGATCAAGCTGCCTTTCAGCATTGCATCAGTCAAGCATCCATTTCTCATTCTTTCACCTGATCTATCCATTCAAGGATGGCTAGTAAAATGGGCTAGCATGGTTGTAACCATCTTACCTGGTCTTTTAAAAACAAATCGAGGTAAAGAATTATTTTTGCATAATCAGATTATTGTACAAAGCAAACACAGACTGATATTAAGAAATGATGAGATCTTTTTAGCCCTGATTGGAGAATTATACTGCACACTAAATTGTTACTAAGTTATAATCTGTCTGTTTGTTGTCATTAATGAAACCTCAAAAAGTTTTGCTTTACCTTAATTAGGTTGAATATTTACTGCACCTGTTGATATATCCATCAAATTTTTATTAGTTTATCCATCTTTTCATCTATACATCCATCCGTCAATCCGTCCAGCCAGCCATCTGTACAACTATTTGCCTGCCCGTACACCTATTTTATCATTCTTGTATCCAGCCATCGATTAGTTTATCCATCCATCCATCCAGCCAGCCAGCTAGCTAGCCAGTTATCTGTCCATTTGCCTGCCTGCCCACCTGTTTGATCATCCGTGTATTCATCCGATTCATCTTTCCATCCATCTATCCATGCAGCCAGCCAGCCAGCCAGCCACCTGACTTTGCCTGCCCCCCACCTGTCTAATCATCCGTGTATCCATCCATCTATTTATCTGTCCATCTATCTATCTATTCATCCACCTATCCATCCATTTATCCATTCATCCACCTATTCATTTACTCATCTGTCTTTTCCACCAGCCTCCAGCACACATCAACAATCAAGCGGATCTAGCCTCTTGCTTTCAATACTAGACTTGACGTGGTTCTGAAAACCGCAGAGTTTTTAATTGCAAGCGTATGTTTCATCCTACTCCAGTGTAATTTTAGGAGAAGATTGCAATAGGCAGGATAATAAGGTAAGTACAGAACCATTTTTTAAAATAAAAGATGCCTAGATAAAGATTCTACCAAACCATACATGAGGTGTCACCAAAATGTATATAGGTTAGATATTGAGTCTGGTTTCTTCTTTGCCTTGCTTTGCCGGCTTGCTTATAAGGGACAAACTTATACTTTTACTGCATTCTGTGTAAAGCTGCACTGAGACAATGTCTATTGTGAAAAGCGCCATACAAATAAAATGAAATTGAAACTATTTAAGTGTGTAAGTGTGTTGGGGGGAAAAAACACCCTAGCAAGAAGAATAAAATAAAGTAATGTACAAAGCATTTTTAAAAATATATATGAGGTAAAAAAATAAACATTTTGGAGATATTTTGGAGACCCAGGTTATGACCAGTTTATGACTGGTCGGTTCTCCAAATTATGAATTCTGCCTGTTAAAGTCTGTTAAACACTGCAGTAATCTTCCTAGTTGGGATTTTTCTTCCTCATTTATTTGCATGCACACCTGCTAGCACTCTCATCACATCCTAACAGCTGTGTATGATTATTAGATTTACACACACAGAGTACCACACCTGATGCTAGGCTGCTAATAAAGTCTATTCAATGCTTGCTAATCTGTTTCATTAGATGATTGAAGGTTGCACTGTTTCTCTAGCTCAGAATCTTATTTTGGCCCTTATCCTATTTCAGCGCTGCCTCTTTCCTTCTCCTGAGATTTATATAAATTGATTTTTTTAGCTGTACGCTATGTAGCGCTCACACCATAGACAGTAGCAACGGAGCAAAACACTGCTGTTTCCAAGTGTTACACCATTCTTCATCCACTCAGGAGCAACCATACAAACAAGGGCCGATAAGCTAACAAAACAGGCTTGTAGAACAAATACTGCACAAATATTCATGCAGCCCCACCTCTACATACACAGGCGCACACACACCAGCCAAATTACACAGATTTACTTCCATCACAGCTCTGTGAAGTGTGGGAAAGTTGTAAAGTTACTGCTAGTGCTGACAGGAAAATAGCTAGAAAGAGAATTTTTTTTTCTTTTAAATTGTACCACATGTTCACATAAGAATGTCTATTTCGCTGTTAATTCTGTTTGTTATTTATTCTTGAGAGTGACTTGGTATGATTTACGTCACAAAATGTAAATTTGAGTAGTTTGCCCTTCTCACAGCTCAGAAATATGATTTCATGATAAATAATTATACAACAGTTCTCCCTGTGCTTGTGTGGGTTTACTCCGGGTACTCCGGTTTCCTCCCACAGTCCAAAAACATGTATGCTAGTGTGAGTGTGTGGTCCTATGATGGACTGGTGACCTGTCCAGGGTGTACCCCTCCTGCCTTTTGCCCTTTTAGAGACAGCTGGGATAGACTTCAGCAGATCCCTGTGACCCCAGAATTAGGAAATATGCGGGTATAGAAAATGAATGTATGAATGAATTGATGAATAATTACTACAACCTGAATTTAGATTACATGAAAATATTTTAATTATAATATTATTTAATATGTGTGGTAATCTGGAAAAAGACTATGGGTCTATCCGAGGTCTCTTACTGCAGTATGTGCTACATATTTAAATTAGTAGGTACTTTCCAACCATTTAAAAAGTTCTTTATAGTAAGGTTACGGATAGTATAACTGAAATTCGGACATAATACATCAGCCATATTAAAATTGTTACCTGACATATGACATCACATCAGCATGAATTTAGAGTTGGATAATGTTCTAATTAAATAATGTTAAACGTGTGCAATTTAACTACAAGTAATAATGTTGTTTTTAAGTACTAAATTACCTTTCACCACTTTCCACCACTTTAGCATATTATGAGTTGTCTGCCTGTGGGCTCATTTAATAGTAAAGTGTACATCATATGCATACTTCAAAATCTGGGTGGGAGTAAAAGGTCATTCGGGAGATTTTTGCAGACTGTATTTCGCATAATAAGGATTCAGACATACTACTTGTCTTGCATACTCATACTATATCGTATGGAAGTGTGCGAGTTCAGATGAAGTCTGTTTATATATATACTATATTTATGCTATAATACATACTATTTCACTAAAATATGAATTCATTAACTATTTTTCTGTTTTTATAATTATTCCATTTCTATAATTTTATAGGCAATAAATTGAAATGTAATCTTAAAAATAGTTAGTCTAAGACTAAAATGGTCTGAAATTTTTTTTGGCAATATACTATGCTTTGATACGGTTGTTACAATTTCGTATCTACATTAGGACGTAAACCTAATGCAATATTTATGATGCATTTCAGCCGAAGTCGAAATGTAAGCACAGTTTTCTCCTTTTGCATTGTTTTGGGAAGTGGTATCACAGTGGTTAAGGTGTTGGACTGCCAATTGGAAGAACAGGGTTCGATTCACAGCACCATCAAGTTGCCACTGTTGGGCCTCTGAGCAAGGCCCTTAACCCCCATTTGCTCAGTTGTATAAATGAAAAAAATAAATAAAGTCGCTCTGGATAAGGACGTCTGCCAAATGCTGTAAATGTTTACTGTCCAGAAAAGCACATATTCGTTTATAAAACCTGATTATTAAAAATGCATATAGTAATAAATATTTTCCAGACCGTCACACATGTTTGCAATACTATGTATAGTCATGCTGTCTGTCAGTTTATTATCTACTCTAGCATGAGTCATTTTTTTCAGTAAGTGTGAATGTGTGTATATGTTGTGGAAAATGGTGCTCATTTTGTGATTAAAAGAAGAAAAAGATTAAACCAGCTGTTCCACTCGTACACACTAAAGCCCAAATGTTCACTATAAAGATTAAAGGAAACCAGGATAAAGCATCCATCTTATCATGAGGTCAAATGAAAAGGTCTGAGTGGGGTTAATTAACGAAAGTGGCATCTGCTGTAACTCGCTAGGCTTAGTCTCACAGCATGCACACACACACACACACACACACAAGCGTGCACACCCTGACTTTATGCCTACTTGTCTTTTAAATACAGGAAGCCGGCCTGAACAACAGGAAATTTCATCTGATAAGTCATCCATTGTGTGTTCATGTGTGTGTGTTTCATTTTATGTTTTTGTGAGGCCCTACAGACTTTAAATAAGTGACCAGGACACTGCAGGGAGAGATATGATTCTACTAAAGGAAGGAACTCGTAATGTTCACATCACTATCAGCTGATCTGATCTCCTCAGGCACTGGAACCAGGATGAGTAGAAAGTCTGCCTTCTCCTGTTCTCAGCCTTATATGGGCCTTAGTTTTTCTCTGCTGTGACTCATTTATTGATTAAATAGTCAACCAGGGACACATTCCTCAAGACTATCACGGAACTAAGCTACATAGTAGAGTGTGCACCCGAATAGCACTACAATCCCAGAGTCATCTAAAA